>CM071941.1:17430000-17692500 GCA_036784905.1 Acrossocheilus fasciatus
TTGATCGATCCATTCATTCATTCATTCATTCATTCATTCATTCATTCATTCATTCATTTTTACCAAGGCTGCCTTCAACTATTATTACAATTTAAAAATTTAAATAACTTTTTATTTTGGTGTCTTTTAAAATGTAATTTATTAATGTGATGGCAAAGCAAATTTTTGTAAGCCATTTCTTGATACATACATATTTTTGAGAATTCTTTGAATAGAAAGTTCAAAAGAACAGCATTTATTTAAAATCACAAACACACACACACACACACACACACACACACACACACACACACACACACACACACACACACACACACACACACACACACACACATATATATATATATAAACACTGTGAAACATAAGCACCAATGCAAGTGATTTTCTGCTTGCTGTGTTAATAGTTACAGGTTCATGAGCACGCTTCTGTAAAGGTTTTTCTGCTCTTGGCTATTTAACCTCACGCTGCGTTCACATAGCTGCATGCACACACACACACAAACATATGTGTATTACACATGGAAATATAGCAGGATTTGATGTTGCACATTAGAACAGAGAAACAAACTACTGCAGCATGATTTTGAATAATTTGTCAGGCAGATAAAATAATCTGTCAACAAAGAGATGCATGGCAGTTATTACTTAACTAGAAGCTACGTTGGACACAATACTCTTCTTATTTCTTATCTCTAAAGTATATAATATATGCACTGAATACAGTATGCAAATGTTCCAAACTACAGTACTAAATTTGCAAAAATGTGTGGTAGCCCCCAAAATAAAAATGTCCCACAATGTGGGTATGTAAACAATCACAAAATATAAATGATTAAAAAATAATATAAAAATACAATTATAACAAATCAGTGCTAAAATTTAAAAGAAAGAAGAAGAAAAAAACTATATATAATATAAATAACACAGGCCAAATATAGGCATGCATGAAATACTATAGAAAGAATGGAGCAAGAACTAAACGAAAACATGAAGAAAAAATGATGCGAAAAAGAGATGTGCGGGTGTTAACAGACATGCAGGAAAGAAGAAACAGGCAAAGCAGCTGAACGACACTGATGATGTGAAAGGAGAACAAGGAAGACCGGAAAAGAACGTGTGTGTGTGTGTGTGTGTGTGTGTGTGTGTGTGTGAGAGAGAGTGGGAGGTGTGAGAGAACCGGAGGAGGAGAGATTCACACTGAATTTGTGAAGAGAGGAAATAAAAAGACAGAGAGAGACAGAGAGAGAGAGAGAGAGTTCAATCCAATCCAGAAGGTCCCTCCCACACATAACAAAACACATTCTCATCAAGACTATACACACAAACACACACACACTCTCTTGAGGAAATCTTGCATCACCACTATTTCATGCTTAGTTTACCGACACTTCATACAACTCGTTTTGTGTTGCTCTGACAAAAATCCTAACTAGGCTTTCATTAGCAATGCAACACATGTGCAAGTGACTGAAAGCGAGGCTTTGGTTTGGTTCTCTGTGTTCTTGATTACGGGGTCGTGCGCCATGCACAACTGAATTAAGAGTTATGTGTAAATTACAATTCAATTCTAACTTCTGAATTTAAGTTGAGATGGAAGTTAAGAAATACAATTCCAGTTTGAATTCAAGTAAGTAAATCTAAAATGGAATGAAGTTCACATAACTGTTATTATTATTATTATTATTTTATTTTTTTTTGTATGTTTCAGATTATAGTCAAAATTACAATAATAATGGATACACACACACACACATACATGTATGTATATATATATATATACTGTATGTATATACACACAAACACACACAAACACACACACACACACACACACACACATGTATATACATAAATATATTAGTGCTGTCAAATGATTAATCACAATTAATCACATCCAAAATAATAATTTTTGTTTACATAATATATGTATGTGTACTGTGTATACACATAAATACACACACATGAATATATAATATATAAACATTTTCTTAAATATATACATGCATGTGTGTGTGTGTGTGTGTATATATATATATATATATATATATATATATATATAGTAACATAAATGTATTTACTGTCACCTTTTGATCTACTTGATGGATCCTTGAAAAAAAAAAAAAAAAAAACTACATAAAATCACAGTATCATAGTTTCCACAAAATATATTAAGCAGCAAAACTATTTTCAACATAATAATAATAATAATAATAATAATAATAATAATAATAATAATAATAATAATAATAAATCATTATTTGAACAACAATCATCTTTTGGGTGTGGCCATATTATTACTTTTTTTTTTTTTTTAAACCATGCTTGGTTAGTATAATAGTTAAGATTATTAATAAAATGCATTTGGATGTCTCTTTGGATGGTTCTTCAATTATTTTTACATGCATACAATGCAGCACACAGAGATCTTGGAGACAATCCTACCTCTATTTTCCTGACAAAGCTTTGAATAGATTTGATTGACAGTATGGGTGGCATCAGCAGACAGACCAATTAAATGCATTTGCATACAGTTCAGAAAAAAAGAAAAACCTTATGTGTAGGTGTGTGTGCGTTTGTGTGTGAAGGAGACAGTCTATATGCATATGAATTATACTGTGGGGAGCCAGTGTTTGTATGTGTGTATGCTTATGAAAATGCTGGAGTGTGTGTCTCGTCACAGGCAGTAATTAGTGCAGACAGTGTTTTGATGAGCGGATATACTGCTGAAGCTTACTTAATGAGACTCTCTGGGTGTGTTTCTATGTATGTGTGTGTGTGCATGTGTTGGAGACAGTTGGTGAAATAACAAGCTTTAGCTCTTCACAAACACCTGCGCCTACAACTCCCATGACCTCTCAATGTAAACCGGTCATGTGACCCTGTGAATTCCGTCAGAAATAAGTAAGCTTCAATTTACTTATCAAAAAAAAAAAAAAACTTTTTATATTTAGTTCAGTCAAATAAATAAACAGTACTGTTATTTACTCACCCTCATGTCTCTCCAATCCATATGATTTACTTTAATCTGTGGAAACAGAATGTACAAAGTTATCTGGTCTTTAATATTGTTTGCAAAACTTCAGCAAAAAAAAAATGTATGTATGCATTATTCATGGAACTTTTTTCCTTAAATATTTTAGTTGGATGGCCATGTATTTATTTATTTATTTTTTAATGTAATACTGTTCATAACAACCAAAGAACATCCAGAAATCACATTTTCATAACTTAATGAGAATGTTGAAAAACTGTCATTTGATTGCTGAGAAAGTTATATAGGGACTGGGAATATACAGTTCCAAAATTCATAAATGCAATCAGTACAACCAGTGTTTATTTAATTTGTTATTTATAATTAAATAATTAATTTAATTTATAATCCATTATTATTATTATTTTAATTTATCGGAATCCATAGAATTGATTTGCACACAGAACAGATTTTTATTTCTGAATGAACTGTCCCTTTAAGAGCCGGTGATTGAATGAGATATTTAATATTCATTAATTATTTTATTCAGTCTCTGAAGTGTCACATTGCACTTTCTTTTACCTGTCAAGTGTTTAAATGTTTAAATAAATCTAAAACGAGTGTAGAAAGTGTAAATTTATCTTAAAATTTATTTTTATAAATGATCTCTTGGCGTCTACTAAACAAACATTATTAATTACATATTTTTATTTGATTAATAAATCAAATATTTGTAATAAATAAAAAAGCTCTATTTATTTTGCAAAGTTCAGAAAAAAGTGTGCACACACACACACACACACACACACACACACACATACACACACACACATATATATATATATATATATATATATATATATATATATATATATATATATATATATATATATATATATATATATATATGAAAATGTAAATGAGCCTATGATAACATTCAAAAACGAAATAATCGACCCTTGAGGCATCTCTATTTTTACTTCTTTTTTTCTTTTTTTCCAGTAAGGTGTGAGTGTGTAGAGCTCACATTTATTTGCCTTTAATATGATTAACAGTGCTGGATTGTCACTCAGCCACAAACACTCCGCTTATCTTGCCTTGCAGAGAGGGCTCTCCGAGTCTTCTTATAACCGCAATCAGGGCTCGACTCTTTTGACTGAGCGACATTCAAAGACTGCTGGCTCTCACTAAAAGACTTCCGAGAACATATCTACACACAAGCACACACGCAGACACCTTTAAAAAGAAAAGACGGTTATAGCCATCAAAGCGGAGGATGCATTAAGTGTGTATATTAAGCAGAGTACACACACACACACACACACACACACTCAAAAATGCTTGAGCCCAAAGCGACATTAAAGCACTGCCATTACTGTTTTTATTACTGTATTTTTATGAGGGAAAAAAAATTGCTTTTCATGTGAGAGACGTTTTCAATTGAAGAGGTGCAAAACTGCTAGTGATTGAAGAAAGTATTGTGTAAACTGTGTATTTAGAAAAGTCTTTCCTTGAAATCTTTGCAATCAGTGATACTCAAATCTGAAGCTCCTTGCATAAAAATGGAACTGAATGTTCTACATAAGAATTTGAGCCCTAATCTAATCTTAGGCAGTGAGTTTACCCCATGAAAGCTAATACATAGACCATCAGATCTCACTCTCCTGTATAATAATGCTTCTCTCTGTTCTTTCTTATAAGCAGTCTTGAGGAGTAGCTAATTAAAATTTGCGATGCCAACTAACTTCATATTTCATTAGCATAAACAATAACAATACATAGAGCTAGATGGATGGATGGATGGATGGATGGATGGATGGATGGATGGATGGATGGATGGATGGATGGATGGATGGATGGATGGATGGATGGATGGATGGATGGATGGATGGATAGATAGATAGATAGATAGATAGATAGATAGATAGATAGATAGATAGATAGATAGATGATAGATAGATAGATAGATAGATAGATAGATAGATAGATTCAAAGTAGCTTCCCCAACAAATTTACACATTAAGAGAAAAACCAACATACACAATAAATTCCTACTAAAATCAATCCCAAGTAGGCTATCTGGAAATCCAGAATGAAGTAGTCACATAAAAACACCAACAAACTGATCATCTAACTTGGCTTCTCACCCTGTAGTGAGAAGTTTAACAAGTGCGATACTTTCAGTTTTCAGCAAAGGAAATGTGTAAACGAACAACCTTGTTTAACTTTCACCGCCTCAGCTACTGTTGCGAGTCTGTCAGCCATTTTGTAAACACCAGTGGGGCCTAACTGAAGAGTTTTCTGTTGATACACTTTGAAGTCTAACAGCTACTGGCCTCCATTTCTATAGGCAGGTTTATCCAGAATGAAATGAAGCAATGAATGACAGAAGAACGAGAGAAAAAGAGGCAGGAGAGAGGGGAGAGAGATATTGAACCCGACAGGCTGAGAGTAAACTTAAATTAAACACACCCAACACTATCAGATGTAGAAGAGAGGAGAGCTGGCTGACGGAAGGTAGGAAGTGCAAAAGGAGGGAAAATAAGAGATAGATGGGTAGATGGATGTATACTATGTGTGTGAGAGAACGAACCCCTGAGTAAATGTGCTTGTGCTTGAGACAGACTGTCAGGAATGCTGGAGGATTTCATTACAAACCCACTTTGACTGGCAGCACGCCTCAACGTTCACTTTCTCTGTCTCTCACATGCACCGTCATTTCAGCAGCTTCCCAGTGCTCAATATCTACTTGTTAATCAATCAATAGAAGTAAATATAGAGCAAGACATCAAGGAGGACAATTAGATAGCCAGTAAACAAATACACGTTTCACTGTCAGAGAAACAGATCCAGTCATGCAACACTTGAAGAGATTCTCAAGCTGAACCAAATTAATATGCCATCCTGAGAGAAAACTTACTAATAAACACCAAACTTTGTCAAATCATATTTTAAAAGAGTAGTTCACCTCAAAATTTTTATTGTGTAGTTTATTCAGCCTCAAGTTGTTCCAAACCTGTATCAAGATGGAAGGCAAAAAGAGAAAATTTAACCAAAAATGTCATGCTGTTCTTTTCCTTTACAGTGAAAATGGAAGCTGATTTATTCAGTCAGCGAACATGGCATCTAAACACTACTTTGCTATTTTTGCTTGCCATTGTTTTTCTTTATTTCTAGATAACTGAATCACAGGTTCCTTCTCATATCATACTCTGAGGTTACCCAGGTTATCAGAGTCGCACATACACACTGAACTTTTATTCTCTTGACAAACAAAAAGGTGTAGAATAAAATTTGAAGAACAAATTAAAGTACACACGTCATACTGACAAGAACCTATACTTGTAATGCTGCAGTTCCAGTCACATAACTTTGCAATGACGTTGGCTAACATTAATTGGAACTATGGTTTTGGGAAACACCGAATCATTGAACTATTTTGCTAACAACGGACCATTTTGTGACCATAATTGGATAATAATGGTAAACCCTTTGGAAAACCCTAGGGACACAGTTATTTTTGCGGCTGACCTTATTGAATATGCATTTGTAGGAGTTTCCCTTTCAGATCTAAAATTTATGGGAGGACAGTATTAAAATGAATCACGCAACGTGATTTCAAATTACTGTTTTTTGCGACATTATTTAATGCCCAAACAAGTATTTCTTAAAAGCAGCTGGCAATTTTCTCTGCTGTTGGTAGATTGCACTAGTATGGAAATTATCTGAGTGTGTCTGTGTTCTTTAATGTGTGCATTGTTAGTAAATCACCTGCAGAATTTTCCTCTCCCATCGGTGCTATTATGGAATTGCACTCTAACACTAATTTAGTAAATCAGGCACCTAGGTTGCTAACATATAGACTGTAATTCCATTTAGTGCCACTAGTTGTCCAAAAATAACTCACGTCACATTTAAGTCATTATTTGCTGAAAACCAATATGCATTGACTGCAATTATTTCTTGTAAACAATCTCAATGTGATGTGTTGTTTTTGTCTTTGTTGGAGTTTCGAAAGCCCATCATCTCTTTTTGTGTTCCATGGAAGCAGTAAAATCATTCAGGTTTGGAACGACAAAAGGGTGAAAACATAATGCCTGAATTTTCAGGTGAATGACTCACAATATCTGGCAAATCTGTCAGATAAAACGCTCTTTATTATATAAAATCAATGCTATGCAACCACAGTATTAGGTGATATGTGTGATAAACTTTTGAGGAAAAATGTGGCGAGTTTTAATGTGGAATCAGTCTTGTGTAAAAGAGAGAGACAGACAGAGAGAGAAAGATGTGCGTGGGCAGGTAATAAGCAGACTTTTTTTCAATATAGCAGGAAAAGCAACAGCAATATATTTGCACTAATGGTCTTGTTAGCAACAACAGTGGAATAACTCCACATCTCACACACTTTCTATTAAAATACACATACAGAAAGAAATAAGGATGGATACATTCTGAATTCTCCTCAATTTAAACTATCTACAGTGAATTAACACACAAAAAAAAAAAAATAAATAAATAAATAAAACCTAGTTTTACTAAGGAAATAATTCACACACATTCACACAATTCCAGAAGATTGATGTAACAAAGCGACAAACAAATACAAAAGGCAGTGAAGATATTCCTGTGGGAGCCATTTTGTTGACTCGTCTTGTGGAGTGGAGAAAGCTGAAGTGATTAGATCACATTATTATCTCAGACTGCCTCAGGACCATTAGGGACAAAACACATGCACACATCAGCGAAGAACACATGCTTTCAGTCAGATAACAAACCCTTACAGCGCTGACAACTCAATCAAACATACACACACATATACGATCGGCTCTGATTTTTTGAGGTTTGTTCTCCTTTCATGCTTTTTGAATATCTAATGTGTGACCTTTTTCTGCTGTATGAACTTTACAAGGCATCTCTCACATTATATTTTCATTTCAAAAGATTTTTTTAACCCTTTCATTGATTGGAACTTGCAAGTAAAGCAAAAACTTCAAATCAGTAAGGAATTCTCTGTTTTGAATATTGAAAGGGGTCATATTTTACACTTTTATAGCTATGTTTAGCTTTATCCCCCTTGTTAGCCAAGTTTTCTTGAAACAAAAAGCAAGGAACTGCATTTTCATTGTTGCCACAAAGGGTGCTACAGCAGGAATTAGAAAATTCTTGGCGGAATAGATTTGGTACACTGCTGCTGCCGATGGTTATTGCTGTTGTAGATTATTGCTGCTGCTGCTGCAAAGCAAGTACAGGAACTTGCTACTGCCAATACATAAGCTGATACAATGCTGTGAGCATTTAGGTAAAACTGGTGCTGCACAAATAGCATATAAAATAACCCGTAGAAGATCTATACAGGTGGAGCTGGGGGAGGTGGAGGGTTTCAAGGAACTCTAAAAGCACGCTGCAAACTGCTTTATTGAATGCTAACCATTTAAATGTAAAGCATCAAGCTTATTGCTGCATATGCAACATGAACCAATCAGCTTGTTCCAACTAGTTTAAAGCTGTGAATATCATCAGCCTGCGCCATCTAGAGTGTCATGACAGAACTTGGCATTTGTCTTAATTTATTTTTTTTAAGCTTAGCAAATTACTCAAAAAGTCACGTTCACATAATGAGAGTATTTTTTATTTTTTTTTGTTTATGGTACTGAACAGTCGCTTCCGTGTGTGAACTATGTGAAAGGACTGTACCCTGTTAATCCTGTTTAGAGAGAGCAAATGACACACACTCCAAAACACAGTGTATTGAAACAGCATTGTGCTAAGAGGCTTACAGGAAAAGTGTCACACACATCGCCGTAAGTGTGTGTCGGCATACAGAGAATCCTGAAGTATTTGTAATCATAATGGTGTCTGTACGAAATGGCAGCACTTGACTGGACGGTAAGGATTTCTTTAAGTGAGCAAATGTTGTGGCATCAATCCTAACAGCAACACACACTCCCACATACACACATTTTTATGCTGTTGTGTTCGTTGCAGTGAAACTGATTAAAATGACTAGCTTTCTGCACAATGCTATGGACCACCATCACCTTTCTTTCTCACTTCCTTTTTCAAGCTCTTTTTCTCTCATTCTATGACTCTCCAGACCCTTAGCGGCATGTCCCATGGTGAATTGTTCGTAAGCTTCTCACCGGATCAGGTCTCACATCCTCTGCAACTGCATCAGTAACGCATTTTCTTGTGTGTGTGTGTGTGTGTGTGTGTGCGTGTGAGTGTTGTGTACTCGGCTTTGATGTTCTGTCTCCCATGATTACACCCAGATAATGTCACCAAGTCTTCGGTGTCAGTTCACTCGTTTCTTCAAGCTTCACAAACACTTGTGTGGACACTCACATAACACACACACACACACACACACACACACACACACACACACAAATTCACATTCAGTGAGACAGAAGAGGGGCTTCCTTTACCCCAGAGCCCTGTATACGGCAAAAGACGGAAAACTGAGGAAAAAAAGATAGAAAACTTAACAAGAAATAACTAGACTTTTACATTTTCTGAAAATATTGCTTGTCTGTGCAAAATTCACCACCATGATATTACAGAAGAAGTGTCCAATGTTGGTCTTGGAAGGCTAACATCCTGCAGAATTTAGCTCCAGCTTGTCCCAACACACTTGCCTGGAAGCTTTTAGTAGTCTTGAAGACCTTGATTACCTTCAGGTGTGTTGAATTGGGGTTGGAGATAAACTCTGCAGAACAGTGGCCCTCCAGGAGCAGAACTGGAGAACTCTGTACCAGAATATAATGGATGGTTTCTAGGGTTTGCTATTCGATTGTTATGGTGTACTGACCAAGTCCAAATAACCCACCCACAAGCCTCTATGATGTTCTGGTCCCCAGATATGTTAACGTCCAACTCTGCACCCAAAAGCATGTACTAATAGAATATGTACTGTGTATTTAGTAAGATATTGGCTATTGCTACAAATATACCCATGCTACTTATGTCTGGTTTTGTGGTCCAGGGTCACAAATATGACAACTCTCATGCTTCAGAATCTCAGTGAGTCATCTGGGTATTTTTTTTTTAAATATTGCGTTAATAACAAAAACTGTAACGTACCATTTTTCTGATGAAAATGTGATTGCATGTGCAATACTCTCTGCCTTGATAATAGGGTGTTGTGGGTGGCTGATAGGTGACTCAAGACAAAATAGCCCATCCCCCCAATGTCTGGTACTCACAGTAGTACCAACCTAATTTTCTGGTCCCTAGATATGATTCGGATTCAAGGAATTTGATTTGATTTGATTTTATTTTTATTTTTTTATTTTATTGCCCACTAAGCAAGACTCAAATCTTTGGAAACCTGGAAGTAACATCACCCCTTTCCTCAACAAACCATTTGATTTGAGGTATAATTCATGTTCATAATACAAACACACTGTATTCCAAAGTTTCAAGTTTTGTCTAATTCAGATCTGAAAGTTTAAGACAGGGAGGCTTCTCTGATATACTCTAACAAGCTCTATCATAGAGCAGGAAACAGCAGTCTGCTTTCTCACCCTGGCGCTGTGGGAGAAAACACTATAATTTTTAATCCCTTTTAAAATGTGTCGACAGGGTCGAGTCTCCAGCCGTTAAGATAATGCTCGTCTCTCTGTATCTTTTTCTCTCACGGCCTCAGTCTGTGACTCTGTCTTTCTCTCCATCTGTCGCTCTCTCTTTCACAATTTCTTGTCTTGTCTTTGTCTATTCATCTCATCTGTTTTTCTCAAGCTCATTCTCTCTATCTGCCTTCACCTCCTTCCCGTCACTTCCTCCGTGCGCTCCCGAAGTATTTCTTTGAAATGCATCTAATTAGCACAGGGCTCGTCGTGCGGGTTAAATTAAATTGCAGAGATACACGGAGGATGGAGGTCAATAGCTCCATAAAGACCGGCAGAGCTGATAATTGGACTGGCTTCTCTTTTCCGTGCATGATCAAAATGCCAGTGGACAGAGCGTTGTCTGCCTCTGAGAATGCCGGGGAGAGTGACAGAGACTTTTCTTTCTTTTTTTCTGAGAGAAAAAGAAAAGAAAGTATTTTTTTAGAGAATTGAAAGGGAGAGAGGACCAGCCAATCACATCCTGCCTCTGCACACTTCCCTGTCTGGGTCTAAATACCAACCTGTGAAGGGAAGAAGTTGGGTGGGTGAGGGAAGAAATGGTAAGAGAGACCAGGAAAGAAAATGAATGAGCGGTTGGGCTGAGCAGTACGACAGTTTTTACCATGTGACAGCAGAAATATATCAGCCAATACAGTGTCCAAGGAGGACTATGTTACTTGAAGAACGCTAATTGTTAATCTTAATGACAGATGCTCAGGGTGGAGTAAATTCAGACAAAGAAAATCTTTTGATTAAGGGATGTAATCCAAACTAAAGAAATAAAATGGTATATTGTGATATATACCACTAATATGATATAAAATGTGTGTGAGAGAGAGAGAGAGAGAGAGCGAGAGAGAGAGAGAGTTTGAGGGCTGAAAGCGGTTTGAGGCGGAGAGCAGTGTGTCGCGCCGCTCTCACCTCTAAAAGTCACGGAAATGCCAGGTCACCTGCTCTCGTACCGAAGAATCAAACGAACGTGAAGGTGTGAGGTCCTCCAAGATCACAAACCCACACACACATCCATACACAAGCTCAAAACACATCACTCGCACCTCTCTTTCTGACAGGGCTGTCGACAACTCACTTCCTCGACTGCCTTTGATTGCTTTGTTATGACTGCCCTCGTCCCCTCCCAATCCCTCGCTACTGCTCCCTTTTTGATGATTACTCTTTAATAAAGCATCTCTTTGAAGAGTGTTGGCTCATACTCCTGTTTGCTGGCGCAGGTTGATGACATGGAAGCTCAGAAACTGTCACTAGGACACGACATCACAGAGGCCTTAGATAGTGGGAAGTCTTTTAAAAATTCATTAGTGACTTTAATAATTAAGATATATGGAAATGACATGCATCGCGGCCTGGGTGAATGATTAAGTAGGCGAAGTGATCTACATCAATGAGGCCGTATAAATAATGTTTATATTCCACATATTCATTAATCTCTACAGGAAAATCTCATATCCTACACTAAGTGCCTTTGGTAACTTCAGTGTTTTATAACAGAAAGTGACAACATAGGATTCATAGAGTAGGACCTGGAATATATTGGCTCATATGCTGTTGTGTTATCTGATGTAGCTTTGGTAATCATTTAATACCACGGTACAAATCATACAGTAGTTCCATTACCATCTGATACATGACAGTACCATTGTACCACCATTTTTTCTGTAAGAGTATCTATTTTTGGTCAAATATATTAAAATCTATAAATTTCTGTCATTTACAACTGTATCAGAATATGTTTCAG
This sequence comes from Acrossocheilus fasciatus, assembly GCA_036784905.1. Classification (NCBI taxonomy): domain Eukaryota; kingdom Metazoa; phylum Chordata; class Actinopteri; order Cypriniformes; family Cyprinidae; genus Acrossocheilus; species Acrossocheilus fasciatus. The sequence goes on from CM071941.1 coordinate 17,442,332, forward strand.
TACTACATTTTGCGACATAGCAGATGAAAGAAAGAAAGAATAAAAGGGGGTTATTGATAATTGTAGAGTATATTGCCCATGACTTGGATAAGTTGCAGTGCTCCAGAACAGAAGAAATATGTATTCTCAGTGCAAAATCTCTCCTTCACACTCACAGTCTCACAAACCCACACAAACAGAGAGGTAGGCCACAGAGAGCCCTTTAAAGTTATTGTTTACTATTGATCGTTGAGGTCTACAGTATGAGGGCAGTGTGGTGGAAAAACAACTGACCCTTATGCTCTAGTGTGTGAGAAACTGTGATAGTATGAACCACCACTACAACATGAATTGAAATACACACTACGTCTCTTTTCTTGTACACATTTCTCCAGAGCTGGTGGATTTGATTCAGTGGTCTAATCCTGTGTAATCCATCTGTTTAAACATGTATATTTACATACAGTATTCTCTCAATTATTAGCCTAGGTACTAATAGATTCAGCTTCGTATTCTTCTATTTCTCAGAATAGTGCCCCTTTGGGTCAACAAGCTGTAGCATTTTGTCCAACCTGGCAAACCCTAGAACTATTTTAACCTTGACTTGCCACACTCTTTCTGTCTCATTTTTAAATTCCTGGCAAGGGTCATATACTCAAAAATCATATACAAAAGGTTTGCATTCTCTCACAAAGATATTTGCGTTCTCTCGCAAAACCAGTTGAGTTCGGACAAACAATTCTTGTTTTCTTTACAGCTTGTAGTGTTTCATACAGCTCCGTATGTTCACAATGGACCGGTTAATAGAGTTTTATTTTGAAATTGGACTCTTATCATCTTCTGTTTTAAGCATTATACAAACCACTGCAAGCTGTATAGTAACCAGGAAGTGTTTGTCTCTACTGGTTTTTGCTAGAGAACGCAAATATCTTTGCGAGAGTACGGAAATACCTTTGCGAGGGAACGCAAATATCTTTGCAAGAGAACTCAAAACTTTTGCAAGGGAATGCAAAGTTTCATAAGGGAATGCAAAATATTTGAAAACATTTTTTTTTCCCTCCGACCTCCATTGTTTTCCACCACCATGTCCCTTTAGGGGCTCCGCATAAACCTGTTCCTGAAGAGCCAATGTCCTACAGAATGTAGGTCCAACTTGCCCCAACACAACTGCCCAGAGGGCTTTAGTAATCCTGAAGACCATGATTTTCTAATATAGGTTTGGGTGTGGGTTTAGTCTAAACTCTACAGGACTGTACCCTTCCAGGAATAGGATATGACACCTTTGTCCTTAGCCATGTGAATAGTGTTGGGTTGGATGCCCTTCACTCATATGTCTGTCTAGAACTTATTTACAAAACAATCCCATGATTTTTCATTCCCACTACATTCCATGGAGATGTTCCCATACACCGGGACACTTGGACTCTGCAACTTCAATGAAATGCATCTGAACGAGCAAATAAAGATCTTCAAGATTACTTGAAAATTACAAGTAGGTGTGTTTTTAGAGTCAGAGTTAAACTTCACAGGACAGTGCCCTGCAGGCCTGGTGTTGAAAAGTCCTGCTATGCATGATCCTGGTGACTTCATGGTGCTTGTTCAATGCATGATGTTCTGGTCTTATTCTTCTTCATCTTTTATCCTACTATAAGGCGTCTATATCGGTACCGGTACATCTATACCAGTTCTCCCAGTTTGCCATGAAGCCATATAGAAGACATCATGGATGTCCTATCCAGAATTGCAGTAACATTTAAATGGTGGTCTTGACACTTTCTTACGTCAATGTTCCTCATGCCTCTGGAATACCACTTGATACAATCTATGTAATGCTTGTGGCAGACACTAGCTCCAGTCTTGTAACTACATCAATATCCACTCATGATGATCATCTGGTTCAGGGGGTTTAAGCATGTGAATAACAGTAGTAAGCAGTCTTCTCTGAATTGGTTTATAGTTGGCTTATATTGAATTCCTGATAAAGTATTTGTTTCTTGTTGACCTTGTACAGCACCGGGCATCCAAGGATTCATGTTTGTAGTAATGACTCATGCTTTCCTGTAGACAATCCAGACTATGATGTACAGTGTTGTCATTCCTGATGCAGTACTGATGAGAGATGCATTATGAATAAAGCTGAGAGAAAGCCAAACCATGAGGTCAGCCTTCTATGGGTCTGTGGACTGCCTCTGGAGACTTCATTTTAAAAAGACCTTTTGTTGTGTTACATTGGTGTGTGTGCCCAAAGATTTCCGTCTGTCTTGCAGAGCTCTCCAGGGTGCTGACAGAACTCTCTTTCCCGTGGAGTCCTTTGGGGAGCTATTGCAGTCTCAGTGGCTTTGATCAACTGTACCATGGTCCATGGACCTCTTTTTCAGGTTGCTAGATATTCTTGGCAAAGAAGGGGAATTAATAACTTGTCCATGTTTGACATGTTTCACTACTCCCTTTGCTTTGTTGAGGAAGGGAACAACCATCACTTCAAGTTGTGGCATATGATAAAACATGGAGTCAAATATGAAGGTGTAAAGGTGCTGGGCAATACACACCAGAAAGTCTTCAGAGCTGGAATGCTTTGCAATGCATTAAAGTTATTATTTCTGTCCAATATTATGAGAAGCTGGTGCACTACATGCTCATTACTGGGCAGGGGTGTGTGTCTGTCATCCTACTAAGATGTTTTATCTACTTGTTGGCATGATACAGACCTTTGGTTAGATGCTTGGTCAGCAGCAGCTGCTACAAAGTAGCCTGGGTGAACAGTTGAATTTACTTTATGGTTTTGAGCTGTTTTGTGCTGACCTTATTCAAAGCATGCCTGCATTTGTCAATGGTGTGTATTTGAGTTTATGTTGCAGAGTTCCACTGTGCTTCTTTTCCAATGTGCTTCTTTCATAGACTCTGTGTGAACCTTTGTTATATTCTGAATGGGCTTTTCTTTCACGTCAGTTGCTGGACTTCATCTTTGAACTGCAGAATAAGACAGGGTGCTGCTCGTTTGTTTAGCTCTACTAGCAGGACCAGGCCCTCAGTTAGGTAGTTCTGGGTGGCATTACTTTTTAGTCATCATTCTTTTGTGTTTGAAGCAACCATTATGGTTGTTCTACATTTTTTTTTCTTCACTCGGTTATCACTTTATTCTTTGTTTCTGTTTGTATTTGTTCCTTACTTATTTGTTCAGACATGCACTTTGGAGGTAACTCAGCTTCCCTGCATTCTATGTGGGCTTTGGTCTTTGTGGTCACCAAATGTCGTTGTTTGCCGGTCCTCAGTATTGTAGACATTTGTCTAAAATTTAGTTATTGTCTGCAAGCTACGTTTTTTACCAAGTACCAAGAACTTTTGACTTTGTTATTTTCTGTCACTGGTTAATGTTTACACAGTAGTATTTTTATGGCATTGTTTCCAGGCTCCCCATTGTTTTGATGTTCTTAGTTTGAAGTTTTATGTTAGCTGTAACCGGTGATGGGAATAACGGCATTATAAATAAACGGCGTTACTAACGGCGTTATTTTTTCAGTAACGCGTAATCAAACATATTACTGTTTCCCCCGTTACAAAGCCGTTACCGTTACTGACAATAAAATGTGGCGTTACTGTATGACATTATTAGAATTTAAATTTTAAGTTCATCTGAATGGATGCGCAGTGTAGCTGTATTTGACGTACCATAAAACTCTAGTGTGAAGGCGCACACTTCGCCGTCGCTTTCTCTCACATACACGCAAAGAAAGATACAGAGCAAGAGAGTCTTTCACTACCAGCTACCGGGGACTACTTTCAGGCGCTGCGTAATATCACTACGCCTGCTGCGGCCATGTTACGGCAGCAAAGTTCCTTGATTATTACGCCTTGATTATTACGATCGTTATTGAACGCGACGCTACTGGTCTAATTGGATTCAATGATCTATGCTAAGCTATGCTAAAAGTGCTCTCGCCAGACCCGGAGATCGGCTGAATGGATTCAAAAACGGTAAAACTCAACTTATTAACTCTGGGGGAGTTGGAGAATGAGCCTATTTCCAAAAAAAGTGGAGTGTTCCTTTAATATTCATGAACCCAGCAGCTCATTAATCCTTAGTGCATTTTATATTGATGACAAATATGCATTCATACTTGGTTATTCTAATTACTAAAGTTCTATCATCATATAATATTAAATTATCATAATATTATATTATAATGCTTGACTGACTGATACTAAGTGTCAGTAGATAAATAGTGTAGGTTAATGCACAATGTTTTATAATAATAATTTATTATTTTTAGTGTCCATTTCATTAATTTAACATATTTAATATTGGGGGCATCCAAAGTTATTTGACATTTGAACATTTTTATTTTTAAAGTAACGCAGTAGTTGCTTTCCCTGGTAATTAGTTACTTTTATAATGATGTAACTCAGTTACTAACTCAGTTACTATTTGTGAGAAGTAACTAGTAACTATAACTAATTACTTTTTTAAAGTAACGTGCCCAACATTGGCTGTAACTCAAACTAGTTGTCTTTTTAGTTGAGGTTCTGTACAGGTCATTAGTTCCTCATGCTAACTGCTCCCTTGCTCTATATATCTGTAAGGCTTACTTCCCAGAAACATCAAAAGCATTTCCATATAAAAAAAAGGTGGAGGAGGTTTCAGAGTGATACAGATTTCTAGAACACAAGCAGCAAGGTGTCATCTTTCTGAACACACTCCCTCAGATTCATTAAGTACACCTGGATCAGACTACGCTAGAAGTATTTATAGCCAGGTTTCACTGTATAGAGCAGAACTTAATCACTGCAATTCGGACCTTCCTCAAATTAGACTGAACAGAGGAATTATAAAGTGAGAAGAGAAGAGCTGATGAGAGCAGAAGGAAAGTAGTGGTTCTGGAGAATTATGGGAAATAAAGACAAGCGGAGGAAAGGGTAAGGCAGACATAAATAGGGTTGATCTAATACATCATGGCAATATGATGCCAAAATCAGAATCTGAATCAGTCCAATTTTTTTTTAACTGAGAATTTCAATTTTAACTCACAAACAAGAAAAGAGACAAAATGAGAAGAGAAGAGAACAGAAGAGAAGGGCTCATGTTGTCCCTAAGGAAGCAAAGAAGACCGAATAAGGCAGGAGATCAGAGCCAAGTGATGGGGACAGGACTACAAAAGAACGGAGGGATGAGAGGGAGGAGTTCGCAGAGGTTGGTGGCTTCTCTCTGATCCTTCGTTCTGCGCTTTTGAGGGTGCGAGCTTCTAATGAGCTCGTCTTCTCCTTTTCTCATAATCTGCTGCACGCTTTATCATACACATCAAACACGTACGCACACACCTCTGGCAGCGGTCCTGAGAGGCGAGGGAGCATTGTTCTTTAATCTTTCCTTCTGTTTACCGCTGCTCCTCCGTCCCGGAGGTTAAACCATCATTTTACACACATTGTCAGTCTCACGCTACAGCCCATGAGATAAAAATTAAATGAGGAAAGAAAGATGGCAAAATGTGTAGAGCCAAATAAAGGACGAAGAGAGAAAGAGAAAGAAACAAGGACATTTAAAAAAGAACACAGTTTACAAAATTTAAAGTGTGTGATTTCTGCACTTCTAGCACAGAATTGAATAATCATATTACATTATTTAAATAACTATACAATCTACAGCTGCCTTTAATGCAATGTAAGTCGTTTTGGATAAAAGCATCTGCCAAATGCATTAATGTACATTTCTGTACATTATGCATTCATTTATGCAGGAAAAGGGGCTAGAAAATTTGATAAAAATTAATTTGGTTAGTGTGTACTATTGTGATAATTCTTCAAAAATTCTCCTCTTCACTAAAACAAATCGTCGGTTGTCTTCTCACCCGTATTTACGCATGTTCGCCCATCATTATTTTTCACTAAATGCTTTGTATGTTTATAAATATACAAATAACTCCACCTTTCATTCAGACTAATAGTTTATTAACATGTAATTGCATTATGGACTGTTAACGTATTATATTCATGATGCAGAAAGAGGGAAAAAGTTACTGAAAAAAAAAAAAACAGTTACCCCTCAAGGCAAAATCATGCAACTCTCACATATACTGTTGTGTGCAAGTGTTCACACACAGTCCTCCTCTCTGTACGCTCAGGATGACAAATGTCTTTCGAAATAAACCATAAACACAAGCAATAAATAAAAAAAAATGTCATTCATGTGAAATTCGCCATCAATCACAATATGTTGCTGTCTCTATGTGTGTGTATTGAGGAGAGAAAGAGTTGTACGAGATGGTCGAGTGTGCTCTGCGATGTGATTATCTCTTCACACAACTGAACCCGGAAAAAAAAGAGAGAGAGCAAAAAATAAAAAAGAAAGAAAAAAAATTATGTGAAAAGAGCTAACGTCAAGTTTAAAAACGAGGGAGGCAAAAAATGGATTTTGACTGTATAAACTCAAAAGAGAGTCTTAATTTGTGCCTGGTGGTGAATCAGGAAACTCATTATATCTGTCATATTAACAAAGGAATAAACAGGCATTTCTCTGAAGAAAGAAAGCCATGACAGTCACATACACTGAGACAGAAGAGGAAAAAGAGTGCGAGGGAGAGGGGGAGAGGCAGAGAGAATAAATAACAAACGTCAAAACATATTATTCTTTCAGAGTGGGGGATGAATTGAATCCTACATTGTACTTCACACAACACTTTATTTTTAGCACCTGCAGAGCAAAACAAATGAGGTGATTATTAAAGATTTAAAAGACCTCTCTTTTATCAGGAAGACACTGACCTAACACAAAAAAAATCATGTTGAGAATATGGCCCGTAAATGTAGGACAATGACAGGAGATGTTTACATGCAAATTGTTCCCTTTTCTTTTTTTTTCTTTTTTCTGGTATAAAATGATTAATTATTGTGTTTTACTTCATGCTTTCCACGAGAAATATACCAAACAAATTTGCTCTCATGCGTCTCCAAAAAACAAACAAATAAAAACATATAACATAAAATAAACATAAAAAACCTATATAACATAAAATAACTCCACCATACAGACATGGACGGAATCATCAGCAGGAATGTAAAAAATTGAACTCAAATGAATTCAGTGAATCAATCAATCAATAAATACAACTTTGCTATTTATTGCTAACTCACTGTGATACACTGATGACATGAACATACTACAAATCAAACCAAAACAATACTTTGCTAAGAAGAGAACTGTAAGGGGGTAAATGGGAAGGAGTTTGTGTCAAAGTCTGATTTGAAAACAAGCCAAAGAAACAAAATAGCCTTAAAATGACAGTTCATGCAAAAATGAAGATTCTATCACCTCATCCTCATGTTGTTTCAAATGCATAAGACTTTTTGTCATCTTCAAAATGCTATTTTTTATTTTTATGTTTATTTTTAATGAACTCTTGAAGGTTCCTGACATCCACCCACCCCCCTAAAAAGTCCCATCACTTTATATGATGAACAACAGACTACATTTAAGCTGTTATTCACATATAAACATTGATTAGGTGCTTTCACAAATATATATTTACATATTAACTATTATTTTTTCTTCTCATACATTAACAATGGAGATTAATTGGTGTACTGCACAGGTTTCAGGCTTTGCTAAATTACATGACACTTTTTTTCTAGCCCCTAATATTCTTTTCTTTTTTTGTTCCACAGAACAAAGAAATTCAAAGATGTGCGTTTCGAGCACAACAAACGTGCAACTTCTTTTTTTTTTTTTTTGCACCATGCTGTGGTGGAACTTCTGCAAAGTAGAGATCAAATTAATGTCAAATTACTGCTGTAAATAATGAACATGCCTGAGGATGTCTTTGCTATTTTTGTTCTCTCTTGTTTTCCAGATGTTTGATTCAATTGTGGGTTCTCTTCAAAAATGTTGCTTTCAATCTTTTGACAAACTAAAAATCATGAAATGAAATTTGTGTAGATACATAATGAAATATGTGGATATTTCGAATGCTAGCTTTATTTTTCTTCATGAGCATGATCTCATGAAGAACTTCATAAGTTCATGAAGATGAGTACATTTTGGTTTTGTCAGAATTTTCATTTTTGTGTGAACTGCCTTTTTACCATAAGCAGTTATTTTAGTCTGGGTGACTCTTAACAGGAAAATGGGCTAGGTTTGCACAATTCATGTGGTCTGTCCGTATCTGCCAAGAGTAGTTATGCCTTTCAGAAATCTTCCTGCATCCTACCCCAAACTGACCCAGGATAACAATAATCCCCATCCAAACTGATCCAGGGTCAGATTAACGTCTACCCGCTCTGATCTGCTGCTCTAATCTAATAAACCGAAGAGCAAAACTGACCCGGAGAGCAATCCTTCTATAATATGCTTTCTCAAAAGCGCACCATGCTGTTTATTTCCTCATAAGCGCCAATTGAAAAGGTCCCTAATCCAATAGTGTGAAAACTAGAATCTTCTAGAGAGGCACTTTCAGACGTTGCCTCATTCTTTTCAAGTCCAATTAATTTTCTTTCAGCAATAATGCTCACATCTTCATGGTTGACACTGCAAAGCAGCATCTTACGATTTAATATTTCAGAGATTTCCAAAAGTCCTCACCGCTGCCACTGCTACTCCCCCCTCCTGCAATCAATTTCATGTAACTTTGTAATATTGCAATAATTTAGGCTCTTGAGTTAATGTCTCTTAAAATGTTCTTCTACTATTAGCAATTAAGTATGCAATTAAGAATGTTTACATGATGGAATTCCGGAGTAATGGCAATTTACTTCAGATCCCACTAATTAAAAAGGAGCCCGGAATAACATGATTTTGCTTTATTGATAATTTGATGACTTTCGGCTGATTGTGTTATGACTTAATTTGGCTTTAATCATTTGATATCAGTTTTGGCTGTAACCAAAAGGCTGAATCCAGACAAGCAGTATGCAACTCATTCATTTTTTTTTGTCTCCCCTCATCTGCATAATTTCTTTCATCAGCAGCAATGTGTAATTAAAGTGTAATTAAAATTTCCCGAATGAAAGTTTGATCATGAAAGGCTTTGAAGTGGAAGGAAGCTGACCTGTTGTGCACTTGAAGTCACAACCTAAACAATCAAGAGCCGATTCCATCCGTGTACTTATGTGTTTGAGTGTGTAACATAGGTGTCTATGAACCTCTGGCTTTATGCAGTAGTATCATTAGTACTCTACATGCTCAGACTACTAGTGCTCTGATTTTAGATACATAATATATTTAATCAAACATTTTGACAAGATATGTCACTCAATAAAAAAAAAAAAAGAAAATTCATTTTTTTTCAATTTAATTGAGGGCAGGATTTCCATTCAATAAATATGTGTAAGCACCAACTCATTAAAAAACAAAAACAAAAACAAATTCATGCAATGAAATGTAATTGAGTTGGGCCAACTCAAAAGAATGATACATTGGATTTACTTAACTTAAAGCATTAGCCAACTTGGAATTAGACATAAGATGGATAAATCCAAGGCATGTCCAAAGTAGTTATTTATGTTATTATTAAAACAACTTTAATTCATGTTAGCAGGTCACATGGACATGGTCTACACTTCACCACAATGGTAACACCCCAAAACACTAACATTAAACATTAACAGGTTTCCCAATTTTATCATCTTAATAAAAAATGCACAAAATAACATTTTATTTCAACATTTACTCTCCTTTTCCAGCCCTGTGCAAAGCATGATGGGGAGGGGAAATCCACTTCCTAGTTACACAAGTAAAATTATTTATGTACTTCTAACTCAAATTAATTAAGTACATTGGTTGTAAAGAATTGTGTTGGATTAACTCCATTTACTTAAAGGGGTGGTTTACTGCGATTTCACTTTTTTCAGTTTAAATAGTGTGTAATGTTGCTGTTGGTGCATGAACAGTATCTTCAAAGTTGCTGCGCTGAAAGTTCAACGTAAGCGGAGATATCGTCTTTTAAAAATCAGGAAGTTTAATGCCTACAAAAACGACTCATATGGGACTACAACGAACTACTTCCCGGGTTGCATACGAAATAAACCCATCAACCCCTCCCTCCGGAGCATGCAAAAAAGGGGGCAAGGCCATGTTCTGCGGCTTTGTCGAAGAGGAAGAGTTATAGTGGAGAGTTGTAGCCGTGCCATCGAAACGGTGTTATTTTCACCCAGCTGTCAGGTCTTCTGTGTTCGGGCTTCCTACGGACGCTGTAGTTCGTCAACAATGGTTAAAATTTATGTTTGATTATGTTCCTGACAATTACAATCCTAATTTAGCTCTCTGTGCTGCGCATTTTACGGAAGACAGCTTCCAGAATCTACACGAGTTCAGTGCCGGATTCACACAGAAACTATTACTAAAACATGGAGCAGTTCCAACTTTAAAACCAGAGGCAGCAGTTGTTGGGCCACAACCTGTAAGTAAGATTTCATAATTTTAAATGTATTTGCATGTATAATTTCAGACGTAATGTTTTAGTTTTATCAAGGGTGTAAACAAATGCCAACGCTGGCTTTAGTAGCCAGTTAGTTCAAAGCTATTTCGTACAAACGCGTACAAACATTTCGGAGCCGAATTTGTAATTATGTACTAATATTGTAAATGTATTTTCCATGTATACTTTATGACGTAATTTTTCGAGTTGATCAAGAACGTAAAAACAAGCCAACACTGTTTGGTTATAGTAGCCAGTTAGTTCGATGCTGTTTTGTGTGTATAAGACAAACGTGTACAAACTTCAAAAAATGATATGTAATCACAACAGCAAACTTCCATTCAGAAACGTTTGTAAGAGCCGTGCTTTCAGAAGTTCTGCTTGACTCTCTTCATTACCGCTTTCTGGGTCTGATTCTGGCTCAAATTGATACGGCAATATTGACACCATTATTTACATTTGACCGGAGCACATGCAGCTGTCGCCCGTAAAGGTAATGGGCGTGACGTTTCCAGACAATGTGCAGTACGCAGTTTAGCCAATCACAACACACCGGCCCAACTAACCAATTTGAGCCCATTGCCTATTTCTGAGGGAGTGGTTTCAGAGAATCAGGAAGTCAACCGGTCGTTCAAATGACAGAGGAGAAAGTGGCTTACAATAAAGGTGAAAAATATGAAAAATAAGGCGTTTTTTAACAAACGAAACACGAAGACATGTTATATTGCACCCCATAAACACAATCAAGCAAAGAAAAAAAGCAGTAAACCACCCCTTTAAAGGTGCAGTGGGAGATCTTGGAAAATGCTAACTTTAGCCTGATAGCACTGAAAACGAATGTCCCACCCTCCCTGCAATCACTTTCTAAAGCCATTAGCCATGTATATATGCTCACAGACCAGAATACCAGAGACAAATTTACTACAATAGGTTACATCAGCGGTTTTCGCACCCCCCCGCTCTGCACATTTCATATGTATCTCTTATCATGTGCGACGCTTGTTCTATTTCATAGTCCTATGCCTTCCGCAGAATATATAAATACGGATAAATACATTTAGACCATTTAACTTAATGATTGCTATCAGGATGTGAAGTGTCTTTCAACCAGCATAACAAAAAATTGTTTCTGAAGACAATCACCTATGGCACCTTTAAAGCTGCAGTCCATAAGTTTTGCCTCTTTGTCGCCATCTCTGTTTGAAAACCTGGAATTGCAGCTCTGTACAGAATCATCTTCCATGCATGGGGTTGTGATCCGGTGTTCCGGCTCGGCTCCAACGCAGATGAATCTAATGTTTTGAGGTGAATGTGTGGCAGTCAGTCACCGCACCGGTGTGGATACTGTACTCAGGAATCACAGATTCTAGTCTATGTCATGGAATATATGACCCAGATAAGAATTTTCACTATATATTGCCATATGAACAAATAAGTAACAAGTCTGCCACGTTTGTTCTGCCCAACTGAGGAAAAAATAATTACCATAAATCGAGCTACCAATTAAGTCTAACGTATTACCGTATCTAACGCACTACCAATTAAATCTAACATATTAAATCTAACGATTGGTTAGCTCATATCACATATAACCTTTAAAATTATTATTATTGTTTTACTTTATCCTCAAATTATTAATATTAACAACATCAGCATTGCATGACAATGAGTATAGTGTGTATTAGCATGTAGATTTCAATTTCTGTACAGTCTAATATCTAATTGCCATACCATTCGAATTTCATGTTAAGAAATTATTTTAACCCAAAAAGCAATGATCCCTTCCAACTTGTTATCTTTAAAATACAAATTTTGTGTAATCCCAGGCTATCTGTAATCAGAAGCACATTTAAAACTGGAATATAATTTAATTTCAATCACATGTGTTTCATAAACACATAATCCTTTCTGGATTACAATCCACCGTCAAAATGATACATTTAATTATTCCAGCTGCTGTGAGAAAAGGCTATAAATGTTCCATCACCTGCAGGATCCTCACATGTGATAGCCTAGTAGCCGGGAAAACTTCTTTATGTTTACAGACATGGCGTAATGACACAGTGCCATGCTTGAATTTCCCGCGGAAACCTACCCGTACTACTCAAATTAGAAAACATTATTATAAGCTAACCGTTGTGAATCGGGCTAAAGTAAGGTGATAGTTTTGAACACTGGCTGGTTATGTACTTGCTCAAATATTGATTTCAGATCATTTTTACCTCAAAAAAGTTACGGACTGCAACTTTAAGTAAATCGAACAAACATTAAATTGTGGCCTACTTAATTGAAACATGTTCTTTCAAAATTAACATATTGAGTTGAGCCAAAACCCAACTATGGGAAACCCATAGCACAATGGTGTTAAATCAGAATGATTTTTTTTTTTTTAATAAACAGATGCCCATTTTCCACAAGTTGATATGATTATTTAGGCTCTTAGTGAAAATCTATAACATACTTTGATTAAAATATCTCAATGGTAGTGTAAAAAACACATTTTTTACCATGTCAAAATCAGCTCTGTTTTTAGCAAGCCATTTTAGTCCATGTTGCTTTAAATGCTAATGAGCTCTGCTGACTCCACCCCTCTCTTCCGTGGGGTGACTAGCAGTACTGTTTATTTTAGCCGCGAAACTGGCTAACTAGCACATTATTAGGAAAGGTGTGTTGCAAAGATTCATAAAAAAAAACCCGTAATACTCACTTCTTCTGTAGATGATGCTGGATCACGAATGATTTGCGCGAATTAGACGCATTTAGGCAGATCAGGGGTTGGCACATTCCCTTTAACACGAAAATAACATTAATCCTCTGCATATTCAGCGCCTCAGATGTCGGGAGTAAATGATGACTGCTATATTCATCATTACAGCCAACAACAAAACACCTCAGTCACTTAATCGGAGACATCTTGTCTTCCCCTGCACCGGAGTCGGCGGACAGCTCTCAGTTCACTCAGAGGGTCTAAGGTCAGACGGTTTGTCAATCAACTATCGTGGGAGCAGCCTGTACAGAACTGCATCATTCTGACAGGAATCTCAGAACAGCCTGATTTGAGAAAGGGGATTTTAAAATAGGGATTAAAAAAAAAAAAAAAAAAAACACTGGGTGGATTTTTATCATTATAGGAAGAATGTGTACACACACTTCAAACACACATTTATGTTCAAACAACTTGAAAAGTGAATTTTGTATCCGATGTCCCCTTTAAGCTGTGCCAATAATGTTTTTGTATGTATTTATTTATTTATTTATTTATTTATTGTTTTCCCACTTTTATTGGTATAACAGTCAAGCTGATTTACAGACTAAATTACATATTTTACTTAAAAAACTATTTTTTCAAGTACAGTCTAAAATTACAATTTTCTACTAACCAATTAAGCAATAATGTACATTTGTAGTGATTTTAACAAAACAAACATGCAATTTTTTTTAACACAAAATGTGTATCAATGTGTTTTGATACTATAGTAAAACAATGTATTATTTAAAGTACTTATAAGCATACAATGGTACTATTAAAAAAAAAATATATATATATAAGCCATTTCAACTTATTGATCATGCCATTTTTTTTTACAATGTAACAAAATATTATTTGAAATTATTTTTATTGATGCATTATTATTACTGATAATAATAATTATTAATATTTATTTTAATTACATTTTTAATTATTTGTATTCTTAATTCTGTATGTAAATTTCATTACATTAAAATTAGCCAACGAATAAAAATTTTAAGATTATTTGAGATTATATTCACACTGGGCATTAAGATGGAATATGGAATCATGTGTGTGCATTCTGAAGAAACAGAATTATGGAATTTTCCATCAGTTATATTTCTAAGCCTCAAACAAGCATTGTTATTATTTTTTGTGAAAGGAGCTGTTGCACAGAGTGACAGTCGAGAGCAACAGCAATAATGACTGCAACGTGTGTGTGTGTGTGTGTGTGTGTGTGTGTGTGTGTGTGTGTGTGTGTGTTCATCACTGCCTCAGAAGTATTACTTATATTAAAACAAGCAGCTGTATGAAAGAGCTTATTAAAACTTCAGACCTGTACTCAAATGCAATATATAAAGCCAGCAAACAAGAATGAGAGACAAAAAGGAGAGTGAGAAATAGAAAGTCACAGACTACAGATGCATCTTGTTCCTTTGGTGTGGGTGGAGGGCTGCCAGCATGTCCTATAAGACCGCTAAAGTCAGGCGAAAAAAAAAAAAAAAATGAACAGACAGAAAGATCAAACTTGGGATAGTAGGGAAAGAGGGAAGGTCAGAAGAAACAGAAGAGGACACACAGATGCTTCATGAAATGCACCCACACAAGACATACTTTAGAATACATTTCTGCTGAACAGGAGGTTAAAGAGTGAATGAACACTTACAGTATTTTAAATGTAAATATTTTATGATAGATAGAATCAAACCTTTAATATATTTCCATATAAACTCTTAAAACTGGAAAACTGCTAAAACTTAAAATTGCCCAACATTAAATCTCTCTCTTTCTTCCATTTCACAGTCCAGCTTTTTCCTCCTACATTCATCATTCATCCAAACCTCTCCTCCTCATCCTCTTTTCTCTCTTCCTCTCATCTCTCCATCCCTAATCCATGCCTCCCACTCCTTCAATTGTACACATTCGCTCCTGCTTTCATCTGTGTCTATCCATACATCTCCCAATCGATCCGTCTATCATCTCTTCCCCCATCCATCTTTATGTGGTTGAAGTGTGTGAATATTTACCTTCTCCCAGGTGAAATGATTCCCTCATAATGTTTTTATTGGCAGTAAAAAAAGCCCGTCTGTACACTCTCTTTTCCAATATTTGCCTAATTCTCTCACCTCGGATTGCCAAATTTAATGAAATATGAAATATAAAAAAGAAATCTTATTAGCGCAAGAACACACAATGCTAAAATCCACTGACACTTCAACTGATTACATAACGTAAGCCTTTCTTTTCTGTTCTCAAGGGCTCAAAGACTTGTGGTGGGGTCTGTGTAATGCCACTTAATTAGGAGATAAAACCATACAAGAACACACACCCTTTCAAAAGGATACATACTGAAATTAAGCCAAATAAAAAGCTTTCTGTATCATAGTGACACTTGTAATAAATAAATAATTTATAACAATGTTATAAGCAATAAACTATATAAAGGTGCAGATAAGTATTCAAATACATTTTGGCCATGCAAGAGTGTGTAATTCACAGGTAGGTTTTTATATTCATTACTTTTAAATGTAAGAAGGGAGTGCAATCGCAGTAGTATTTCAAAGCAATGATGCAAGATTTTCCTGATTAATTTCCCCGCTAGTGTGTGTGTGTGTGTGTGTGTGTGTGTGTGTGTGTGTGTGTCCACACCACCCCTGCTGCTGGCATTCATCAACTATATTAATCAATGTGTCAGCCTTCAATCCAATTAGATTAACTCTGTTCTACCTGTAAACACATCATCACACTCACCAGCCAGGTTCCAGAATAACTACATCATCGAAGTAAACAACAAAAGCCTCTAATAGAGACAAGGTGAAAAGTAGAACAACAATGTCAAATGTTTGATCACTTGATATCTCACTGATATAAAAAGAACATGCAACCAACAAATCAGTGTGACTTGTGAAACCTCTTAAGGCTGTGACACACCAAACCGACAACAAAGAACTAGCGGCGATGAAAGCCAACTGTGTTGTCACCTCATGTCACATGCTTATGGGATAAAAATTTGCGCTTGAACACACTGCGATAACTACAGCCATCGGTCAACTAGCATGTATGTTCTGAACCAGTGATGACAGATTGGATGGATGATTTCCAGCCCAAATCTCACAAAAACCCGCCCAAAATTTTAACTGTCAAAATAATGTGACAGAATGTAAATCGAGGTTGATAAGAGCCATTTTTAACTCCTTAAAACAAAATAATATACTGTAAATATAATGCTAGATAAATTTCCCATGGATCAAATCGGGGCAAATACATTAAAGAGAATTATCAAATATGATTAAAATATGCAAGCAGAAATTAACACATGCATCATTTTCAATGTCAACAGTCAGAAATTAAATTCAAAAAGAGATCAATATAATAATATAATATCCAATATAAGTGATCAGAATAAGCAACATAATTAGGCATTTCACACTCGTTCATGCACACACCATGACAATCAAAACTGTGTCATTCATTGATGCATGCATACTGTATGATAATCCAACAAAAAACAACAACAACAACAACAACAACAACAACAATGCTCTTGCCTACATGTTGCTCTATAATTTCACACAGAACTAGAGAAAGTCTTTCGGGAAGTTGATATTGAACATAATACATAACTTTGCACAGTCAACACTAACAAGTCCAGCAGCTTTCAAGGATATACCAATCTGGACCGTTTAAACCAGGGGTGCCCAAACTCGGTCCTGGAGGGCTGGTGTCCTGCAGAGTTTAGCTCCAACCCCAATTAGACACACCTGAACAGCTAATCAAGCTCTTTCTAGGCATACCAGAAACTTCCTGGAAGGTGTGTTGAGGCAAGTTGGAGCTAAACTCTGCAGGACACTGGCCCTCCAGGACTGAGTTTGGGCACCCCTGGTTTAAAAGATAAAAGACAGGATCGTATAGGTATAGATAGATTTTGATTAAATAATTTAACTGTGCTCTGATTTTGGAGTTGCAGTGATAGAGCCAGGTGTAAGGTGTAATTCATGTTTTGAGAGTTAAAACACTCTCCACTCTTTACCATGCAACTTATATTTAGACATTATGATCACTTATACAATTATACTGTACATTCAAAATCATATCCGTTATTGCGCTAAAAACCCATCACTTAAGAATCATCACGTCTGTCCGCTGATCCCTAGTGATTGGGTAAAAGTGCTGCCTCGACGTCAACATCAGCACAAGTCGTCTTTGCAGTGTGCGTGTGTTTAGTAACATCCAGTGATAGGATGCAGTATACAGTATGCACACTAGGGATTGTATGTTAACCAATTATCCTTTACAATTTATATGTTTGAACACTGCCAAACTGACCCCAAACCAGCCCAAATTTTGTCCACCCTCCCAAGCCAATATTTACCCGCACAATCAGGCAACACTGTTCTGCAATTTCCTGAGAGAAAATATCAACTACCCGCGATATATATATATATATATATATATATATATCAACTAGTGATAGTAGTATGCTTCATTCTAGATGGCAGTTTTGAAAATACATGCGTATTTGAATATAACCAAGTTTGAACAGCTTTCTGAACTCATCATTTGCTCGCTTTCATCACTTTCACTTTTCTTCTCATTCATTTGTTCGCTAAGATGAACAGCCAATCAGAGTGATCGTTCTCACCAATTGCCTGACACCGATTCAACATGCTCAGCCCGCCAAAAAGCCAGAGACTGTCACAATTTTCTGGAGCAGGGAACGAGGAGACAAGGAATTCTTCCAGTCACACAGGCTTTATTAATCCTAATCCAAACACAACACAGAGCACGTAGGAGACACTGAATGACGATCAAGACCGGACGGTGAAGACAGGGAAACACAAGGCTTATAAACAGGGAGAAAACTAGATAATTAATCAAACACAACTGGGGACTAATAAGCTAATGATGAGAACAGGAAATGGGAAAAACCAATTAAGGACATGGAAACACTGGGAGCACGTGGAAACACTAGACACGGGGACAAAAGTCTGACAGAGACAGTGTGGAACAAACCACAAAAACTGAGCTGACAGATGCTCAACAACGGCTTTTAGGTGTTAGCAAAAATTCAGCCATCTTGAAAAACACTACTTTCCACATGTGTAGGAAACATTTTAAATAATTGGCATATCTATCTTGTTTAGGCTACTTTCAACTATGACCTCAAACTAAATGCTTTAATTTCTCTTAAAGATTCAATACCGTGAATTTTACTCTCATAAAATTGCACATTACGAAAATTACATGGGATAAAAAGATCACGTTTTGCTTAACTCTTGTCCATGGTCACCATATTTTAACCTAAATCTGAGGTGTGGTTTAGGTCATAAATTTGCTAATGATTAAATGGCTCCCAATCTTAATTTATGTCTTATTTTTGTCTTACTCAGTGGTCAGACCAAAGATCATAAAGTTGGTCTTAACGGTGCACAGATCCCTTGTTCTCAATTTTGCTCTCTTATTATTTTTTCAGAATCAACAGTTTTTCTCAAATAGTGTAGATTCACCAAATCTCTTCAGCACTGTTTAAAGGGTCAATGACAGAAGAAGAGAAAAAGCTTTGGTAACACTTTATTTTAGGGTCTCTTAAATAGTTGCTTTTTAGTATGCATATTACTAGAATATTAGCCATTTATTAGTAGTGATTAAGCACATAATGCCTTATTGTACATGACCTTATTCTACATACCTAATCCTACCCAGTACCTAAATTTAACAACTGCCTTACTAACAATTAATAAGCAGCAAATTGGGAATTTATTGAGGGAAAAGTTGTAGTTAATAGTGAATAAAAAGTTTTCCCTATTCTAAAGTGTCACCAAAGCTTTTTTTTTATTTTTTATTTTTTTATTGTAATGTTAAAACGTAATGTAAATAAATAAATAAATAAATAAATATATATATAAATATATAAATATATATATATATATATATATATATATATATATATATATATATATATATATATATATATATATATATATATACTCTTTGTATTAATTTTGGTTTCATAAGATAAAAAAAATGGTTTCACATAATTATATAATGTCGCACCTACATTTCTACTAACTCTCATTAGAGTGTTAGTAGTGTATTAGTTGACTGGTAGGGTTAGGGTTAGAATAAGTTGACACGTTCTTGCAAAGTTACTTATACTCAGTAGAATATCTGTTGGGAGACCAACACAATAAGGAGTTAGTAGAGATGAAGCAGACAGTCTACTAATACTCTTATGAGACTTTGTTGACATGTAGTTGCAACATTACTTAGTGTCAACAGAATGTTCAAAAGGGATCATCAAAATAAAGCGTTACCAAAATAATAATAATAATAATAAAATAAAAATTATATGGTATGATCATCGAGAGAAAAAGTAAAATTTAAAAATAAGCAATAGTAAAATAAAATAGTAATAGCAAATTAGCATAATTATTATTTTAAAAATATTTCTTGTTTTGAACAGTCACACCATGATTGATTGATTGATGGATGGATGGAGATTAAACCGTAAAGTAGGCCAGACTTTACACCGATGGTCAAAAGTCTGGCTATTTGAGGTTAGTTATTAATATGCTGGTTGTTATGAGTAGATTTCTACTCCGTCACACAGCTGTCAAATACACATCTTTCAAACACACTCAGACTTGCAGATAGGTCTCCAAAAACGAAATCACACTCAAAAAAACCTACGGCAAAACTCCAGTTGCATAACAAACATGAGAATAAAGCATCATGGCATATTCAAGCCGTAGGGTTTTGTTCTGGTTTATTCCTCTTATCCTCTTAAAAACTCCTCCACAGCTCTGCACATGGACAGATGAACTCAATATAACAATGTGTTATTGAGACACTACAATTCCCAGAGTCCCTTGCAGCTTGCAGTCATCATTTACTAAAATAAACGAGCTAATCCACACCTTAACACTTGTATCTAATGATTCCTCACTTGATAATTATTATGCATTATAGTTACTTATTATGTCAATGTAGAAAGTGTTGAAGCAAATCCACAGAGAATCAAGAACCCCTATGTAACTGACATGTACATGCATGTTACATTTTGCCCTGGAGATGTTTTCTGACTTACTGTATATCAAATCAAAATTCAGTTTGCTGGTGAGTGCCACAGAAACATTTGGGCTCCACTGAAAAAAGTTTGAATGTGTGTTACAGTTATACAGGTGGTCAGTTTTATGCCTCAAGAAAATCTAATTGATTAAAATTAACAAAAGAAACAAACTCTGCTAAAGGAATGAACATAAATGTCCATTTATGTTTGACTCACATTCACTCCTGGTGTTGGCCCATAACTCAACGTTCAACCGTGGTTAGACTACTGTCTGATGATTTCTATCCAGGCTATGCCCCTGCTATCTTCAGACATGACTGCTAAACCCCACACACTAGCTCCATATTTCTGCTTTAATAATACATAAGCCCCTTAAAAGGGCCAGGAACGGGAGATTCTGTAGTGTATATCTTGTTCTCTGTGATCTACAAGCATAACTCACCTCAAACAGCCGTATCCTCTGTGTCTAAAAGGAGGATGAGATCTCAAGTGCAACCTCTTCAAAAACACTTGCACTAGTATTGATATACTCTCTTGTGCACTGCATGCTATTGTGTTTAATAATAATAAAAAAAATCACTGTGTTTTCGCCAGCAATTTTTTTTTTTTGAATTGACGCAACCTGATCTTAACTTAAATGTGCCTCTATGTATATTTTCAAGATATGTTTCAGGGTAAAATGACCACTGCTCTAAAAACACGTTAAAACATAAATTTGTCATTGAGATAATTTGTCCCATCAATCATATTTATTCTTTAATATGATTGGCAGATTAACGACAATGAACATCTCATGCTTGTGCACATCATTCTAAATTGGTCAAACTGCTGAAAAAAAGACAGACTAATTACAAAGTAAACTACTTGCCCACTCAGATGTCACCATTTTAGTTCATGTACAGTATGAATTAAAATTAAATTGACTTCAAATGGTCTGATTGAGTCAGTGTTTAGTGAGCACTTAGCTTTGTTGCGTATCATGTGATCATAATGACATCAATGAGTTTTTTTTTTTTTTTTTTTTTTTTAAATGAGCGCACCATGGATATACATTAAAACAAAATTTAAAAAATCTAAAAATCAAAACACAAAGAGAAGCCTTTGGCACTTCATTTCTTAAGTCCACCACACACCAACTGGTATATACTGTATATAAGTCATATTTTGATGAGACCACAGAGGATTAATGGTTTTATCAATAGAGCTGTTCAGTTTGTATTCTTAAAATGTGGAAGATAATTAGCATTTTGAGCCATTGAGCTCTGTAAAGAAATTCGAATGGGCTTTTATATAGTCATTTCCAATTTATGGGTAAAATATGGCCTGTGGTTAACATTACTTTAAAGAGACTTTCAAGTTTTGTTCTACAACATAAATCTTTGTACATCAGATTTTTTACCGTGATTTACAGAAGACAGCCACTAAAATGTCATTCAGTGTAACAGTATTTCATAAACCTAAAATCTTATCAGGCATATTTAGAACAAAAATCATTAGATGGCATTAAAAGACTCACAATGCAGCCATTAAAATACAAGTTTATGGTCATTTTAAATATTTGCCAATTTTTGCCACTATCCTTCAAACCACCATTTATGAGCAATCATTTTTTAAATAATTTAAATTGTACTAAAGTGTAGTATGATCACTTTTTTCTTTATATGTTTTAATAAGCATAGGTCAGAATAAGTATGCCGTTTCGTTTTTACATAAATACATCAGTTACACTGAATGATGATGAAACAATATTTCACCCATATTTTGATATTTTTCACAAAAGTTATTTGAAATAGAAATTTTACTTGCATTTAATAAGCTTTCTATGTATATAAACCTTTTGTAAATTTAACTTGATGCACACACTAAAATGGAATATCTGGGTTTGACCCAAACACAACATGACTTCAGTTAAAATTAAAATGCATTCTGAGTGCTCATGTGTTTTGCTTCCCAATTATTAGTTGTTTGATGGAATTAGCCAGCTACTGTCAAACTGCATGCAAAGTTTGTAATTAATTAAATTCATCTGATTAATTACTTTCTTAGAATAAAATGATTAACAATTTTTTTTAAACTTTATTAAATTCAATTAAAATTAAAGTAAATATTTTATTTTTTTTTATTTTTTTTTTGCTTCTGTTTAGTCCCTTTATACTTCATTTAAAATGATTTAATTCATTTTTTTTTATTATTTTTATTAATTTATTATGAAGCTGTCAGGCTATTTCTGTATTTTTTTTTTTTAACACTGAAGACAGATGTTTGCTAAGGTACATTAATTTCCTAGCAGTATAAGGTCACTATACACTCTGCGTTATTAGGTGAAAAAGTAGGCGGTTAATGTAAATACCAAACAGCAATAACTGTGCTGCAATTCAAATATAATGCATATGAAGATTGTAAAGTACAGTTTTGTTAAAAGTTGAAAGATCATACTTCCCTTTAACAAATTCAAATCTGGTGGTTTCCATTTTTCAGAAGCAGAAGTGGTTGAAAACCTTGCTGGATTATTATTGTTTTATTATTATTATTATTTTTTTTTTTTTTTTCAGTCATTTTAAGACTTTTTTAAAGGCTAAAAGCCCATTATAAGAGGTAAAGATAGTCTAAACCAGAATCCACTTTTGGCTAGACACAGTGAGGTCACATTTTGAAGGGGTTGAAATTGGATACTGCTATTTCTCTTCCAAAAATGACGCTCATGTAGGTCAAAAATGTAACTTCACAGCTTCTCTCCACTAAAGTCCTGCTTATAATCTGTCTTCACAGTATTAGTGTTAAAAATTTTTGCATGGCTTGTCATAGCATATAGCAACAATTTCATCGCAGTCCCACTTAACATGTGCATATCTTGAGAACCGGCACTAGAATATTTTACGAAAACATTTGTTCATCAGCTGAGGGGCTGGGAATAGAGACTTGAGCAATGCCTGAAAATAGTAGACAAAGTTGAAAATTAATTCATTTTTATTCCCGCCTTTGCCTCAGTGTTTCTTTTTGTCTCACCTTGTATATTTTGCCTTATTCTTTATTTATGAATATGTTGCAGCCTTTAGTATTTCTTCATAGTTTTGCTTGCTTGTGTAAGACTGTAGAAAATATCCTTGACTGAAGAATGGTGTTATGTTTAACAACAGCGTCTGTCACAGTGCAAGTGTAAGCAACAACGAAAGCTTTGAAAACTGAATTAGGACTGCCGAAGGTAACATGTTAACTTAGAATGTTATAAAATATGCATGAAATCAGTAATTGTATGTAACATCATTAACGCAATTACACAATTTGACTTTTTTTTTGTCTTGTTCTGTGTGATTTTCAAAGACAGCAGAGGTGTTTCTGTATAATATAAAAGCGCACATGGTGACAATGTAGTAGCCGAATTCTAATTGAAATCTAGAAGAAACTAAAGGCCATTGCACATTGAGTCCGAAATTTTCAAATGCGTTTTTTTAGGGGGATTTTTTCGGATTCGTCATGCTTGCTACGGATGCAAAAATGCAGAAAATGTAATCTGATCCGTTTTTTTTTTAATTATTTTTTATGACGGACGAAAGTTTCGAGGCAGTGTGTAAACATGATTGACACAATGTGAGGTCGTATTTATTTTTTAACGTGTGAAAATTTCGGATGAAAATTTCGAACTCAGTGTGCAATGACCTTCAGACTTGCCATTTGCAGTCTTTGTATAGTGGAAGTTTGATAATCACTCAACATTTCTGTAATATCACTTGTGATCAAAACATGCCATGTTACATATCGATAAATAAGTTAAACATGCTGATAAATGAGTTAAAAAATTCTGGCCCTTGAATATGATTGGCTAAGAGGAGTGCAATATTTTAGTGATAACAAAACTCCAACCGTTTCACCATTTGAATGACTCCGCTTGCAGTATTTCTCACAGCGAGTGTTATTGCGGATGTCAAAATACTCTATAATTTTAAAAAATAATACTAATTTTGGTAACACTTTATTTTGATGGTCCATTTTGGACATTCTGGTGACACTAAGTAATGTTCCAACTACATGTCAACAAACTCTCATAAGAGTATTAGTAGACTGTCTGCTTCATCTCTACTAACTCCTTATTGTGTTGGTCTCCCAACAGATATTCTACTGACTATAAGTAACTTTGCAAGAACGTGTCAACTTAATCAAACCCTAACCCTACCAGTCAACTAATACACTACTAACACTCTAATGAGAGTCAGTAGAAATGTAGAATGTGTTAAAGGGACCATCAAAATAAAGTGAAACCCTTATTTTGTGTCATGGAATGTAGTTTTTTAGGTGAAAATGTACTTGTTTAGACTTCAAATATGTGTTTTGTTAATAAAGATAAAGTCTATTTGAAAATTTGCTTCAACGTTCTCAGAGATGTGAGCTCCAGGGCATCAGCAGCCGTTGAATCCGCCGAGAATGCCTCACCTTGGCCAGATCTTCTGGAATTTGCCGCTGGCTCTGATGTCTCTAAACATGAGATATAATTTGTTTTGGGTAAATCTAACAGGCAGTCTTTGGTCTCATTAATGTTTGTTGTTCATTAATGTATTATTTATTATTTAGTTTTTGCTGAGGGCAAAATCTCATCACGTTATATTTTATGTAACTTTAACGCTGTATATCAGAGTGCTGACATTGTACTTTTGACTGAATTGCCAAGCAACTTTTATGATGGCTGTTGTTTTTGTTTATTAAATACTGTTATTCAATAACTGATATTTTATATAAATAATAATAGTATTTAATGATAGTATTTAGCATTGGGAAATGGTGTGTGTTCGTGAGGCAGATTAGTTACGCCATTTTCGCCAAATTAGTAACAGAGGCTTGGGCTCAGCTGTTAAACTGTCAACTTGAGATTTGAATCTGTGGCAGAAGGAAGTAATTCTGCACAAAAGAGGGTTTTTAAAGACCCTACGTTGTTTTTTTTGAAAAATGTATTTACACACTTTTGCAGATGAACTGTTGTATAAATACAATATCACACTCGTAGCAGTGTGATATGGCTGTATATCAGCACACTGTGCATGGCACTCGGCCTGTTGCTCATTTATTTCATTTTGATACAAACAGTATGTCTAATATTTTATTATGATACGTCTAAGACTACAAGACCAAATCATTTATATCCGGGGGAAAATAAATAATAATAATAATATTTGAAAAAATTTGTAGGATTTCATGATGTAAAATTAATAAATATTTTCAATTTAATTTAAAGTAAAATAGAGACACTAAGCATTGTCTCCTTTTTACACAAACACAAACAACAATGACATTGCTGAATTCTTAAAGGGGTCATATGATGTTGCTAAAAAGAACTTTATTCTGTGTATTTGGTGTAATACAGTGTGTTTATGTGGTTTGAGGTTCAAAAACACATTATTGTCCGCATACTGTACATTATTGTTGCTCCTCTATGCTCTGCCTTTCTGAAATGTGTCGCTTTTTACAAAACATTATGAGAAGCATTTTTCATCGTTATGAGAAGCGAGGTGTGCTCTGATTGGCCAGCTATCCAGTGCGTTGTGATTGGCCAAATACCTCAAGCGTGTGACGGAAATGTTACACCCCTTACCGTATTGTGATGCTGTGTCCTGGTGTGACAAGACAAAAACAATAAAATCCATTATGAACGAGGCATTTGTTACATTTAGCGAGGACATAGTTACTGATTATAATGACTCATACAGTCTTTTTATACGCTGCGCCGCGTAAACATAACACCATGTCTGCATTTGTGATCTTAGCAATGCCAAACAAGCGCTACTCTACACAGCTCAAAACTCGTGTTTGAATAGTCAGTAGCAAATTCTTTAAATATCGAAACTTACTTACAGGCTGTGAGTCAGAAGCACCAGACTGTCCTTGCAAAGTTGGAATTGCCCCAAATTATAGAAACAGCCTTTGTGCACAGCTGGCATTGTAGGCTACTCTCCCAGGTTCAGGAAATAGTCCTCTGTAAAATGAGCTGCACACACTCGAATTTGCATTGTACTGTTCTGGAACAGTGTTGTAAATATAACTTAACCACTGATTTCTATTTGTGTACTCATTTGGAAGGCCAAACAAAGTAGTTTCGCTTTCACAACGAAACACAGCGTCTCCACAACAATACCACAACAATACAACAGCAAGAAAAAAAGTTTCGCCTTCTTTCATTGCGTATTCATTTGAGAAAATATGTTATGCAAATCTGCCCACACCATTGACGTAGACATGTGGGGATGTGTTTAAATGAGGCGTTTTAGGTGGGCGTGGACGAGTCTTAACTTTTATAAAGAATATCTGTTTGGGTTTGAGACTTTAATCTTTGCAACTTTACAGATCTTATACATGCACAGACAGCTTTTAACACTCCAGAGACAAAGGAAAACATCAAATCGCATCATACGACCCCTTTAATTATCAGAAAATGATGGAGAAAGACTTTACATGTTATTTAGAAATTAAGTCTAGATGAGATTAAGATTTGCCACATAGTGGCTTTTAGTAGTCACTTAACATGTCTGAAATATTACTTGTGAACAAATCATGCCATCAAAACTGAACATATTACATTCTGAAAATGAATGAATGAATGAATACATACATACATAAAAATTGTTATTATGTAAAATAAAAATGATTATTTACTTTTTTTAATAAGCTAGCAATTTGTGGCACTGGGTATGTGAACTCCTTTGTACAAAAGGTCAGATTTCACTGAAGTAAAATATTTTCTTTGGATCATTTTGCAATTATGATTAGCCAGTTGAAATGCTGCTAAATAAATTGCAACTGACCAAACAAACAAATAAAATGTGAGGTTAACTATTACAAAAACAAGGAAATGGTTGTCACTAATTAGTTTAGCCCATTTTAGCCCCTTGACCCTAACTAAAATAAAAAGAGAGAGAAAAAAAATGAAATGTGGCTAAATTATACAGAAAGTGCATGAATCATGTCATTCTTAAAATATTCATTCATTTTGTCTCATTTATTTCTAAATGGGCAAAACTTTCTCCCTCCCTCCCTTTCTCTCACTCTCTGAATTAGCTTAGCCTTTTTAATTTTGCCCCCTGTTGATGGCAATTAGACCACTGAGATGCTCCAAAAAGCAAAGCAGACATGTACACACTCACACACACATCCTAAAAGTGCCGTCGCAGAGAGAGACAGAGCGAGAGAGACAGTAGTAGGAATTACTGTACATTCTGGGTAGCCATTCCTCATCTAATTACAAGTGAGCACAATCATTTTCACATTTTACTCTTAAAAGGCTCTCCGCCACATGGAATTCACATCCATAATTGAGCCGATGGGTGCTAAGAGGAATGTGCCAAGAAAAAAAAAAAAAAAAAAAAAAAGCTGAAGATGAAAGAGAAGGGAAGCAGGTACACTAAGAGAAAAGCAAGGATGGAAGGTAAAATAATGGGAGTTTAGGGAGAGAGCTGAATGGAGAATGAAAGGAAAGCTGATGTTTATTGGCAAATATTTCCCAGGGATTCTGACACTGGTCTTTGTGCAGAGAGCTGTCTTAATCAGACTCTGTTTGCTCTGCTATTGATTAATCTTGCCTAGACACCATATCATTGTTTACTTTCTGAGTCTCTCCAGACAAAGTGAAAGAACAACCTGGCATTCGTCTAACACATCCCCCCCAACCCCAACTGTCACTCAAACTCCTCTCATTTCTTCCCCATCCCATCTTTTCCAAAAATAAAGGAGTTATGAAGCCATGGCTCTGTACCCCTGTGGTTACTGTGAGTGACGCCCGTGACAGCTGCCCGTATGCGCCCCCTCTGAGCTCGGCATGCTGGGGGATGTAGGCTGTCAGGTCACATTATGAGCTCGCTGAGATGGCACCAGTAGGCACGTGGCGCATGCATTTACAAAACACACACACCGAACAACATGGAAAGCAAGAAGATGCATTCATATACAGACACACCAGCACACGCTATTGACAATAAAGGTTTTTTGGTGCAGCCCCCTGCAGCAAAAATAACCCTTCTCATCAATATAGGTTGTATAGGACTGTTAAGTTTTCAAAAATATTTCTTTTAATAATAGAAATGCACTGATATTATATCATGAACTTATTCAGTGTATTCAGTGCTGAGCCTAGACTTCTGGGGGCCCTACGCAAAACTGTTGGGGGGGAGACGAGTCATGAATGAAGTCTCGATTCACGCTCACGGAAAGCGCTTGAGAAACAGTGTCTCTTCCGCAGTACACTTTCAACTCGTGTTTTTTTGTTTGTTTTTGTCTCAAGCAAAATACTGTATGACATTCACGTTACATGATTTGACTATTTATGTAGAAAGGGTGACAGCGCACTGCATTAAAATAAATGAACATTCATGTTTTCATAACCGCTGGCCAAATTCAAAAACAAAACTAAAGTAGATCATCTTTGAGAGCAAGAGGGCTCCCTGGTGTTTCGGAGGCCCTATGCAGCTTGCGTACTCTGCGTATAGGGAGGATCGGCTTTGAGTGTATTTTTTTTTTGGTTCTGGGTCCTAGGTCTTCGGTCTTATTGCTTTAGGTTAGGGCTTTTTTTTTTTTTTTTTTTTTTCAGGGAGTTTGAAAGGTTCTCCTCTGACATCATAAAGAACCTTAAAAAGGTTCTCATCTGACATCATACGGAACTTTACATATACATCCTATGACATCATATGTAATTTTAAAAATGTTTCCTATGTCATCATAAGGAGCGTAAAAAAATGTTGTCTCATGACATCATAAGGAACTTGTATGTTGTGGACCCATCAAAATAAAGTTTCAGAAGATATTAGGCAGACGGTCTACTAATACTCTAATGACTGCTAGTTGACATATAGTTGCAAAGTTACTTACCGTTAGTAGAATGTCTAAAGTGGACTATCGAAATAAAGTGTTACCAAAAGTTCTCCTATAACATCATTTGGAACTTGAAAAAGATTTCCCTGTGACATTATATGGAAATTACATGTTCTCCTATGACATCATATTCAATTTTAAAATGGTTCTCTTATGACATCATATGAAACTTCAAGAATATTCTCCTATGACATCATAAAAGATGCCCTATGATTAAAACAAAACAAAAAAGCAAAACTCTTTTCTGTTCTGAGTGGAACATTTATGTTTAAGAGTGAGAGTATCCTGATTTCAAACAAACACTAGCTGTGTTTACCCTTCAAATTGCGCAAATAGAAATTGCGAATTGAAAATGCGCCCAATGGAAACATGTCAATTTCGCAAAAACTCCCATATATCGCAAAAACGTTTTTACGCTCACACAAGGAGTTTTTTCAGGAAATGTGAAAAAGGAATATTTTACAAAATTGCTATGGAAACTTTTTTTTTTTCTTCGCATTTACAAGTCACCCGATGTACATAAAAATCACATGATCATTCTTTAATGTACTATAACCACCAAGAAACACCATATATGTGGTCACTCTCAAGTATAAGGGGCTTTACTTGCCATTAATGCTTGGATAACCCTTTATTTACACTGCATACAGCTCTGGCAAGGCCACTCTAGTCAATGCTTGTGTTTATACCAGCCATGCTGTGCCACGTTTTAGAAGCGGCTCTCCGCGCTGCTTCGCTAAAGATGCATGCCTTCATCTCCTTCTATTAAAAATAATGGCTAGTGCTGTGGCTGTGATGTACACAAACCTACCAACATCCGTCGCCATGACTTGTCACGAGAGGATACAATTATGTTTTAATCGCATAACATCGTTTAATGTAAACGCTGCCATTTCACAATAGTTTTTTTTAATTGACATGTATAAATTATCGTAAACGTTTTGTTCAAATCTGTAATAGAAAAACACATATACTAACACTCATCAACACGCACACACACAAACACACACACACATACACAACCTGAGCTCTAAACAAATAAAGATGAAATTATCAAGTTTCTCAGCAAACTGAATAGACTGTCCTGAATTATTGGCATAGGTTTGTGTATATTACCATAGAAGTGAATGTACACGTATGCTTATCAAAAAGACAGAAACCCTCATGATCTCAATCGCTTCCCATCTCTGCGCTTTGATGCATTGACTATAATGTCTAACGGGATTGTGAATACACACCATAAAGTGTGGAAATGTGAGTTTCATTACCGACTTATAAAGCGTCAACCCCATTGGTCATGAATGCATCTGAAGCTCACGGGGGTGGCTTTGGGCCCTAAAGCACGTCTGTGTGAGGAAACCAACACCAATGCAACAACTCCAAAAGCGCGATTGGTTACAGCTCGGCTCCATTTCATGCGCTTTCAGACCACACGAAACAAGTTAATGTTCGCTTTTACTGTGTCAGAGCGGAGATGCCATTAAACAGAAGAGCAGGGAGAGACATGTGATTTATCTGAGAGACGGTGAAGTGATTTCTGTGGCAGAAATGTTTATACTTATTGAGGCAAAGCAGGTGCCACTGTCATTTCCTATCAAGGGGTGGAAATGTAGAGAAAAGAACTAATTTACCTTAAAGGTAGGTCTCACATCTGTCAGACTGTGTGTGTGTGGGGGGTGGCCTGCCAATATATTAGATGCAGAGATGTTATAAATAACTTGTGACTGTCACACATGCAGACATTAATACATACATAAATACATACTGTCATAGAGGACCTTCAACCTTCTAGCCAAGAAACGTACAGCTCAAGTAACAGTAGACAGGCTGTTGCCTTGCATTTTATGAATCACCAAGAACTGTGGTTTCAGCTAAAAAATCTTCTTTACTAGTACAGATGCACCGGACCATCAACCAGAAATATTACAAAGTCTGTTTCGAAATGATAAAATCCAATTTTATTTATATATTTTTTATTTTTTATTTAAAACTGCACATGCTACATGTATGTAGCACCTTTGTTTAGACTGCAATTGAAATGCAGTGGTTGCCTCTAAATTAAAATGGTTACAGATAATAAAGGCCAGTTCAGTTTGTAATAAAGCAAATAATTTTAAATGATTTAAATTTTTTTCTTAAAGAAAAAAATAAACAGTTTCAGAATTGGCCTATTTGATTGTAAAAAACAAAAAACAAAAAAAAAACAATTAAAAATCACGCTCGGTGAATCCCTATTATTTGCTGTTCTGCTAAAGAAAAAAAAATCACCTGCCTAATTTATGACCTGAGAGTGAGTAAATTAACCCTTTAGCCATCAAAGATCCGCGACGGCCCCAGATTAATGATGTTTCACTTTAACAGTACGTTAAAACACCACACTCTTACTTGATCTGGACAAACTGTGCATCAGTAGAAAGATTTAAGACTCTAGCTTCGATATTTGACCACTGTTTTGATAAAACATTGTTGCAGAGACAGTAATTTAGTATGTAATGTATTATGTCAGTATTATGTCAGGAGTGCAAAATAATAAATCTGTATGTGTCATTTTTGGAATAGAAATTCACGATGCATTCATATTCAACAGTAAACGACCAAATTCCATATGTGATTGCAAAAGGAAGCTATTACAAACACTCGATGGTGGTTTAAAGTGAGTTTTGTGTAAAAGTGTACTAATAATCTCATAAATTCTCATAAATGTAGCTTGATGCTATTGTTAGCTCTAATGTACCTGCAGAACAGGTGCAGTTCTTCTTCATAATGCATTTTATCATAATAATTCACGTAAGGTCGCAAGAAAATGTTTTGTTGTATTCTTTTAATAAGACTTCTGATAATAGTTTGGTAAATGTATACTGGGATTGAAGCAATGTGGCTTGGTAAACCTTGAAATGCCAGAATAAAGGATAATAATGGCTGAGTAAAACAAAAGAATAATGATAAAGG
The DNA here is from genome assembly GCA_036784905.1 of Acrossocheilus fasciatus. Lineage (NCBI taxonomy): Eukaryota > Metazoa > Chordata > Actinopteri > Cypriniformes > Cyprinidae > Acrossocheilus > Acrossocheilus fasciatus. The sequence continues at coordinate 17,474,310 of CM071941.1, forward strand.
AATAATGAGGATTATGTCTCATACCTGGCAGAGGTGTGAAAGTTTTGTTGGGTAAGAACAATAGAGACAGGAATGAGGCAGCTTGCCGAGCCACACCTGATGAGACCGCTTACAGGGGTCATAAATCAATTTTATTAGCCTTTTATTAGGCTTCTCTAAAAACACACATGACATGGTCTTAGAAAATATTTCAGAAAATTCACTGTTTTAGAGATTATGTTCTGAAATTTCAAATGAAGTATTAGTAGACTTGTGGCTTTAACTTCATTGTGTTTCTAAAAGCATATCCTAAAAACAACATATTTTTTATACATTTAAAAAATGTGACCCTGGACCACAAAACCAGTCTTAAGTCGCTGGGGTATATTTGTAGCAATAGCCAAAAATACATTGTATGGGTCAAAATTATCAAATTTTCTTTTATGCCAAAAATCATTAGGATATTACGTAAAGATAATGTTCCATGAAGATATTTCATAACTTTCTTACCATAAATATATCAAAACTTAATTTTTGATTAGTAATATGCATTGCTAAGAACTTCATTTGGACAACTTTAAAGGTGATTTTCTCAATATTTTGACTTTTTTTGCACCCTCAGATTCAAGATTTTCAAGATTTTTGTATCTCGGCCAAATATTCTATATATCCTATCCTAACAAACCATACATCAATGGAAAGCTTATTTATTCAGCTTCTTTTAATCTTTTAAAAAATTGACAATTAATGCTTTGTGAACATATGAAGAGTTTCAGTGCCATCTGAAATTTTCATCTAAAATGAGCATGAGCTATGTTTAGGTTCAGTAATTTTACTCCAATGGCAATGTATAGGTCCTTTTCTATGCAGTTAAAGTAAAATAACTGAACATAAATATAGGAGCCTGATAAAAATGCTCATTTTAGAGGAAAATTTCAGATGGCATTTAAAGGCTTTTGCATCTGAACTCTTCATATGTTGATTATGTATCTAGTAAGAAAGACTCATGAGCAGGAACCTTTTTATTTTGGGTATGTCATTTGTGTCTCCATGCTGAAAAAGGGGGTGACAGCTAAGGGGTTAACAGAAAAGCTATCCCATTCATGTTCATTATTTTTTTCCTTCGGTGTCATCTTACAGAATAAAATTGTAAATTTCATAAAAATTGTTGTAGTATTCATATTATATGTATCAGTTTTCATTCAAACAACAACAAAAAGAATGTGTACACTTTACTTACAAATGGCAATTAAATAACACTGATGCAATTCATATACTTAATACGAATTTTAAGGTCAAACATGGTCAAAAGTTGCTTTTCTGGACACAATATGTTATTCAAAATGTAAAATTATATGGCAAGAGATGATTTTCTATGAAAAATACTATACATGTGAGGCTTGGTGTTGTTTATGTGGTGTCAAGTGGGCTGTAGTGCTTAATGTTTTCTATTATTTCATTGTTTGCTCCATCCTTTACCATTGTCCACTCGGCTGTGACTCTTATTTCCTGTGCTATTTTTTTTTTTTTTTCTAATTCTCTCTAGAAAATGCTTATATGCTCATACTCAATATTCTCTTAAACCCAAAAGAATTCTCAGAAAAACAAAGTAAGTCTCTTTTAAGTTTTCCCCAGACAATGGAAAACAGCTTTCAATAGCACCACTACCACTTCTAAACATTTCTCACACCTTTTCATAAATTCATATTCTCCACAATCTCTAATGATCAGCAGGAATTCACACTCACTAAAGCCCTAAACAAACTGCACACTTTTCGGCTGTACCAGATGAAAGATTGACATCGTGAAACAATCGTGGAGATTTCTGTGATCGTGGCTCCTAATCGGTGCTCTTATGTTGAACAGTGAGAGAGGTTCAAAGACTGCAGTTTTCACGGTCTTGCGACCAACGATACAGCATGCCCTGCGTTCCATTCGGAAGGGCTCATCCCTATGCCCTAATCCCTTCAAAGGGTTTACCCTCCCGAGTGAGAGCTTTGAAGGGTTGAAGGGTGTAGGGGACCAAACAGCTGTTTCTTGAAGTGCCCTTCTGCGTCATCATCCCGTGCCAAGACTGCCCACACAGAGGCACCATCATCATGGAAAGAATCAGCGCAAAGGATCATGGGGGTTGTCCATCAGTTGTACCCTTCAAAATTCTTCATTTTGAAGGGCCCTTTGAAGTGGCCAGTTTTGAGCACTTCTGTTTGGAATGACCCTTCAATATGGCGGCCAGGATTGTTTTCACTCCGAAGTGCCCTTTGGAACGATCATGATCAATGATCATCGTACAGTGTATTTGCTGGTACTATTCATGTTTACTGACCAGCCAATAAAAATGCGACATGAAATCAATGCGACATGGTGCTAAAAAAAGAACGCAAGCTTCTAGAGGGCACATAGGTCTGAAGTAGTGAATTTAGGTAAAGGTGTGCAGAGCCAGAGGTGGTTTTGTAGGCAAACAATCTTATATGATTGCTAAAATCGTGCAGTGTGTTTTGGGCTTAAGACCACAGACCGAGAAGTTTCAGACAAGTCAGAAAGTGTGTGTGTGTGTGTGTGTGTGAGAGAGAGAGAGAGAGAGAGAGAGAGAGAAAGAGAGAGAGAGAGAGAATCATAAAAGAACTCATGAAATTACATAATGCTAATACAAATAGTTAAGCTCCATTGGAGAACCTAGTGCACTTCCTACCTAGACAAGAAGTTCCTGACATAATCTGTTCCAAAAGCTAACGGCATCATCCTATTTTTTTAAGCTAACTAGTTAATAATATATTTCATGTATTATTTGCAAAGAAAGCAATCCCAAAATGCACTACAATGAAACTAAAGAAGAAAAAAAAACAAAAAACAATTCTAATTCAAAGATAGTAGACAGGTGAGAAAAATGTAAATTATAATGATTATAATGAAAATTGTATTGTTTTAATGGAAACTGTAATGGTGCCTGTTGGACTCTACAGGTAATTGGTCGCTTTAAAAAAAAAAAAAAAACACACAAAAACCCCACTAAATCCTACGGAAGCCCTGAACCACATGGTGTGGCAAAAAAAAAAAAAAATTAGAGAAAACTTCTGGTGAGGGAAAAAAAAGCTTGTTATTTCGAGATATTAAGTCGTTATTTCGACTTAACAAATCGTTATTTTGACATAACTCGTTATTTTCAGATATTAAGTCATTATTTCGACTTAATAAATCGTTATTTTGAGATATTAAGTCGTTATTTCGATTTATCTCGTTATTGCGACATAGTAACTCGTTATTTCGAGATATTAAGTCGTTATTTTGAGATAACTCGTTATTTTGACATATTAAGTCATTAGTTCGACATAAGTCCCATTATGTTAAGGTTCGTATTACTTTCAATATCAACCACTAGAGGGCAGAATAAGACAGGGAATCAATTTAAGAACGCATTGTAGTTACGATGAGCTAGTCTTAATGCAGTTTGACTTTCTCCATAGCATTTTAAAGTGGCTGTTTCTCTAAATAATTCCAATAGTTCACATATTTGACCATCAACTTCGCGATAGGAATCGCTCGCGCAAATCTTATCACACTTCTCGAGCACACTGGTGAAAGCACATAGGGTGATTCGCGCAACGCTCATGCATTTCAGTCATATTGTGCAGATAACTTCTCTGTTCAGTTCTTAAGTAAAGTTAGCGTTTATATATAGCCTACGCACACACACGTGTGCATATCAGGCTACTATGGGCAGCTGGGCACTCCTGTACTGGAAAATGCAATTTAGCTTATTGGGTTCATATTCTGGTTGCATCTGCTTGCTAGTAGGCTATATGCATCATCAAATCCTTTATTTAACAAAAAAAACAAACAGAAAAACTGTTTACAACAGAAACGGCGACAAACAATCGTGATATAGCAAGAACTCTGGTACCTAATAGCCTGTATAACAATAATAATAATGATTTTGGGAACTTTGCCTCAACATCTTAAAACACTACCACATGCCACTGTGAACGGCTTACCGAGCAAACAGCAGAAATGACGACAAACTCCGAAAAAGACCGTGGCAGCTGTCACAACCTCTGGCAGCTGCCAAAGGAAGTCTGTATGTGGCATCTGGGTTTGCCACTGGAAGTGACGCTGCTGCTACCAGATAAACCAATTCTAACTGATAAAAAGTTGGATGAAAGAGTAATACTGGCAATTAGCATAAAACTACACTGTAAAAAAAAAAAAAGTTGAGCGAACTTAAAAATCTGCTGAAGCTGGTAAAAATGTTTTTTTTTTTTTGAGTTTGCTCAACTTGTTTTTGTGGGAGATTCTCAAATTTTTGTTGTATAAACTTAAAACGACAAGTTGAGAAAACTCAAAAATCTGCTGAAGTTTGTTGCCTTAAAATTTTAAGTAGTGTATATAGCTATGTAATTGCTAAATACAGTAAGTTAATTGCCTATTAGGCCACGTAGCCTATTTGAAAACTATGAATTAGTAGAATATCCAGTAAACGCCTGGGTATTTATGACAACCTTTTACGGTAGCATTTATGTGCTAGATGAATTTTACTTCAATTAAAGTTAGCCTGGCACGAATGTAAATTCCCATTATAAACCTCTAAGATTTTGGAGCACCAACTTGTAAAAGTGCTTAAGACTAGCTCATCTTAACTACAAAGCATTCATAAATTGATTCCCTGTCTTCTTCTGCCCTCTAGTGGCTGATATCAAAAGTAATACAAACCTTAACATAATGGGACTTATGTCGAAATAACGACTTAATATTAGGAATGTCCCGATCAGGTTTTTTCGCCCTCGAGTCCGAGTCCAAGTCATTTGATTTTGAGTATCTACCGATACCGAGTCCCGATCCGATACTTCTATAATACATAAAAAAAAGAATAAAGAAGAGCGAAGAAACAGATCCAGGATGTTCCTTATTTTTTATTTAATTCACCTTATTTTAACATTCAACAACTCTGTTAACAAACAGAGCACTTCTGTGAGTTAGCTTGAACAATTAAGTAATAAATAACATAAATTCTTCACTTTTGGACTTTAGTGCAACAGTAAATATAAAAAAGTCTAATATAAAAACAAATAGCACCTCAACTTAAAATACCCAGCAGGCATGTAAACAAATAAAAAAAATAAAAGTGCCACAGTGTTTGCAAAGCCAGTAATGTGCTTTTAGGAACTGCACTCCTAACTCTTACTGTCATCACAGTAGTAAGTTTCACAGAAGGAAATGTATGTTTTTCTTAATGAAAACTAACATCTCTACCTCCAGACTGCAGACATACTCGCGCTTTCCGCTTCAAGCTGCTTCCGTGTTCTACTTTGCCAGCATTTAACCAATAGCGTCTCTGCAACAAAGTGATGTCATGCAGCACGCGTTGCTGTTTCTGTGTCGAGTCAAGAGGTCTAACTCTGTGCCACCGCATAACTATAGATGTGTTAAAAAATAATGAGAATATATATACATATATATCCGAGTCCTGATCGGGAGGTAACGTCCAATTCCGATCGAGTCTGAAACCACGTGATCGGGCCCGATTTCCGATCACGTGATCGGATCTGGACATCCCTACTTAATATGTCGAAATAACAAGATATTATGTCGAAATAATGAGATAAGTTTTCTTTTTTTTCTCACCAGAAGTTCTCTCTCTTTTTTTTTCTGTGATTTCCTGTAAACCATTTCTGTGATGGTTTCATTTGTTTTTGTCTGCAGGGTCACCACGAGTTTTGTGATGTTATTTGCTATAAATGCGATAGGATTGCTGTAATATTGTGAGATATAGCGGCTGTTTGTATTGTAGTTGGGGTTGGCCTATTTGGGAGAATATCCAGGGCTGTTTTTTTACTCCCAGTCCGTCCCTGACGTAACCTGTTGTCTTCTGCTGGATCAGACTCAATCTCAATATCAGCAGAACAAAAAGGCAAGATTTGCAAGGCATTATCTGCATCTGGATCGAGTGTTGTCTGCACTGCCTGCTTTGACTGAGCCCTTGTCACTACCCCATACCACTCTATGTCCTGCAGTAACTCAGCCAATATTGGCATATCTGTGCCAAGTAGGATGGGATAGGGAAGTGTCTCAGCGATTCCCATCTTCGTTAGATATGACTGATTCAAGACTTCAATATGCACCTCTGCAGTAGGCAAAAGTGTGTTGTCACCATGCACACAGAAAACAGTAACAGCATTAGTGTCATTCCAGTCTTGTCTGGGCACATACCTGTTCTGCACTAGCGTATATGTACATCCAGCATCCACCAAGACTAAAATGGTCTACCATTTAACAAGATAGACCTAACCAGCTGTGAATTGCATTTCATGGGGGATGACTCAACTGAACAGGGAACATAACAAAGGCTTGCCGTTTTAGGTTTCTTCAGGGGGCAAAGCGGTCTAGTATGGCCTGGCTGACCACAATGAAAACAGAAAACATCCTCCTTGGCTACACTCTGAGAAGTTGCATAAGGAGTAGTGGCTTTACTCTGTGTGAGTTCAAGGACTCTAGCTTGAGAGTTTGAACAGCCCCCAGACCCCTCAGACTTACGTCTGGCCACTGGGAGGATTCCTGCATAGCGGACATTTCCTGCTCCTTTACGAGCTGTAATATATGCCTCGGCCAATCTGGCAGCCTCGGCAACAGTTGTTGGATCACACTCCTTGTCCGAAGTCCTCACGTCTGGGTACAAGACACGTAGAAACTGCTCTAGAACGATGGCCTCCATAATAGCCCCTTTAGAGCTGCTGGGGTAGTGGACCCACTTGCAAAACAAGTCTTTCAATCAGGTGTAAAGCTCTTGTGGTGATTCGTTAGCAGGGGTATTCAGGTTACGGAATCTCAGCCTATAAGACTATATATTGACCTCATACTTTTTCAGTATTGCTGTCTTTACAAAATCAGTCTTGTGTGTGTGAAGGGTCCATTGCAACAAATGCAGAACTGGCCTTACCAGTGAGCAATGTTATGAGGTGGATGGCCCAGTCTTCTTTAGGCCACTGGTTCACCTCTGCCAGCCTCTCAAATGTCAGCAAATAGTGCTCAATTTCATCAGAATCCTCAAATCTCGCTAGATACGGCTCCTGGTCTATCACCTTTGGTGCTGGTTTGTTGGATACTGCTCCAAGACGGATACGTTCCATGTCAAGTTGCATCTGCGTGACATGGTGACTGAGTACTTTAAAATGTTGTTCTCATTGGACTGTCTCTCTCTCTTGTCGATCGTCTTTATCCTTCTGATACTCCAAAAAGGACTTGGACATCTGAGCCAGAGCTGTCACAGCAGTATCAGATCCAGCCCCAGGAACCATCGTAGGCAGCACCCTTTCATCTGGATCCCCCTCAATTTCACTCTGGTCCACATCTGGTCCAGTGTTCTCATCAGGCTGACTCATTGTCTTCTGTGGCATTATAAAAAAAAAAAGTCTACGTCACCTAATCGGTACAACAACAAAAAAAACTTCTGACACCAACTGTAAGGGTGTGTCCACTGTAGAAAAAAGGGCACCAAAGATGTTCTGAAGAGCATAAGCACAACTGTTCCAAATGTACCGGCAGATGGATGCGTAAAATTAAGGTGATGTGACAGTGCAGTCAAAAATGTTTATTCCCAGGAGTGCAAAAATGAAGGTTTCCCTCTAATGCGTCAAATATATTTACAATGATAATTCAAAAACAAAACAAAAAACATACAAACAAACTATTCAAACAACCATTTGGCTATGTCAAATGAATTGACCCAAAAGACAGCGACTCCAAAATCAACTCACCACTCACTCTACGGCCGTTTCTCAGGCTGCATTTGTAGGCTACATACGTCACAAAGAAGATCTTATTTTAGTATATTAATAGTTATAAATTTGACCATTATTCTTAGTTAAGTGTAAATTGTTGTAATATGCTTTTGACTCGCAAATGTAATGCTCAGTTAACTGAAATAAACCAGGCTTGATGACGTATGCAGCCTAGAAATGCGACCTCCGGAGGATGCAGCCTTCCGTTTGAGAAACGGCCTACGAGTTTCCCAAAAAATCTGAGAAGCCATCTTGAAAAGACAAAGCCCCTCCTACTTGGACTAAACCATTTGATAATTAAAGGTAATAAAGAAACTTAAGAAACACAAATAAATGTACTCTAACAGTAAGAAAGAGGTAAACTGTTATAATAACCCAAAACACAGAAATTTGGAACAAAACAAACTCAATTAATTATTAATGATTAACAATGCTCAACCCAGAATTAAGCAGATCACCAACATCCCCCTTCCTACATGAGTACAATGAACCATGCCATCTATTGGCGGGAATGGGATCTTCAAAATGGTCAGCATTTACAGTGACCGGGTTTTTTTTTTTTTTTTTTTTTGTCTGTTTGGCATGAGAAACTGTTCCAGTACGTAAGTATGGCTATTTATAATATGTAATTTGTTATACAGAACCAATAAACATTTAACCTGATCACCGGTCTTGCTTTACTTCTTAACACAACACCAGTGTTGGGGAAAGTTACTTTTAAAAGTAATGCATTACAATATTGTGTTACTCCCTAAAAAGTAACTAATTACGTTACTTAGTTACTTTTTATGGAAAGTAATGTGTTACGTTACTTTCGCGTTACTTTTTAAATATGAGCAGGGCTTGATTGTTTTTAATACAAGAAGTTCTATTTATAGCAAATGTAAAAGCCCTTTCACACCAAAAAGTATAATGAATAAACCTCAGGCTGAAGGAAAAGTAAATTCATGTCTGTACAGTAGAACGCAGGAGAAGAAGGTTCAACACTCTTCAGCAATAAAAAAACAAAAAAAACAATGAAGCACAATTGTTAGTTTATGCAAAGTGGGTCGTGGCACTGTTCTGAGTGGGTCGCGGAGTGTACAGCCAAAGAAATGACATCAACAACAAAAAAACGTAATTCTAAATGTTTTTCTTACGCAAAACTTTTATTTTAAAAGACGTGCATGAAAGCTGTTGACACTTCTGTCATATGCAGTTTAAGTAAAGATCGAGTGCCTGTCCCCGAGGGGGAAACGTTATTTATATAATAAACGCGTTTTTTTTGTCAATTTGATTTATTTCGTTAAGTAGTAATTTAAAGCTTTCTATGGATATATTTATCATGTCTGTGAGGCATGTATTCGCTGACTTTCGGTTCATTTTTGTGAAGCGCTCCTGTTCAAGGGGAGACAGCAGAAAGCACATCATTTTCTTAAAAGCACGACGTTTTGTTGATATTGTGAGTGCACACAAATAAGAGTAGACCCTTTACAGTTCCGAATGATTTATCACTCTTCCCTTTATGAGCAAAAACTATGACGTCTTTTAAGGTGTTTCCATTGAAAAAAATGCAATTGATTGCGCTGATGCCTCCATGTCCTGCGCTTTAGCTTCGATTCTCCACACAAACTATTTGATGCAGCGCACAGTTATCTAGGTTTAACGTTTAAACATTGTTATATGCTTGAACTGTTTCAGTAGGCTATATCTATAGATTTTATTTTAGGCAAGTCGTGATGATTTGAGAAGGCTAAATTGATCAAACATAGGCTATGATCAGCCTGCCGGTCTGATAACTTAATAAACTTAATAAAAAAACTAAACGAAATATAATCACTTTGCCATTACATACAAAACTGAACTATTTTAATAGCTGAAACAGTATTATAATCTGATTTGGGAGAAGGGGAAAAAAAGACGGACTTGACTCGGGCGGTAATATTGTTAAACTGTCGGACACGTGCCGGGCTAGGGCCTAAATTTGAGGCCCGTACAGGGCTCTACCGGGAACGCGATCACGATTTCTACCGAGGGGAATTCTACCGGAACGTGATCTGTATGGAGGGGGAAACCCAACAATATATATTAAAAGTGGGTCGCGCCTTGATGATCATGGGAAAACATGGGTCCCAAGGCCAAACCAGTTGAGAACCACTGGTTTAACATATTTAATTATTGCAGGTTTACGTCATATTCTGAGTTTGCATTTCAATGTTTTAATTCATTTTGATGAATACTAAATCAGTTTTTTTGCGAGTGGGATGAATTAATGCACAATCACATTTAGTCTAGAACTACAGTAACATGTTCACACAGCGCACTGTCAGTCAATAAATGGGAAAAAGTAACTCAGATATTTTCTTGTAAAATAAAAAAGTAATGCGTTACTTTACTAGTTACTTGAAAAAAGTAATATTATTACGTAACTCGCATTACTTGTAATGCTTTACCCCCAACACTGCACAACACAATACATAAATCAACATAAAATGAATGAATCATTAAATGTCAAACTGAAAGAAATGACATAAGGACAAGAACAACATTACATAACACATGATCAATAACCAACATATCTGTGTTAACTGGTGTTCAGTTTGCGCAAAACAGACAGGGAAACGTATGCATGTATGTTCACAGTCCCGTGTCAATGTAATAGTCCTTTTCATTATAAAAGTCTCTTGTCACAGAGCCTCACTGTGACATGTCTAATCCAGATTATTTTACTTACTACAATTTCCGCAATGTAATCAGTAATGTACTACAATTTCTAAATAATCTACTCAGCGCTGGTTATAGTTATCATCCTTGGTGTGAATGGCCATTACTCTCTTATTGAAAGGCCCTTTGAGAATTTTTACATTTATTTTTAATAAAATCATTGTTGTTGAGGCTCTTGGAATAGTAGTTGTTTATTAGCATACTGCCATATGGCCATAACCGTCTATTAGTGAAGATAATTGATGTGGAAACTTTAAAAACCATTAAAGCCCAGTAAACACAAGCAAGACTGTGTTCAAATGCATGTTCATATCCTCGCAATCTCTATCCAAGCTGGTTTTGATTAGTCAATTAAAGTTTGTTTGTCAACCATGCAAGGATCACTTTAGGAAATGGTGACCAATCAGAGGAAAGCAGATGATTCACTGACACTTCGCCAAACATAGGACTCATAGCTGTTTCTATGGCAACACAGAGCGGAGGAGAACGCTCATAGAAAAATATGCGTCAGCTGCCATTTGAGGGTGTAAAACACACATACACAAATATGCATGCAAAACGCATATAGCAATGTGTGATCTGAAAGGTGACACGTAATGTAGGCATATTAACTTTGCAATTATCTGTAATCAAATGGGAAACTACAAATAAACAAATGCTAGATATGACAAATGTCAAGTGGTGCACTATAAATAAAATACTGGACGTTTAAGCATATAAAATAAAAAAAATTTGATATATGAAAATGCTTAGTTTTAACAGTGTTGCATGGGAAAAGCTACACAAAACACTTCCTGTGTTTACTGCATCTCAGAATAAGCAGATAATGTAATTAATGTATTTAAACTGTTAAAATAGTAAGTTTACCAGGGAAAAATAAAGTAATTAAAATGTAAGTTTAATTACACCCATTAATTATTTTTACATTAGAGTATCATGCATGTGTGAAATGTGGAAAATATTGCATAAAATGATGTCAACATGTCAAATGGAGAATATAAAATATATAGCCAAATAAAATAAAATAAAATAAAATATTATTATTATTATTATTATTATTATTATTATTATTATTTTGTATGTATGTGTTTTGTTGACCTTGGTTATTTTGTATTTGATTTGTCACCTGTAAATAGTATGTTTTCATAATTATATAAAAAAATAATAATAATGTTTGTTATTTATACAATTATTTAAAAAATAAATAAATAAAATTATTCTCATCTCATAAATATTATTACAATAATATGATACAATAAATGCATTCTATCTTTTTAATAGTGTGGCAAAGATATAATACAACTGTGGAAGAGTCTGTGCTGCAGTGTAAAAGACTAAACCTTGTAATAGAGCGAAATAATACACTGTCATAAGTGTGCGTGTGTGTGTGTGTGTGTGCAAGGGAGTGTAAGGGAAGTTCAGACCTCTCTAATTCCTGCTGAATGAAATGTCAGTGCGTGGCGGGGGGCTTTTTAACTCTCAGCGGTGGGGCTCTTGGTGTGGGGGCAGCAGGGGGGGTAAAAGGGTCACAGTGTGTCTAGGGTTGGTGTAGGGCTCTTTGTTAGCCGGAGCTGGACTCCTGAAGTCAGTCAAAAGACCCGCGTGGGGGGTCCAGAGGCAGAGACCTGCGGAGATCAATATATCTACAGGGGGTCTATCCTCTCATAGACCCTTTCAATCCATCACACACACACACACACACACACACACGCACACACACACACACACGCACACACACACACACACACACACACACACACACACACACACACACACACACACTTATCCTCGCTAGCTCTCACAAAATCATGTACAAGTAAATTAATTTTACATTTTCTCTCGCATCTCTCACACACATTCTTTGACTGTTTATTTTAATGTAGTAAAGAAATATTGCCTCTAAAATGTTTATATATAATGATGCAACATACTGTAAATGAATTCTCAGTGCATTATAATGTGTTGACAATAAATCGTATTATAATCTGTAGTGATAAACCATAAAGCTTAGAATTAACCGTAGCTCAATGAATATGCATTTCACCTTATCGATGTTATAATACTTCTATACAGTGATTTTAATACATTTTAATTACAAATTATACATTCATGTAAGGACAATCTTCAGCAGTTTGGCATTGTCTTTTATTGTGACTTTTACATGTGGTACAGCCCTCAAAAATGTAATGATATTTAGGAAATAATCATTCTTATTAATTAATTAATTAATTAATTTATTTATTTATTTATGATTCAAATGTGCACGTTAACATATTCAAAGTGTAAGGAAAATAAATAACATTTTACTTGATGGTGAGCTTACATCACATGACCTTATAAAAAAAAAAAAAAATTAAATTAAAATTAAACATAAAACCAATAGAAATACAAGCTGTATAGTTTTTAACTAGATTTTAATATTTAAAAATGTTTTTCCTTCACCTTGTACACTCTTATGTGTCATTGACCTTATCACAAATACATATAAGATATTATAAATATATAATACATTAAAAATAACTTATATAACAATATAAATACATGCTTTATAGATTTTTTTAAACAAATCTTTGTGCTAATAGTATCATTTCTCATGTGAACAGCTGTGCGTATGCAGTGAAATGAAACACTCCATAAGGACCACATCAATAAAGCTCATGGATTCTTTGCACAATAACAACTTTACACCTTGTACACCAAGGGCATGCACGCAAACACATGCACACACATGCAAAATATTCAACACACACCCATACATGTAGACAAAATCAGCTGTGAAGCAGGTATCTTTCATTTCAAACATTTAATTGGAAACACAGAGGCTGCACACACATTTATTAGATCTCATACACACACACACACACACACACACACACCCTGGGGAAGTGCAATACAGCAAAACAGGGTTTTTTTTTCAAACTGCGTAACTGACCCCTCCATCTGGTGCGAAACAGGCTGTTCACGTCAGGCACCATTTCCCCTTCCTATTGTACATGAGCCCAGGGCTACTGTAGACTGCGTTATTGGACCATAAGCTTCTAGAGATGGATAATCTATAAAATAGCTCCCCGCTGGCCCCAAGTAACCCTCACACAAACACACACACACACACACACACACACACACACACACAGGTTACTCTTTACAGAGAGACAATGACAGCAAAAATGCATTATGGATATTTTACTCTTTACAGAGAGACAATGAGAGCAAAAATGCTTTTATGGATATTTTCTCTGGATATTATTGATATGTTTACGCTAATGCTGTTTTAGGAGAATGATTTCTCACTTAAAATGACTTATTCTGTATAGAATATATATATATATATATATATATATATATATATATATATATATATTGGTTTCACTTATATTAGGTGACCTTAACTACTATGTACTTACATTTAAATTAATCATGTATTGTGTACATATATGTTTCTACATTGTACTAATATATATATATATATATATATATATATATATATATATATATATATATATATATATATATATATATAAAACTGCCTTTAAATACATTTGTAATTAATTTCTAAAATTACATGTATAATTACACTGTTGACCCATCCCTTACACTTTAACCCACCCTTAAACCAACGTGATCTCACAGAATTCCGTGTAATGTTCACGGACCTCCGAATCTGTGGTGGCATCACGGAATCGCCGAAAATTCCGTGATGGGCTCACAGAAGTGATACCAATGTAAGTCAGTGACAGGCATCGGCCGTGCTCCACGCACGGAAACTCTAGCATCAATATGCCGACGCGATACTGGGAAATTGATCGTCATCATTATTGTTCAGAACTGGGTAGGTTTAGGATAGGGGCTGTCAGGTACTCCAGTGAAAGTATAACTGCATCGGAGTCATTCTTTTTACGTTGAACCAGTGAATCCGTGCATGGACCACGGCTGATGCCTTCTGTGAGCCCATCACGGAATTTTCGGCGATTCCGTGATGCCACCACAGATTCAGAGGTTAATTAAGTCTGTGAACATTACACGGAATTCTGTGAGAAACCTGTCCCTAACCTTACCAGTATCTGCGGCAAAAGTGTTTTGCAATACAATATGAACACAATAAGTGCACTGTACTTATTTTTTAATTTTATTTTTTAATGTAAGTATATAGTAGTTAAAGCTACTTAATATAAAGTGGGACCAAAGGGATGAACTTGTTAGCAATCAGTTGTGCACGTATTTCTCTTTTCTCTCAAAAGCTGAAAGTCATAGGACACATATAAATTGATCCATTCTAAATGGAACTGCATGCATATATGGAATTGGATGGACACATGGATCATCTATGGAACTCAAACCCTAAGTGCCATATGGGGCAAAGCAAGCATTCAACAGAAAATTTTGTCAGCCAGCATTTGCATCATTACATAAGTGAATGTAATCAAATATTATTATAATAAAAGGTCAATTCAATGCATTAAAGAAACAAGCAATAAAAACATGAGTTGGTTTCTATTTCTTTGACATTGGGCCAGGTTGCCCCACCCACACTAAAATCTCATTGGATGAGACCACTGATGAAGAGGCATATATTGTATAAATTGAATATAATATAGAAAACTGCTCCAGTTCCACAAGGTAAATCATGACAGACAGACAGACAGACAGACAAACAGACAGATAGACAGATAGACAGATAGATAGATAGATAGATAGATAGATAGATAGATAGATAGATAGATAGATAGATAGATAGATAGATAGATAGATAGATAGATAGATAGATAGATAGATAGATATGCTGGCCTTGCTAGAATTTTGTATCAAAATGAAAACAAGCAATATCTTCCATTCATAATGTTTATGAATGCATGTGTTTATCTCAAGCAGAAAGCACCTGCATGGATTAGAGCATTTTCTCAAATCAGCTAATTACGACAGGCTTCTCTGTTCTCTACTGTAATTAAATCAAATGATCAGGCGAGACAACAGCTCTCCCCGAAATAAAGACCAGAAACAACTGCATCAGCAACAGATAAACACCTGTTACAGGCTAACACACACACATGGACACACTCTGATGAACAATAAAAGCAATCTATAAAACCAAAATACACATTCGCAGCCACAGCGTTGCAAATGAGCACAGTAAAATTGAACTAAAAGGAACGAAACTACAGCACAGAACGAAATGTCTTCAGCAATAACTAGATGCATTGGAGTAGGTGGATCTTTTTTCCATATGTTTTATTGAGGCTGCCACTGTCTCTCTCCTTTTCTCTTTCTCTCACCTCTGCTATTGTCCTTCCCTCTTTAATTTGCACCTGTCTGGGTGTACTGTCAGACCGGCCCTACGGGAACCCACAATTCTGTTCGGTAAAATATCCTACATTAGGTTCCTCTGGGGACAAAGAGAACAATCTGAAAAAAAAAGAAAAAAAATGAGAGCGAGATGGCGAGACAGAGAGAGAAAATTCACTCAAATTGAGCTCAGATACTCTCCACAGTCATCATTCGCCCACACTGTAACTCTCTTGGGCACCGACTACACTCCACCTAACCACAGTTCTCTTGGAGACAGAGTGGACACTTCACATCTGACAAGAGGACAAGACACAGCACAAGCCTGGGATGGGGGAGAAAAAAAAAGGTGAAATTGTGTAGATTCTTGGTGATGAGATGCCTGGAAAATCTTGTGTGAGGAGAATGTTTGAAACAAGAAGCTGTTTGACGTTAAGATATAGAGGATCCTGAGAAGCAATAGCTAATGAATAGCTGCTAACTAGCTCACAACACGACAACAAATATAGCCTAGAATGCAATACTTCACTTAATCACAGATATCTTCACTTGTAAGAGAATGCTCAAACCAAGAAGTCAGACTTAACGTCATGAAACAGAATGTGAGAACACACGTCATTGTTGCAGATGGCTAACGATTATCCACTTTGGCACATGGTGAAAGTAAAAAAAAAGTAAAACATGGAACTCTTTAATAAGTCAATCAGAAAAAAAAAAAACTTAAATTGCATGTGGAGAAAGTTGGAACTAAGAACTCAAATTTGACATCAAGATACTGAATGTGAAAATGTAGGTTACATTACATCAATAGATGGCTAACAGTTAGCTGCTAAGTACAGTCTGCAGCACAGCAACAAA
The DNA here is from genome assembly GCA_036784905.1 of Acrossocheilus fasciatus. Classification (NCBI taxonomy): domain Eukaryota; kingdom Metazoa; phylum Chordata; class Actinopteri; order Cypriniformes; family Cyprinidae; genus Acrossocheilus; species Acrossocheilus fasciatus. Next base: position 17,490,902 of record CM071941.1, read on the forward strand.
AAGGCTAAGCATAAAATATTCACTCAATCCCAAATATCTTCACCATATGAATAGAATGTTCAAACAAAGATGTGAATTTGATGTCAAGATACTGAATGTAAGATTGTAGGCTACATTGTATCTGCAGATGGCTAACAATTGGCTGCTAAGTACAGTTTCCTGCACAGCTACACAATTGGCCAAGCGTGAAATATTGATTCAATCCCAGATATATTCACCATATGAAGAGAATATTTGAAACAAGATGTTTAATCACGTCAAGATATGGAATGTGAAAATGCAAGTCATTAGCCCTTTTCAACACAGTAATACCAGTAAATTGCCATGAAATTACCAGACCAACTTTACCGGTAAATACAAAAATGTGCTGCTCACACAGGCAACTACTTTTCCGTCTTATTTTTTCAAGGTAAAGCACCAATTACCAGTAAATTCTGTGACATCATTGAACGGAAATGACCTCTAAACGGCTGTGCCTCCCAGTGTTGTGTTTGCAAACATGGAGGGGTATACGTGGTCAGTGTTTTTGTTGATGTTTTCATTTTTGTGTCAAACGTTCACATTCATGCAGCTTCTTTTGGCCCAGAGACATCATATTAGACAACTTCAAACCGAACTACACAGTGTGGAGTAAATACGTCATCTGCGTCAGAATGTTGTGATTGGCCCAGAGCCGTTGAAGTTTGAATTTCAATGGCTCTGGATTGGCCTGGAGTAGTCATCTTATGTCAGGGAGTTCCGAACTCATACGTGCTCATACTGGTAATTTTCATTCTGCGTTCGCAGACAGCAGAATTCCGGCAATTTGCTGGTAATGTTATAAATTCTCATACCGGTAAATTGACGGAATTAATTTACCGGTATTTTTGAAAAGGTCCTGTTCACACATGAGCTCTTAACGGTAATTTACCAGTAAAATCTATAGTTGCAGATTATGTAATAATTAACTGCTAAGTTCGCAACAGGTCCATAACAATGACCTAACATGAAACCTAATTATCAATCAATCAGAAAAATATTCCCTTGTAAAAGAATGCTTGACTCAAGAAGCCACATTTTTTACATCAAGTTAATGAATATGAAACTGCACATGACTGCAGACTAATAACTAGCTACTAAGTACATTTCGTACCATTACTTATTACATTGACCTAGCATGAAAAATGACCTAGCATGAAATCCTTTAATCTGTCAACCACAAAAGTCTTTACTTGTAGGGGACTGTTCAAACCAATAAGAAAATATTAAGATGTTGTTCACACAAAATGAGTTTCTGCATTCTACTGTATTGCTTTTTCATTCTTTATTTTTTAATATAAACATGTGCTAGATGGACGCCTTTGACCTTTGCGCTGATGTTTTGTGTCTTTTACAGTGTATTGTGCATGACAGAACTAAAAAAAAAAAAAAAAAATGCCTCACTAGATCTTGTTTTTCATTTTTATATTTGTTTTCATTCCGCTGCCCTGCCCTGGTCATATTTTACACAATGGTTGCAGATGGCTAGCGATTCACTGTTAGTTACAGTTAATAACACATCAACAAAAATTACCTAGTATGAATCTTTTCTCTTTCTTTCTTTCTTTCTTTCTTTCTTTCTTTCTTTTTTTTAAGTAAGAGTATATTCCAATTAAAAAAAATAATAAAAAATCAAATTTATTGTCAACACACGTAACATGCAATTACATCATGGTTCGTCATGACCAACCAACAGCTGCCAAGTACATTTCTCAAAGCTACAATAAAAATAACTTTGCTTATATAAGGAAAAATCTTTGCTTATTTAAGGAGGTTCTCAAACCAACGTGTCAAAGCTGACGTTAATATACTGAATGTAACAATACACATTATGGCTGCACACAGCTAACGATTAGCAGCTAAGTACAGTTTGCTAATTGACACTGACATTGCTAATTGTATGCGTCAGTGATTTAGTCACAAAAATCTTTGCTTGCATGAGGAAAATGTTTGAACCAACAAGTCAAATTTGACGTCAAGATACTAAGTGTGCATGTGCGCTTCATACTTGCCGGTAGCTAATTAGCTGCTAAGTACAATTTGCAACACTGGAACAAAAATATAAGGAAAGGGTGTGTTGAAGAAACAAGCAGAAAGCTGTGAGAACAGCCCCATGTTGAGCCCTCCAAGGGTTCTGTGAGCTTTCAGTCGAGTGGGAAAAATGTCTCCTGTCCACAGCAAACAGGTGTGGGTAGGAGGAAAAATTGAAACGTCTTGATTTTCACACTGCTAATTTCATTCAGATCAGCCAATCTCGCCGCCCAAGCTTTTCGCCACTTCCCTCCGAACGTGCTAATTACGAACTCTCGCTGACGTGAGCAAGGTTTAAAGGCTAATTAGCATAAAATCCTACATGTTGTATTTTTACCTTCCTAATCAACACCCTCACACAGACATGTTTTTTTTAGATGTGTGAGAGAGAAAGAAACAGAAAGAATGCTTTGACGAAATTAAAATGCGAACAGAGTGGGGGCGACAAGAATTGCGGATATTGTTCTGAAATATACCATTATAGTGGCTGTTTCTTGCATGCATGCTTTCAGCAAAAAAAAATGTCAGAGAACCAATCAAGCAACAAAATAAAAATGGTAAGCACAAAAAATGGTCTGAAATCATTTGAAACCCCCACTTACGGTTACCCAATTATCAATTACAAGCCAAAACTGGGACCTTGATGTGATTGCTGATATATGCCATTCTCAGTATTGTGGCCTAAATTCCCAGAGGCTCAAATGGGTGGGCTGGAGGAGGCTGCCATATTGGGTGCCACCTGGTAGTGCCAGGGGGTTCTGGGTTATGCTATGGCCTGGCAGGGAGATCCACAGATGGGTCGAGCTTCAGGGTTAGTCAGGATAGCATGGAGAAAGGGTACTAAAGGAGGTCTGTAGTCTTGAGACATGCTTTGGGGTGGGTTGCAAGGCTGTGGATAAGACACCATATGCTTCTGCTGACCTTTATCAATGTTAATGCATTAGTCGTGGGTTTGGTCGTACTTTTACTTGCTTACCTGCTTGTTTTGGGTGTAATTACATGAAATTAAGATAACCTTTGCAAGGTACTTAAGGCATGAAATTTTGAATTTAGGGCCTTGGAATAGCGACTTCTGAAATAGCACTGTGACTGTATTCAAGAAACATAGGTGGTAAAACATTTGTGTTTGACAAACAGGTAATAAAATTTCACGGTAAAACACATACCTCTATTTCTGTGAAATTCAGTGATCACACCTTTGACCAGTTGTCCATATTCAAGAGAGAGTGACGTCACTGCATTAACAGCTAGTTTTTCCATTCAGGCACACTACAAGCAGGTTCCAGGGGCTCCGTTTTAAATCTGAAAGATAATTTGGTAACACTTTATTTTAACCCAACCCAAACCCTAATCCTAACCCTAACCATAAGTAAGTACATGTAGTTAATTAATATCACTTAAATGTATAATTTCACTGTAACAAGAACACAAAATAAAATGTAATCAAGAATTTTTAGGGCTGTCAAAATAAACTAAAACTGCTCTTAAATGATATTTAATGTGAAAATCGATACACTTATTTCAAAATCAATACTTGGTAACACTTTATGTTAAGGTGACACAGTTACATGTACTTTATAGTAATAACAGTAAATTGCATAATTATGCAAGTAAATAAAATAACTAAACAAACCCTAACCTTTGCATTGCATTTTGCATATTACTATTAGTATATTTAAACATATTTGTGTAATTACACTTTAACAACTTCACCGTAAAATAAAGTGTAACATACAATTTCCTATAATATTTTCATAATAAAAAAGCATTATAAAAGGGAATTATTTAATTCAGCCAAAAAAGTATTTATTGCACTGTCTTTCTTTATTATTTATTTATTTTTATTTTTTATTTTTTTTACACATAAATGCAAATATTTATATTTTAGGAAGATCCTGACATTTGGGGGTCCTTGATATTTTAAAAGCACCGCCTTAGATACCTTTCATTTTACACATTGCTTTACCCCACTATCTTCTTTCCCCTTACATGTAGTGGTGGTTTCAATACTTAATATTACTTGATTTAGTAAAGAGGTCTCTTTCTTTCCATCTCAGGAATTATTGTCAGAGACACATCAATAGCCATGTCCTAAAACCTCCAAGATGGATTATTATCCCTTTTCCCGTCTGCACAATCAACCCCACCCGCTCCCATCTTCTGCCTCCTGTATGCAGGGATTATGCGGACCCCTATGACAGAGCCCATGACCCCTTAGGGACACATAATACCCGATCCGGCTGTCCATCCACACAAACTGCGCATGACATCCCATTTTGACCTGCATCATAAAAGAGCGGCACACTTTTTTTCTCCCTGCATGTTGAGAAGACATGCTATATAAAGCAAAATCTTCTCTATACGTTAACAAGCAGGACACCAGGTGAAAACATCTGCCAGCTCTCTGGAGGCGCGCCTGCCGTCGGTGTATTAAAGGTAGAACGAGAAAGAGAGGTGCGCGCCATCATGTGTAGGTGGTTAACACTGATGTCTGAATAGTTTGGCGGTCACAGGGGGCTGGAATAGAAAAATGACTGAAGCTACTGCCAAGCCAATTAGCACGTCTGCATTTAAATAGAATGTGTTAGAACCACCCCCACTAATGATGTCATCGCTCTAGGGTCTCCACGGAGATTGGAACACTGCCGACCCTGATAGAGCCAAATCTACGTTCGTCACTATCTCACACACACTTACACATGCCATGTGCCATTACCCTGCGAGCACGTACCATCTGTGTACTGAGAAAAGCAGTGTACTTTACGCACTTATTTGTCCTAATTCACAAAACAAACTCGGCTTTCACAAACGTTTTGCCGGCCAACAGATACGATTTCAAAAAGACTTCTCAATGTCCTCAAACTGTAAACTCCATAGCATTCTTTCTCCCTTTATTTTTTTTTTACTCTCTCACACACACTTTTTAAAGTCTCTTTAAAAAGTGTGTTGGATCATTCTGTAGTGGACATATGGGGAGAGAGAGGAACCATTCTGAGATGAGTCTCTCCAGGGGCCCCAGATCTCTGAAAGGCCCCCAAACACTGTTCTGGGACCTGGATGCAGAACAGATCTCTCTGATAATGCCCCAGATGCTCTTCTCAGATCAGTTTTACTGTAAAATGGTGCCAAGGAAGAACCCTCAGTGCATTCACACACTTTCACAGACGCAGGAACAGAAAGTAAAACCTGAAATCTAAGAACATTGTAACATACATACTGTAATATAAAGAAAGCATAATGTAGGCTTACAAGAAAAAATGACGATGTTCATAAATGAAACGCACATCATTAGCTGAGTTTTCTAAAGCGAGCATCACTATTATAAGGTTATTAGGTCATTTAGTACCTTTCCTATATATATACCGTATATCACACGACTATGAGTTTGATGGCACAAGTGTGTAAATAAGAAAAAAAAAAGAAACAACAACAGAGTGTCTTTAAAAACCCTGTAAGAACTCTCGCAGATTCAAATCTCAGTTTGCCAGTTTAACAGCTGAGCCCAAGCCTCCATTGCTATAAAAAAACAAAATAAATAAATAAATAAAAACATCACTTTAGAACTAATAACGAAGGAATGTTGAGTTGCTTCTTCAAAAGCTTATTATAGGCTGTATTAAAATCTCACTGTATTATATAGAGTCAAGTCTTATGTGAGAGAGATGGACTGAGCGAGTGTGATTACCTGCATCTGATACAGCATTCATTCTTCAGTTCGATCTCATATTCACAATAAAACATTAGTTTGAAAGTCTGCTCAGGAAAGTGATATCTTTGTCGTACTATCCTTTCATCTGTTAAGGCTGATTCCTGTTGACAGCACTGCTCAGTGCATTTTTTTGGCTGAATTTTACAAGCTGTTGTTGAAAGACAAAATGACTTCCTTGTTTACAACTCTGTTTCAGTTTCTTTCAATATAAAAGTCTTTACTGCTGCTGACTCACTCATAAAAGCTCTTGTCGCCATCTAATGGCAGAACAATGTAACTAAAATCACCACAACATTAAAAATAACACACACTGTTGATCATAACATACTTCTAGAGAGACTGGAAAACTAGGTTGGGCTTTCTGGGATGGAACTCAAATGGTTCAGGTCATACTTTGAAGGGAGGGGTTATTATGTGAATATAGGAGAGCATAAGTCTAAGTGGACATCCATGACATGCGGAGTCCCACAAGGCTCAATTATTGCACCGATCTTGTTTACGGGAGCCTGTATATGCTCCCACTAAGTCATATAATCAGAAAGAACCAAATTGGCTATCACAGCAATGTTGATGATAGCCTTATCTCCAAATGACTATAGCCCCATTGACTCCCTCTGCCAATGCATTGATGAAATTAACAGTTGGATGTTCCAGAACTTTCTTCAATTAAACAAGGAGAATGCATACCTAAGTTATTAAGGTGAATGCATACCTTGGCTCTAGGGGTCAAATATCTAAAAATCAAGACAAAAGTTATGTCAAAGCAGTAACTAAATCAGCATACTATCATCTCAAAAACATTGCAAGAATTATATGTTTTGTTTCCAGTCAAGACTTGGAGAAACTTGTTCATGCCTTTATCACCAACAGGGTGGATTATTGTAATGGTCTCCTCACCGGCAGAGGTGGGTAGTAACGAGTTACATTTACTTCGTTACATTTACTTGAGTAAATTTTTTGGGTAACTAATAATTTTAGAGTATATTTAAAAATGGGTACTTTTACTCCTACTCAAGTACATTTTTAGTGAAAATACGGTACTTTTACTTTCGTTACTGTGGGCGACGCTCCTCTCGTTACTTTATCTTAATGCAATACAAGTTAAAAAATCCTTCAATTTATTCCAAGCGCGCCGTACTACTTTTTTTCTGGGCAATGAGCGATGGCCGTTCGCGAATGATTCATTCTTTTGAGTCAATTCTGTTCCAAGGCTTGATCAAACCAGTAGGCAGACCAGTGAATCGGTTCGCGAATCAGTTTGAATGAATCGTTCAGTTCCCTGCCGCACGCGCTGAGTCGTCTGAAGCGGCTCTCACTCAGAGTTGTAACGCCAAGAGCGTTGAAGACGTGGCTTTGGATCATAGGCGGCGCTAGGGAGGGGCTAGCAGGTGCTCCAGCCCCCCCAAGAAAAACCAAAGCACCCCCATAGCACCCCCATAAAAAATGAAATTAAATAAAAACATTTGCGCAACTCGTAACTACTGCAGTGCAATAGGCTACAACGTGACTTGATTTGCAGTCGCACATAATGTCAGCATTTTATTTTAAAAATGGACCGGTTCAATTGTGCCAAGTAGTCCTGCCCCCGACTAAAGATTTTTCTAGTCACCTAGTCGCACATTTATATTAAATTGATTTGTATAATAACCTAAACCATCCTTTAATATAGGCATTTAGGCGTATTATAGCCTATTCCGCGCTCAAGCGCACGCATAAAGCTTGCAGCAAAGCACCCTAAAGTAATGATTATGAATGCATCGGGAAAAAGAAGACATTTCAATTATTTATTAAGCTCCGTGCACATTTTACTTTCACTTTCAAATTTGCGGCAATTCGGCATCAAGCAGTTGTGTTTTCAGTTCATTTGAGTTTTCCCACTTTCCTTTGCTTAAATAGCTTGTAAAAGCACCGTGCGCATTTTACTTTCACTTTTAAATTAGCAGTAAATTCGGCATCAACAATTCGGCATCAACAAGCAACAACAAAATGCAACCTAGAACATATAGCCTAACTTTTATTAACAAAACGAATAAAAACACGCCATGCTATAGGTCTATGCCTAATATAAAATAACAAATTACTTACAAATTTTAAATAGGTAGCCTATACAAAACTGAAAACCAGTAAAGATTGAGTAACAAATAATTATAAAAACGCAGAATTAGCAAAACGGTTAAGAAAGTTTGGAAGCACGGACTGCATACACCTTGATGTAAAATAATGGGAAGGAAAAATCACGCAGTTTAAATAAAATAAAAATCAGCAAATACTGTGGAATCAAATAAATGAGAAAGGAATGTTACAAAAAAAAAAAAAAAAAAAAAAAAAAAAATCTTCCAATATCACCTTAGGTGATAAAACAGGCGCTTTTACATTTCGTTTTGAAACTCTTCTGCCATCGTCTTGTCTGTCTCACCTCACTCTTCTCGACTCAGCTCGACTCACTCTCCTCACGTGATAAATTAAATCTGGTCTGTGATGCGCGACTGTAGTTCGTTCGGTGCTGCATTGAGCAGCCGCGTTTAGTTCTAATTGTTGTCTGTTCTCTAAACTGAACTAAAGTATTTTTGTAACTATTAAAAAAATCTAAATGACGGTGAGGGACGGTGCTTAACACCAGTATCACCGCCAACACCGTTGCAGCAAGCCTAATGCACCGATATAATCTGAATTTTTTTTTTTTTTTAATAGGTTTTCAAGATTTCTGCAAATGTATTTTTTATGTCTGTGAACTGGTTCATTGTTGTGAGCGCTCCATTCACGGAGACTGCATGAGATGACAGAAAGCACATCCAAAAATGGCAGGAGTATTTTAAGCTCATTACTTAGGAAAAAATAAAAATAAAAAAATATTGCGCGAACGCACCCAGTAGACTAATACTCCCACTCCTCATAAACATTTGAAATGCGCCTATATAGCGATTTTATTATTCATGTAAAAAAATAAGAATAACAACATGTTTTAGTCAAATTTACTATTAATTGCCCAGCTCCCCCTGTCATTGATCTAGCACCCCCTCAGCACCTGCGTTCAAAATTCTCTGGCGCCGCCCCTGCTTTGGATCAACAGTCAGTTGAAAGTAAATCTGCAAAGGCTATGGTTTGCTAGCTATGAAGATCTTAATTAGATGAACAGCGTGTGTGCTGTCGGTTCCACAGGTATAGATTCGATTACAATACACGATACCACTATGACATTACCAGTTTGTTGTACATGTAGGCTACCTTACACATTAAATACATTGTATAATTTATTCATTAAATAAACTGTCACAGAGTATGAAATGAACACCCACCAAACCCGCATTAGTTCCAGGAGGAATGCCTTACCTAGACACAATTAATATTGATATTTTCACAATATTTACGCTTGCAGAAATAACGGCTACATTTGTTTACATTTTGCAGAACAGACGGAAGAAGATCCGTCAATGTGGATTTGTTTCGTTATGTTCAGATGTTCTGTAGCGGTCATGTGAGGAGTTTTCACTCTTCTCCGTGTCAGAGGTTATATACATTTATAATACATAATTAAACTTTAAAACATAATTTAATTTAACTCAGTGATGCAAATCAGAATTTGTATAAGCTGTTACTCCAGTTTTCAGAGTCATATGATCTTCAGAAATCATTCAAATATATTGATTTATTATCAGTGTTGTTGAAAAAAAAAAGAAAAACAAAAAACAGCATATGCTGGTTAGGTATGTTTTGAAGCTGGTATGCTGGTTTATGCTCGTCATGTGCTGGTCTTGAGCTGGTCGGACCAGCTTAAGACCAGCACATGACCAGCTTAAACCAGCTCAAACCAGCATCCCGTGCTTCAAAACATACCATACCAGCATATGCTTCTTTTTTTTCAACAGGGAACAGTTTTGCTGCTTAATATTTTTTGGAACCTGTATATTTTGTTCAGGGTTCTTTTAAAGCTAAAAAAGAACAGCATTGATAATAAATCAGGCTGATAAAAATTCTGATTTGCATCACTGAAATAAATTACATATATAAAAAAAAAACATTAAAAGTATTTTGAACGGCAGTGTGTGTATTTATATATGTATGTATATAAAACTGTATTTAAATATATATATATATATATATATATATATATATATATTGTCACGCCCCTGGACTTTTATTTGTGTTTTCACTCCCCATGTGTGACCTAGTTTCTGCCATTTATCTCATTATCAGTTAATCACCGTCATTGTGTTCACCTGTCTGCCACTCGTTATCTCCACTATATTAGTTGCTGTCCTTTTGAGTTCCAGTTGTCGGTTATTGTTGATGTTACCCTGTGTGTGTGTACCATGTCATCTTAAAGTTCGATTAAATCTCTCATTCCCGTTGAAACCTTCGTCTCCGCTCATCTTGTGTGTCCACCGTTCACAACCGTGACAGAATAACCGACCATAACAAGAAGTCTAGCTGCGTGTTTCCCCTCGTTTTGTTTCCGTTTTTTCATCAGTTTTTATTTTCTGTTTTGTCATGAACGACCCTGCCTGCCTTCTCCTCATGCTGGAGCAGAGGAGCCTTTCCCTCGAGGACCATACAAGACTCTTTGTGGAAATATCCAACTACACCCACTACCCGGACTACTGCCTCTGCACGTTCTACCGGACGAGCCTAAACGACGGGTGCAGAGCGCGGTTGTCCGGGGATGGTCCTCGGGGAGATTTTGCCACCTTTGTGGAGTGGGTGCTGGTGTCTTGTGGATCCCCACTGACCGTGGACTACGAGGAGAATGACACCAGTCCCACTCCTGACCCAGAGCCCAGCCCACCATCACCCCGAGCCGCAGAGCGTCAGCCCGAGCCCACCGCGGACGGAGAGCCAGAGCCCAGAGCAACCTACGAGCCATCGCAAAGAGGAGCGACTGAGCTGGAGATTGCCCCGGAGCCAGAGCCTCATGGACCGTCCGACCAGGTGCGAGAGCCGGCTACATCGCAAGCGACAGTGGAAGTTACAGTGGAGTGTGAGGGTGCTGAAGGAAGCCCCGCCCACTGCACCGCCGCTGAGGGTGAGCAGTTACAGGACTCTGAGGACTCAATAAATTGGGAAATTCATGCAGACATGCCTTCCATGCTCACGCTGTCATCTGAAGTCTCTAACTACCCAGAATTGCCTCCGCTGGTCCCGTCCAGCCCACCTTTGCCTCCGCTGGTCCCGTCCAGCCCACCTTTGCCTCCGCTGGTCCCGTCCAGCCCACCTTTGCCTCCGCTGGTCCCGTCCAGCCCACCTTTGCCTCCGCTGGTCCCGTCCAGCCCACCTTTGCCTCCGCTGGTCCCGTCCAGCCCACCTTTGCCTCCGCTGGTCCCGTCCAGCCCACCTTTGCCTCCGCTGGTCCCGTCCAGCCCACCTTCGCCTCTGCTGGTCCCGTCCAGCTCAGAGCCTCCCGAGTGCCCCCTAGAACCCGCGCTGCAAGAGCGCAAACCAGAGCCCGCGCTACAAGAGCGCCGCCCAGTGCCTGCACCAAGAAGGCACCTCCCTGTCTCCGCGCTGCAAGAGCGCCCCTTTGAATCCGCGCTGCAAGAGCGCCCCTTTGAATCCGCGCTGCAAGAGCGCCCCTTTGAATCCGCGCTGCAAGAGCGCCCCTTTGAATCCGCGCTGCAAGAGCGCCCCTTTGAATCCGCGCTGCAAGAGCGCCCCTTTGAATCCGCGCTGCAAGAGCGCCCCTTTGAATCCGCGCTGCAAGAGCGCCCCTTTGAATCCGCGCTGCAAGAGCGCCCCTTTGAATCCGCGCTGCAAGAGCGCCCCTTTGAATCCGCGCTGCAAGAGCGCCCCTTTGAATCCGCGCTGCAAGAGCGCCCCTTTGAATCCGCGCTGCAAGAGCGCCCCTTTGAATCCGCGCTGCAAGAGCGCCCCTTTGAATCCGCGCTGCAAGAGCGCCCCTTTGAATCCGCGCTGCAAGAGCGCCCCTTTGAATCCGCGCTGCAAGAGCGCCCCTTTGAATCCGCGCTGCAAGAGCGCCCCTTTGAATCCGCGCTGCAAGAGCGCCCCTTTGAATCCGCGCTGCAAGAGCGCCCCTTTGAATCCGCGCTGCAAGAGCGCCCCCTTGAATCCGCGCTGCAAGAGCGCCGCCCAGAGTCTGTACCTGCAAAGCGCCCTCCAGTGCCGGCTCCTCGAAAGTACCCCACAAGGATTAGCCCGGAGGCTCAAAAATGCCCACCCTCCCACCCGCTCCTGCCTTCTCCTATCATCCCAGCTACCTCAGCCCCGCCACCGCTGCATCCTAGCAGCCCCTCTGCTCACCCTCAGCCCACCATCTGTGCGGTGGGATCGCCGCGGGTCTGCCTGTCTCCATCGGTGTCGTGGCTGGGGGATCCCTCGTCTTCGCCTCCAGCCTCTGAATCCTGGACTCCACCTCGGCCCTCCGACCCGTCGGCTCCACCTCAGCTCCTAGCTCCCTCATCTCCACCGTCGCCCGTCGGCCCACCAGCTCCACCGGGCTCCTTCGTCCCTCCGGCTCCGCCTTGGTCGGTCGTCATCCCGCCATCGCCTCAGGACTCCACTCCTCCGGCTGTGCCTCGTCGCTCCGTCCCACCGGCTCCGTTGGGCTCCTCCCTCCCTCCAGCTCCACCTTGGTCCTCAGTCGCTCCGGCTCCACCGCGTGCCTCCGGATCTCCGCCTCCGCCTCGGTCGCCGGAGCCCTCGGCTCCACCTTGGCCCTCCGGATCCTCGGCTTCGCCCGGACTCATCAGCTCTCCGGCTCCGGCTCGGGCTCCTCATCCACCTGCTCTGCCGCCGTCGATCGGCCCCATGGAGTCGGCGGCCATTCCTCCTCCATGGCTCCTCCCTCCGTCGGCTCCACCCTGGGCCGTCTTCATGGCTGTGGCCTGGGTCCTGCCGGGCTCCTCCTGCTCCGGATCCCTCCTTTCTCTGTCCTGGCTCCTCCCTCCATCTGATCCACCCTGGAATCTGGTAGTCGTCCTCCTCCCGGGTGTCCGTCCTCCTCCCGAACCTCCTCCGGTATTGCCTGCTTTCCTGCCAGCCTTTCTCCTTCCCCTTCTACGGCGCGGGGACGCGCCTTCCGGGAGGGGGGCGAAATGTCACGCCCCTGGACTTTTATTTGTGTTTTCACTCCCCATGTGTGACCTAGTTTCTGCCATTTATCTCATTATCAGTTAATCACCGTCATTGTGTTCACCTGTCTGCCACTCGTTATCTCCACTATATTAGTTGCTGTCCTTTTGAGTTCCAGTTGTCGGTTATTGTTGATGTTACCCTGTGTGTGTGTACCATGTCATCTTAAAGTTCGATTAAATCTCTCATTCCCGTTGAAACCTTCGTCTCCGCTCATCTTGTGTGTCCACCGTTCACAACCGTGACATATATATATATATATATATATATATATATATATATATATATATATATATAAAAATATACTATATTCAGTATATGATCCAAAGTAACTAGTAACTAACTACTTGAGTAGTTATTTTATCCGATACTTTTTTACTCTTACTCAAGTAACTATTCAGACTATTACTTCTACTTTTACTTGAGTAAATATTTCTTCAAGTACTTTTACTTTTACTTGAGTACGGTTTTTGGGTACTCTACCCACCTCTGCTCACCGGCCTTCCAAAGAAGAGCATTAGACAGCTGCAGCTCATCCAGAACACTGCTTCCAGGATTCTGACTAGAACCAGAAAATCTGAGCATATCACACTAGTTCTCAGGTCCTTACACTGGCTTCCAGTTACATTTAGGATTTATTTTAAAGTACTTTTACTCGTTTATAAATCACTCAATGGCCTAGGACCTAAATACATTGCAGATATGCTCACTGAATATAAATCTAACAGATCACTCATATCATTAGGATCGAGTCAGTTATAAATACCAAGGATTCACACAAAAAAAGGGGAGTCCGCTTTTAGCTATTATGCCACCCACAGTTGGAACCAGCTTCCAGAAGAGATCAGATGTGCTAAAACATTAGCCACATTTAAATCCAGACTCAAAACTCATCTGTTTAGCTGTGCATTTGTTGAATGAGTACTGTGCTACGTCCAAACTGACTGCACTGTATTTGATGTATAATCATTTTCTATTCTTAACTGTTTTAAATTCATTTTAAATCAATTTTAAATAATTTTAAAAGTTTAAACAGAAGGCTAAAGTAAGTGCTCTGATGATAAAGAGAATGTGGGCAAAGAAAGACAAGTGTGTTGGTTAATCAGTTGAAAGTAGGAACTCTGAGTTCTTTTTGTTTGGTTCATGATAGTCAAAGTAAGTAGGGGGTGAAGTAGTGAAATAGTTAGGTGTTTTGGGAGTCAACAACAACAGGTTGGCATGCATACAAGGTCAAAAAACACTTTCATTTTCTTATAATATACATTTATTTTTACCTTATTTGCTCAAGGACTCCCAAACGATTCGCTCAACGATTCATTTTTCCAAACCCCTCCTTTGCATGACGCTAATCTGTGGTGATTGGTTGATTTTAATTTAAGTAGTGTTTGTGAGCTTTTAACGCTCCAAAAGCGGCAACTAATGGCAAAGAATGAATTTGCATTTTCATTCAGACTAACGTGAACATCATGTTTTCCCAGTTCTGCGCACGCAACAAGTGGGGGAGCAATATGCTAATGTTTCATGTTGACGTGAACATGAAACAGCTTGGGATTCATTTTAAAAATGACTAATTTCAATGATTCAGAGTCGACTCTTTCTTTTGAGAGACAATAACTTTATACACGGTGCACTTTCAGATTTAAAACTTTGCAGGATGTTTTCATTCAATTAGAGCTGTGTTACACACTGCATGGAAGGCAATTTTCAAAAATCCATAATAGGGGCATTTTGACCACTACAGAGACATCAGAACCAGCAGCAAATTCCAGAAGAACTGGCTGAATTGAGGCTGCTTGCAGCCTGTTCATTAGCGCTGAACGGCTGCTGACTCCCTGGAGCTCTGAAAACGTTGAAACTAATTTTCAAATAGACATTAGCTAAAACAACTCTTCTAAACAACTAAAAGTCTAAACAACTACATAAAAATAAAAAATAAAAAAGTCTTCAAACTACATTTCATGGCACAAAAACAGTAGGCTATTATTTATTAAATTTTAGTGGATTTGGGTATCCGCCCCTCTCTGTGAGAAATACTGCAAGCGGAGTGATACAAGCTGTCAAATGGTTGGAGTTCTGTTGTCACTAGAATATTGCACTGCTGGAAAATCATTTTGAAAAGGAATTTTTACATTTTAAATTATTTAGTTTTATCCCACCAGTACGATTATTATTATTATTATTATTACCCAGATTTCAGAATTACAGTAAATGTAATTATAATTACAAATAACTAAATTATAAATGACTAAATTTATATTTAGTAATTATTTTAAACCAATCTTTCATATATTTCAATATACATAATGCATTCATGCATTTATATAAATATACATATATTATACCCCGAATACAAGTCTGTGCCCATTGAGAGATGGTGCTGATGTTTTATTGCTTCAGGTCAAAGGTTAAAGGTGAATGACAAAACAACATTTATGAAAGCTGATAGTTGAGTTGTCACTACATCAGGAACACTAAATCACAGCACAACATTTACACAGTAACTCTTGGCTGGGCAATAGATGTGTAAATAACACTCACAAACTCCCGGTTATTCAGTTACTCATGCGTTTCTGTTTTTGTCTTTTTGTTGTGGTGACAATTGCGGCAGGTGAACCGTTGCGTCTCAGGGTTGCTATGGCAAGGTTGAAGCTTTCTCCACAGTTACCATGGTGAGGTGGACATGACTGGACATTTTGACCCATCTCTGAGTTCACTGAGCACTAGGGGCCATAACAGACACTCCAAAATATCATATGCTCCACAGAGCATAACATTCATAATCCGTGTGAATGCTAAAACAGCAGTGAAAGTTGATGGTGACGTGCATATTTTTTCAATGTTAAAATACTTTCTCCTAGCTCAGCATAATACGCAGAGATAACTATAATACATATGAGGGTTAATTTTACTTGAAAGGTGTTAATTATGTGGTCTGTGGTACCAAGAAAACATTGCTTTGCTGTTTGTTTGAGCATCCTGACCAGTCCAACAAACCAACACTGGGACAACCAATGGCGGGATATGTTTGACCAAACAATGGCAGATGGGGGAAGAATATTATTATAAATTAATAATTTTGGTGTACGAAACTCCATGTAGTCTGCATGTATAATAAAGAAGCATTATAAAATGGTCATATAGTTTGTATCAATTGAAGTTTCAAAGCTGAACTCATAAAAAATGTTTAAGCTCAAGTGAAAGAAATTAATTTTCATTCATAGAAGAATTACTGTGAATAAAAGTGGAGGAAAACAATATTTATACATGTAAGACCTTTATAAAAATCAAATATCTGTATACATATAAGTCAGTAATTTAAATTATAGTAGGATTATGTCATTATAAAATTATATTCTAATGCAGTTTGAAAAAAAAATAATATATATATGTATATGTATATATATATATTTTTTTTTATATGTATATATATATATATATAGAATGCTACAAAAATGTTAACAATACATTTCATTCACACAAACATGGGCCACTCAGTGTTATTTTGGTATTATTTATATTATACATTTTTTTTTATTTTTCCATTTTAATTTTAGTGGAAGTTTTAGTAATTTTCTAAGTACTGTTATTTATTTATTTATTTATTTATTAACTTTATTCCAATTAAAGAAAATGACTTTTTTCCCCTCATTTTAGTTAACAATAACACTACTGACAGGGTAACTACAACAAAACTATGCAATTAAAATATTTTTTTATCAGTTCTTGCTGTCATTTCCCCATAGACTTTCATTCTAAGCACTTTAAAACATTTTCCTGTGGTAGCCAACATGACACAGACACCGCTGACAGAGTAGAAGTTGTATTTATCCAGCACATTCTGTGAAATATAGGGGTGTATTATATCTCAGTGCTCCAAATGTAAATGAGGTTATAGAATCTGTTGGGTTATGGGTGACAAAAGTGCCCAACAACTCAAACGATCACACAAGCAAGAAGGGACCAATTCTTAAAGAAGAGTAAACTAGCTCCATTATGCCTGTTCTAGCAAGGGGAGTCTGAGTGGAATCTGACTCATTGGTCTGCGTGGGTGAATTAGACCCTGCTGAAACCTCCTGATACCTTCACCAGGAGAAAAAGAGGATCTGATATGGAAACCACATGCCCTCTTCTTTACTCCAGGGGGTTTTCACATAGATTTAAGAAATAATAACAGAAGACTGCAGGGCAAACGCCACTGCAAATGTCTTTTAGGACATGTCTAGAGGGCTACTTCTGACAAACCATTTCCTCTTATTACTAAAACTGTGAAAAAGTGTGGCAGCGAACACAATTACTCCCCTGCAAAACTGGTCAGTGGAATCAAACACAGCAGAGCTAGAACCATTTATGCCTTTTTCTAAAAATTCAATGAAAAAGTCTCAGGTCTTTCATTCGCCCACTGGTTTTACGCAACTTCCGGGAGTAAGGGTACAGGGTTTTTTGTTGTTGTTGTTTTTTCTAGTCTGCCAAGAAAAATTGTGTCTACAAGATACTCAAATGATACAATGATGGCTTTTGAGGAAGAACTAATTATTGAAGTTGCCAACATTAAGCAATCATACTGTATGTAATTTGTAAATAAAGTGTGGTTCTAGCACACATAGACTTTATTCATTTGCATAGATTTATGTTTTTAACATATTCATGTCTAAAACGTAAGCATTTTATGTATGTACTTTAGAGACATACATAATTGATATTCTACAGAATGTTGAATTCATAAAATAAGCAGGTTGATTTGATATATACTTTTAACCAATAAGATTCAGCTTGTTTCAAAGGATTTTATCATTTTTTTAAAGCTGTCAATACACCCATATTTCAGTGAATAATTAAATGTTAACACTTTACAATAAGTTTCCATTTGCTCATTGTAAATGTTAACTCACTGGCATTAACTAAGGTTAATGGATATTATTGTTTAAGTGTTACCATGTAAACATTCAAAAATTGAAACACTACTTACAAATACCAACAAGCCAGAATTTGTTAATATTACTTAAGTATATTAGTTAATGAGCAATGTAAAATACTTAGCATTTATTAATCTTAGTTAAATCTAATTTCAGCATTTACTAATACATTGTCAAAATCAAAGTTGTATCTGTTAATGTTTTAATGAATCTGAGCTAATATGAACTAACATTGGATAATTGTATTTTTCTTAACTTTTATTTAAGATTGATAAATGCTATCCCAAATATTATAATAAGTAACATTAACTAATGTCAACTAATGGACCACATTTACCAATTTGCATTAATTAGTTGCTTAATATGCATCTTATAACCTAAACTTAACTACCTTACTTACTATTAATGAGAAGCAAATTAGGAGTTTACTAAGGCAAAATTATTGTTAATAGTAACAGTCTTTGCACACTGAGTCCGAAATTCTCGTCCATAATTTTTGCACGTTGTGTCTATCACGTTTACATACTGCCGTTGAAACTTTCATCCATCGTAAAAAAAAAAATCAGGTTCGATTTTCTGCATTTTCACATCCATAGCTAGCATTTTGATAGGAAAGGATGACTAATACGGAGAAAAAAAAAAAAAAAAAACGCATATGAAAACTTCGGACGAAGTGTGCAAGGACCTTAAGAATTGGTCCCTAAACTAAAGTGTGAGCAGATTAAGCTACAATTGTATTTTTTGCTTTGTTCTCTGAGTAATATTGTCAAAATACTTATAGAATCTGTTCATTTTTCACTGATAGAAATTTTAAACAATGCCTGTATACATTTTTCCATGCGCATATATGTTTGGAATGTGAATAAATGGTGACAATATTGTCATTTCGGGGTCCATAAGAAGCAAGGGTCATTCTGGAAGTTATTAATGTCATCATAAGACACCATGACTCACTTTATTTTATCTCATCTTCTCCATTCATCTGCAGAGGAAGACATGATTAGTCAAACACATAGTGCGATCACTACACGCCAAAGCAACTGCTTCAAGGCTACCGCCGTGACTCAGATTCACATATTCACTAAAAGACCATTACGCTCAGCGTACTTATGCTATTCACTTACATTAAAACACACATCCTGCATTGAAAAAGGCCAAGGTTGCATAATGTTCCTGAAGAGTTGTGCCTTTCTGATATATGTATACCCACAGGAACAGTCTACTTCCTTAGTGTAGAATTCAGCAAAGAGCAATTATAGAAGAATAAAAGAACATAGCAGCTTATGCAGACATTCAGAGGAAAATGACGGCGTGTGTAGGTTTGTGTAGCCAATAATGAGACCGTGATCGCTACAGCTAATAGTGTGTGTGTGTATGTGAGAGAGAAAACGTAAATCAAGGTATTTAATGGTCTGCTTTCCTAGCCTCCCCTGGCTCAAACATGTGCACCTCGCCACGCTTTACAGCACCCCATCGCCACAGTAATGACAAAAGCACATTCCCTGAAAATTGATGTGGGCCTTTAACGGTGGGCTCTAATTTGTGTTAATGCCAGCACCCCTGTCCACGCAAAAGACACCCAGGCCGGTACTTTTATATCCTGAGACCCACAAAAAAGGTCATCATTTGTTATGTTCCCAAACAGACAGCGATCAATGGCATCTAATATTCTCGGCTTGTAACTTTGTTGTTGCAGCTGACAAGAAAATCAAAACCATATTTATGATTGCCATTTTTTCTCTGGCCGGGCATTAAAGCGGCAGGGCTCCGCACCAGTAGATGAAAGCCACGACCCAGCGGTTTCATTCGCCCCTGCGTTCTCCGTCATTTAAATTGGCAGCCTTTTTCCTGCTCACCCTACCACTTTAAAGCCCAGTCGTCTTTTAAAACATTTAAAGAGCTAAACAACAGCGGCAAGGCCATTTGGTTAAATCCGGGCCACCTGATTGGGGCCGAGCGTGGGCAATCGTGGAGAATCAAAGCACCTGGGCTCTGCTAGGCTGGTTATAGATTATGAAATGGTGCATCTGGGAGATCATTAGATGTGCTCGGGGCCAAAGACACACAAAGGCATGAATATAATAAAAGATATAACTCAGCAAGACGCCTGTAGAATAGCCTGAGGAGAGAAAAAGGTCAATTATTTCATTCAAGCCGCGTGAGCTTTTTTATGCTGTATGTGGCTGTCACATGGTAATAAATACAACAGGTATTGCAAACATCAGTCAAACTATCATTGTTGATTTTGGCTGAAATATTAAAGGAGTAATTCACCCAAAAATACTTACTCGCCCCTTTGCTGTTATTATTTTGTGGAGCACAAAAGGAGCTCTTTAAACAGCTCTTTTGCATTAAAGAGAAATAAGTGAATAAAACAAACAAAATTACATATTTTAAATTTAAATATGCAAAATACACAATGGGATTTGAAATCTGCAAATAAATTAATTAGTACGCATTTGCATCCACAGTATGGTAGTACTTGATGTGATGGGTTTATGCTAAATAAATTAATAAAATACATAAATAGTAATAAAGCCATCTCTACGGTACAGGGCAAATATGACCCCACTTATTAGTAGATTACAGATTGATTATTAGATGAAGTGTACTTCTTGTCACAAATTGAGCCAGAAACAACAGGTAAGTATAATGCAAACAGGTTTATTGAGACACTTGAGGTAGCAGATCGAGATGAGCACAAGCAGGTGTGTCAAGCACTGAGTTCAATTAAATAGTTCATAACTGAATGCTGATATATGCTTTTGTCGCAGGTCCATTGGTGAGAGGGTGTCCAGGAGTGTGGGAAACCAACGTTGGAGAATCACCGGAGAGCTGAAGAAATGCATAGACAGGTAAGTATTTCTAGAGAGTCTAGTTTGGTTTAGGATAGTGAACAGTAGACTGGACAGTGAGTGACTGAGAGGAGCGTGCTCGAATAGGTGACTTGATTGAAGACAGCAGGTGCGGGTGATTAGAACTCCAGGTGATGGTGATCGTGACATGTGTGAGCCGGGAGGATTCTGGGACATGGAGTCCAGAGCTGGTGACAGAGACACCCTGACACTTCTAATGGAAATATGACATGTATTTAAGACTAAGAAATTTTCAGCATATAGAATGCATTATCTTAGCAAACAAAAACTTTAAATTAACCCTAGTGTGGGAGTTGCATATGCAAATTATGTAACATAATATAGGCATACCCATCAGAACCTGAAAAATTGACTACTAAAATGTTTGATATTGAGAAAACCATCTTAAATGGATGCAAAAACACATATAGTTTGGTTTACCTTAAGCTAACTACAGTCGCCCAACAAATTTAAGGATTTATTTAAAGATTTCAGTGTCTTGTTTTTCTTTTTTTTTTTTCTTTTTTTTCTTTCTTTGTCGTCATGGTGCAATTCTTGCAGACTAGGATCATCTGCCACAAGATCAAGGCACATTGCATGCTGGCTATGATATGGTGCTTTTTGTCGCAGACTACTCACATACTTAAAACATAAAAGGGCAACGAGTATAAGTCTTGCAGTCTGCGTTTGGCTTTGAGAACAATGCGTATGTGACCTTATCAAAAATGCAGTACAAACTCAGGTTTGTAGACTTTCATATCTGAGTAATTTCCACAGGAAACATGAGTTTTGTGTCTTGTAGTTCCTTGAATTCTGCATTATTTATTCAGTTTAAACTCAGTGAAAGCTTCTGTTCTGGAGGCTTAGTAAAACAAATCATTTTTGAAAGAAGTTTTTTTTTTTTTTTTTTTTACAAGACGAGACTTTACAGAGTGGTTTGTGGGTGTGATGATGTGCATGCAGTGAATGAAAAATAAATATTTAAATGAGTGCATTTGAATGTACTGTATGTGAGCTCTAATTAAAAGCAACATGCTAATAAAATAAATTAATAATAATAATAATAATAATAATAATAATTATTATTATTATTATTATTATTATTATTTTC
Source organism: Acrossocheilus fasciatus (assembly GCA_036784905.1). Lineage (NCBI taxonomy): Eukaryota > Metazoa > Chordata > Actinopteri > Cypriniformes > Cyprinidae > Acrossocheilus > Acrossocheilus fasciatus. The sequence continues at coordinate 17,512,622 of CM071941.1, forward strand.
TCAAAATTTACTCAAATTCCCCTCAGTCCATCTAAGATGTAGATGAGTTTGTTTCTCCACTGGAAAAGATTTTGAGAAAATTTGCATTACATCACTTGCTCACCAATGGATCCTCTGCAGTGAATGGGTGCCGTCAGAATAAGAGCTCAAACAGCTGATAAAAACATCACTATAATCCACAAAAATCCACCAACATATTTGTTTAGAATTATTCTGCACTGTTTTCACATGTAACAGTTGCTTGACCTGTGCATATTTATCTCCTGATTCAGACAAATGATTTAGTTTTTTTTTGTTTGTTTGTTTTTTCACTAGAGAAAGCAATATTATGGATACAGGACTCATATTTTAGCCAGGTTTGAATATGAAAAAAATGTTTTAATTATGGATTTGTTTCTTATAAACAGTTTTTTGTTTCACAAGATGTTAACCTGATGGTCTGGAGTGGAATATTGTGATGTTTTTAATCAGTTATTTAGACTCTTATTCTGACGGCACCCATTCACTGCAGAGAATCCACTGGTGATCAAGTGACGCAACGATCAATTTCTCCAATCTGTTTCAATGATGAACCAACCTTATCAACATTGTGAGTTTCCAAGTAAATTTTCAGCAAATTTTCATTTTTGGGTGAATTATTGCTTTAAAACAAGATGCATTTACTTGAGAAGCAAAATAACATAATATATTAAGTACTGTTTCCTGAGAAAAAAAAAAAAAAAAAAAAGTATAAAAATTATTTGAGTTTCAAACAAAAAAATTAATTAAAATAGTCCCTGCTGGTAGATATCGCAACTACACCATCTATGCAAAAGACACTCTCTTTTTTTACAGATATCAAAGATCAAAACAAAATAACAACAAGAAACGATAACCTCAGTGACATTAACAACACGTTACTAGAAAAGGGGAGAGAAAAAGAGAGAAACACGGAGAGAATGTGCATATTTGTCATTTCAATGTGAGATCATTACAGTCTAGAGCATCAATCCAACATGTGACTTTGATGCATGGCTGTGTCCACACCATCACAATTATCTCCCATTGTGCATCTGATGCAACACACACGAGCGCACACACAAACAGTTTGATGGATATATTGAAGCTGAGGCCTAAAGGCTAGTTTTGATAGGAAAGTGATCCATTGCTCCTTGGCACAGTGGCCCATTACTGTGCTTTTCTATGGACACCCATTAGCCTGGGCTGACAATCATAACTGCTGCCACCCTGATGAGCGACAATCACATACACAAACCCCCACCCGCCCCAAACACACATATACTGTAGAGTGAGATATTGGTCACTATCCACATTTGAAGGTAATTGCTCTGCAACAAAATCTAGTAAGCTGCCTATTTAAGTCATGTTCACAGCAACACACATATTGTGTGCAAAAATGCAGTGATATAAGCATTTTTATTTGAATGAGCAGCTGTTAATGTGTCTAATAGGCAAGCAAGGAAATATTGAATGCTATTTCGCACAATGTTCAATATAGATTAACGTAATAAAAATGTATTTTTTTGCTATGACTTTTTATGCTTATTTGTTGTTAGCTTAGCAAAATGTTCATTTCAAACTGTGGCTGTGTCCCAATTCAGATGCTGCATCCTTCGAAGGCTGCATTTGAAGACTGAATCATAGCAGTGCAACGAAGGCCTCTAAATGCATTATTCATTTTCCGGGCCATGCAGGATACAATATATGGATCCTTTGCGGCCCAGATTATCCCACAATTCATTTCACACCAGTGATGCCTTTTTGTATCTTTATTTTTTATTTATTTTTATTTTTTTTTTTGGGGGGGGGGGGGGGGGGGGCAATTTCATAAGGAGTTGCTTACAATTTTACAGTGTTAAAAAAAAAAAACATGTGAAATATTGACATATCTTACTAGTTGATTTTATAAACAATTTTTTTTCATGTACATACAGTAAATAGACCAAAGCAAACATATTTGTGAATGCTGTTTTGTTTTAACAGTTAGATATAAATAATAATAATAAAAGAATCAGTACAAACATTACTGCAGCTTATCAACAGCAGCTGTCACAGTTGCTAGTCTCATTTAACAATGCTCAGTTCGACGTTTGTAGCCTTCTAAGAAAATGGTAGATCACCTTGAACTAATGCTGCCTTTCACGTGCTATCGTAAATTTCCTATTTCTCACTTATGAAGTTGTGATTACGAGCTTGTCTTATTCAAGTGCTTTAATGTCGGAAAGAATAAAATGTAGCATCCCATTGATTGACAACCATATAAACATTCACCGCGCCATATATGCAATTTGCTGAGAATTCTGGAATTTCGGCCAAATACACGCTTATTTCACTGCTTATAAAACATACAATATGCTCCGAATGATTGTTCATATCTAGCATATAAATACAATACTTTAGCGACAAGACAAAGGGATGTAGTTGTTGTGAGAACAGCACTGACAGCAGCAATAGTTGTCCCCTCCACCATGTTTAAAGTTTATGACCCGCCCAACTCAGAAACTCTGGTATCAAAATTATTTCCGTAGTAAATACGACTTGAGACGCCGTTCACGTCCAATTTCCGATTAGGAAACTCATATTTACGTGAAGGCAGCTTAACAACAAAATAGCAACCAACTGGTAATACCAGCTTAAAGGGATAGTTCACCAAAAAAATGAAAATTCTGTCATTATTACTCACCCTCATGTCGTTCTAAACCTGTAAGAACTTTGTTCATCTTCAGAAAGTTAAGATATTTTTGATGAAGTCCACGAGCTTTCTGACCCTGCATAGTCAGCAATGCAACTGACACGTTTAAGGCCCAGAAAGGTAGTAAGGACATCATTAAAATAGTCCATGTGACATCAGTGGATCAACCATAATGTTATGAAGCTACGAGCTACTTTTTACAATACAAAGAAATTTAGAATTTATTCAACAATTTCTTCTCTTCCGTATTAGTCTTTTCAGGTTTGGAACGACATGAGATTGAGTAATTAATGACAGAATTTAAATGTTTTGGTGAACTATTTGGGTGAATAGGCTGGGTTTTGGAACAAATAAGCCAGCTAATGACTAGTTTAACAGATAATGGCATGCTTAGATGTTCCAGCTTGGTTTCCCATGTTCCATGTGTGGTGTGTGGAGTAGCTGCCAATGTAGAGTGTTCCAAACTATTCACTATGAGGTTCTGAGGCACGGACGATTAATTATTTGGTCGATAGCGGGCAGTGAGTTAGCTCACTAAGTAAAGAAACAGAGTATAATGAAAGAATACATCAGCACCTTTTGTATGTAAAAATGTCACGTGTCTGTGTTACAGAACTTGTTTTGTACCCGTAAGATGTGATATGTATAAAACAAGATGCGAGAAAAAGTCTTTCCGTGAACCGAATTTTCAACCCGGCTTAATTTTCGCACCCAAGGCCTGCGGTTTAATCAGCACAATACCAGCATCCGTATCCTCCTCCATCAGCTGAGACCAAAAGCTACGACTTCATTAAAGACTGCGGCTTCTGTTTACCACTGCGATATTGCATTAGACAGGGAAGACGGACAAAAAGATTCATCCTTGTTTACTGCTTCAAGACGCAGACTCTCTGCGTATATGAAAGCAAATTCTGCACTGCCATCTTCAATAAGTCAAAGAGATATTTCTGTCTCCCTCTCATGCAAAGACATAATTATTTCCCTCTCTGTTGTAATCTACACTCGGCAAGCACGGGAAGCAATCCTGATCCGAACGCCGATGGTTCCCGCATTGCTCCTAGGGGTCCCAGAAGGCTATTGTCTTTGAAATTGGATTACGATAACCTTTCGGCTGTTTTAATTCAGAAAGGTATTAGCTGAGGAAATGACAAGCAGAATGGAGTGTTTTGAAAGGAAACATTTCAGAGATACTGTTAATGTTCGTTTCATTAACCGTTTTTTCTAGTGTCTGGAGCGATGCCAATGGGAGCGACCGCTCAGAAATGCTTGTAATTTCTGCAGGTCTTTGACTTACCCTTTAAATGTCCATTAAAAGTGAGCGTTCAGCCTCTCTCTTTGCATATTCTCCATCTTTTTCGGTCTGTGAGAAGGCCTGATGACAGATCTGTCTGGAGTAATGAGCTGGCTGCATGGAAAAAAAAGTAATTTTATGTGTAATTGTTATGTCTTTTAATCTGTTACCTGGCATTTTAATTTGAGTACAGACACCTGGCACTGATTCATCAGCGAATTATTGAAACATATCTAGATATTTTCAGTGGCCTCAAAAAGTGGTTTGACTGAGAGACTGGAGTTACATATATCTAGGGACAAGGATATCATAAAGACTTATCACCTGACAACTGCTCAGAAACCCTAGCAACCAACTTTCAACCCCCTAACAACCATTCAGTGCAGCACAGCTTCATTGTGGTGGGTTTTTGGGAAAATTATTACGTGTTTTTTTTTTTGGATAGTGTCTATTGCACATGAACACGACCGAGCAGAAAGCTTGGTCCTGATATGCCCTTCTTTTTTTGGCTCTATTTTATTCTATTTCTTTGTAGATGCATATTTATTTTGTTAAGTCACATCAGAGAGAAATATCACTGAGCAGCGTTTCAGGTCACTGAGTACTTTTGGGTACACGCAAGACACACAAATCACTTAAAATACCCTATTTTCTCTCTCGCTGTTTTTGCACTGTGTATCTGCTGGTGACTCTGTTTAAATGTATCGCAGACAATGAAGAGCAAGAGAAAAATAGAAAGAGAAACATACAATCAAGGTACGAGAATGTTAAAATACAATTTGTAGAGCAGTCTACTGCTTTTTGTTCTGTATTTCTATATACTTTCTCGATTTAGTCACTGATTCTTTAATTGCTTTTTGAACCGGAAGAATGAAATGGCTCCAAAAAATGAAAAAAATAACCTTTTTTTTCCCCTTAATAGTAGACATAATGAGTGTTATTTTTGTTTTCACTAATGTGCAACCTGTACATATACAGGTGCTGGTCATATAATTAGAATATCATCAAAAAGTTGATTTATTTCACTAATTCCATTCAAAAAGTGAAACTTGTATATTATATTCATTCATTACAAACAGACTGATATATTTCAAATGTTTATTTCTTTTAATTTGGATGATTATAACTGACAACTAAGGAAAATCCCAAATTCAGTATCTCAGAAAATTAGAATATTACTTAAGACCAATACAAAGAAAGGATTTTTAGAAATCTTGACCACTGAAAAGTATGAACATGAAAAGTATGAGCATGTACAGCACTCAATACGTAGTTGGGGCTCTTTTTGCCTGAATTACTGCAGCAATGCGGCGTGGCATGGAGTCGATCAGTCTGTGGCACTGCTCAGGTGTTATGAGAGCCCAGGTTGCTCTGATAGTGGCCTTCAGCTCTTCTGCATTGGTGGGTCTGGCATATCGCATCTTCCTCTTCACAATACCCCATAGATTTTCTATGGGGTTAAGGTCAGGCGAGTTTGCTGGCCAATTAAGATACCATGGTCCTTAAACCAGATACTGGTTGCTTTGGCACTGTGTACAGGTGCCAAGTCCTGCTGGAAAATGAAATCTGCATCTCCATAAAGTTGGTCAGCAGCTTTGAATATCCACTGAGGACAGCGATATCTTTGTCATACTATCTTTTCATCTGTTAAAGGGATTTCCCATGATGATGCTAGTCAATGGATTTGCTGGTTACAAGGTGTTGCTGAAAGCAAAAATAATGTCCTTTTTTGCAACCCTGTTTCAGTCTCTTTTAATATAAAAGTCTTTTCTACTGACTCACTCATAGTTCTAAACCTTTGCCCTCAGTCAAAACTATTTGCTCTGGAACAAATAATAGATTAATGAGAGCAAAAATTGCCTGTTAGATTTACCCAAGATGAATTATATCTCATGTTTAACCACTATAGAGGCATCAGAGCCAGCAGCAAATTTCTAGAAGATCTGGCTGAGGTAAGGCTGCTCTCGGCAGGCTCATGAGCGCTGAACTGCCGCTGATGCCCTGGAGCATCTCCAAAATGTTGAAGAAAATTTAAAGTATTAACACTATTAACAAACTGCATATTTGAAGTTTGAACAAGTACATTCTCACCTAAAAACTATTAAAACTACATTTCGTGACACAACAAGAGTAGAACTTGTAAAACTGTACTGATATGATGGTCCACCATGACGCTTACTGTGAGAAATGCTGCAAGCGGACTAATATAAACGGTAAAACGGTTCCCATGGTGATACTGGTAGAATATCACACGGCTGGAAAGATCTCTCAGCCAATCAGATTAGAGGACTAGAAGTAACTGTTGTATATGTGTAAAATCATTACAATCACAGCCATTCATTTGCAATAACCAAAAACAACTACACACACGCACAGACATAAGCACAAAGAGCAGTGACAATCTCTCCACAAGCCAGAGCAGCTTCAATAAAACCTAATCATTCAGAAAACACAAAAAGACCCCGCCACCCCCGCTCTCTCTCTCACACACACACACACACACACACACACCCGTTTCATAATTTCACACCACCGTCAGAAGATTAAAACCAGCCTCCTTGTTTCATGAAGACAGATACATCAGAAAAGCAAGCTGAGGGAGGAGAAACAGGGCCACTCTCTCTCTTTATTTTCCTTTTTTTTTGAGCATTGATTCAGAAGTTGGCATCCACTCCATCAGTTCAGCTGCACTCGTCTTTTGATGTCTGTGTCAGTCACTGTCTGTCTCTCTATCTGTCTTTAAATTAATCACCGTGTGCTTTGAACAGATCAGTATAAAGCCGCTCTTTACCGACAGAGAGACAGAGAGACTATAAGAGCCAGGGCTGGGGGCGACATGGTTTGTTGACTGAATGGATCCATGCTGCACTTTATTGAACTTAAATGAAAAGAAAATACGAACGCCGGAGCAGAGGTGGGAGACAAAGAAAAAGCCCAAGCGGTAAATACGGAGTTCTTCTGTGACTTTCGCTCATCAACACAGACTTTCTCAAAAGTTCAGAGGTGACGGCCAATCGTGTGAGGTTACCCCACACGCGGGGCCCATCAGAGCGCAGCTGGGTTGCTTGTTTACATAGTCTTCTTCCAGTTTCCATCAACCACCAGTCACTGACAGGTCAGGGTGCGATGAGGGGATGAAAGAGAGAAGAGAGATCTGACATGGAGCAAAACGAGCATGTGAAAGACGCAGCCGCTTTGTAGGGTTTCAAACACTAATCGAAAACATCAGGCTAACACGCTAACCATGCTAACAATAAAAGCCACACAGTCACAGAGCACCTCATTATCCTTTACAATTACAGCAACATTACGGACAAATTTAAATTTAAGCACATGTCTGCACACAAAATCATATTCCCTATTTGCCTTCAACATTCATTGAGAGAATCATATCTATTGGAGTTCTTCTACTCTGTTGTAAATGTATTTTTATTAATAATGGGGGATGACTGAAAGCTTTAAACATCCACAGACATATTTTTGTACCTTAAAAGAAAATGTCAGGTTATTTATTGCCTAATGTCTATAGTATGCATCTGTGACATGCTGTTGTTTACCACAGATAATAATTCTGATCTGTCCCTCAGTTTGTAAATACGAGTGGATGCAAATTTGCAGCTGGCTTTTACAAAGGAAATCTGTTTAAGTGTTTACGGTGCATTAAATCTTTTATAATTTAAATACTTTTAAAGTTCAAATGGCTGATTCATTCAGGATTCACGTAAATGACTGTCTTTATGAACGGGCCATTGAATCATTGGTTCACACGATTAGTTTAAAACACAGATTCATTTAGAAACAAATTGTAATAATTTGATATAAACTTGTAAAATTTATATCGAAAGATGAATCAAAATAATTGTGTGTGGTAATCAACAGCATTCCACAGATGAGGTCCATAGACATGACGTTGTAAATAGCCCAGAAAATTCCTCTAAGGTCAGTCAACGGCAATAGCTAAGAAAATAGGCAATACAAGGAGAGAGAGTGAACCAAATGCCACGGACTAGCGTGTCTCTTCTTCATCCCAATAGCCTGGACATGGCATTCATCACATTAACAACCCTTCTCTCAATCGTTCTATCCGTCGGTCTGATCCTGTTTCTTTACGCCGTACGCCGACTGTAACTCTTTTCTTTAAATGCCTCTTTAACAAGCAGCAAATCCTTCCTCTTCCATCAGCGTCTCTTAAAGCTGAGGCTTGATTCTTTCTTCTCATTCTCTCATTGTCTGAAACGTTGTGTGTCAAGGCCAGTTTGTCGGTGTCAATAGGGGGGTTGTGATTGTGCCTAAGATACTGCTTAGCTCTTAAACACACACACACACACACACACACACACACACACACACACACACACACACGCACGCACGCACGCACACACACTCTTTAAAAATCAATATGTCTTTCAGTGCGCTCATGTTGGGTGCTGAGTGAATATAAACAGCGCTGTATTTCATAAGGAATCAATGACAAAGGACAGATGAGTGGGAGCAGATGGGCCAGAGAGAAAGATAGAAAGACAAAGGGAGATTTTGGCCAGACGGTTCTCTAAATCATGGCTTGGTCAATGGCCGTCACAATAGTATTATCATAATACCAACATTTCAGCAGTCAAGATCAATATTTGTTTCTCAATATTAATTCTGATAGCAAAGCAATAACTGTTGAATACACTTTTAAGTTAAATACAGTAAGTTAACAAATACAATGAGAACAATATCATGTTGCTTTCAAGTTTTTTTTTTTTTGTTGTGTTTTAATTAAGTAAATATTTACTGAATTCCCATTTGATATTTTTGATTTTGTCTTCTTATTTTTGTTGTTGTTGTTCTTTGTTTTGTTTTTAGCAAATTTTAAATTAGCCTTTTCTTTGAAATTATTATCAATTCCAACAATACAGTGGTGTGAAAAAGTGTTGGCCCCCTTCCTGATGCATATTTTTCACACTTAAAAGATTCAGATCATCAAACAAATTTGAATATTACACAAAGATAATGCAAGTAAATACAAAATGCATTTTAAATGATGATTTCATTTATTAAGGGAAAAAAGCTGTCCAAACCTACCTGGCCCTGTGTGAAAAAGTGCTTTCCTCCTCCTATTAAATCATGAAAGAACTGTGATTAACCACATTATTTTAGAAAGTTAAATTTCACTAGCCAAATCCCAGGGCCGATTACTGCCAGATCTGTTGAATCAAGAAATCACTTAAATAGAACCTGTCTGACAAAGTGAAGCATGTTTAAAGAGCAACACATCATTCCGCGATCTTAAGAAATTCATAAACAGATGAGAAACAAAATAGTTTACATGTATCAGTCTGGAAAGGGACTCATCCAGGAGGTCATAAAAGAACCCGGAACAACATCTAAAGAATTGCAGGCCTCACTTGCCTTAATTAAGGTCAGTGTTCATGATTCAACAATAAGAAAAAGACTGGGCAAAAACAGCATCCATGGGAGAGTTCCAAGGCAAAAGCCATTGCTGACCAAAAACAACACAAAGGCTCGTCTCACATTTGATTATCCCCAAGACTTTTGGGCAAATATTCTGTGGACTGATGCGAAAAAAGTTAAATTTTTTGGAAGATGTGTTACATCTGTTACATTCGTTACATCTGGCGTAAAACCAACACAGCATTTCATAAAAAGAACATCATACCAACAGTCAAACCTGGTGGTGGTGGTAGTATGATGGTCTGAGGCTGCTTTGCAGCTTCAGAACCTGGATGACTTGCCATAATTGATGGAACCATGAATTCTGTACTCTATCAGAAAATCCTGAAGGAGAATGTCCGGCCATCAGTTTGTGACCTCAAGCTCAAGTACACTTGGGTTGTGCAGCAGGACATTGATCCCAAACACAGTAGCAAGTCCACCTCTGAAATGTCTCAAGAAAAACAAAATTAAGGTTTTGGAATGGCCAAATCAAAGTCTGGACTTAAATCCAATTGAAATTATGTGGCATGTCATTAAACAGTCCATTCATGCTCGAAAACCCTCCAATGTCGCTGAATTAAAACAATTCTGCAAAGAAGAGTGGGCCAAAATTCCTCCACAGCGATGTGAAAGACTCATTGCCAGTTATCGCAAGCGCTTGATTGCAGTTGTTGCTGCTAAGGGTGGCACAACCAGTTATTGGGTTCAGGGGGCAAGCACTTTTTCACACATGGCCATTTGGGTTTGAATTTTGTTTTCCCTTCATAATAAAAAACTTCATTTAAAAAACTGCATGTTTACTTGTGTTATCTTTGATTAATATTTAAATTTGTTTGATGATCTGAAACATTAAAGTGTGACAAAAATAAAAATAAAAAAAAAATAAAAAATCAGGAAAGGGGCCAACACTTTTTCACACCACTGTATATATATATATATATATATATATATAAATATATATATATATATATACATATACAATATGAAGAGTTTGGTTCCAAAATGCTATAAATCCATTTTGATTAATTTGAGTAAAAATGTGTTTTCTTTACCAAGAAAGTGGCAAGATGAAAACCACTATTTTCTGTTTCAAACTTTCACATACCATCTTTAGGTTATAATAACATTAAAAATTAAAATCCAGATTTTGATTTTCAAAGATTTATTATAAAAAGAGATATTTTTTCCCCCAAAATGCAATAAATTCATGACAGTTTTTTTTTCTTTCTTTTTTTTTTTTTTTAATGCAATCCATTGAATCAATATAAAAGTTATGTTTCATATTGAAACTGTTGAAAATACACAAAACAGCAAGTTGATCCACATATGACAGCCTTATACTTGGCCAATACTGATTTCATAGGCTACAGGCACTGGACTAAAAATACCCTACATTGAAAAGTGTTCCAAAATGAATTCATGTCATCTTTTTGTTAATTCTATAAATTACGTAGGCCTACAACAATAAAATAAAATTTCATCATGAACAAGAATATGAACAACAATATCACATTAGACCACAGAAATTCCACAATGACATTTCCCTTACATTCAACTTCCAGAAGTGCATTAATCTTTGCCATGTTACATTCATTTAGTTGATTAGTGCTATAAGCTGTATTAACAAAAACATTAATGGCATTAATAAATACACTTACACTGACAAGCTATGCAATATCGTGTTCATAATCGAATGCGATTCATCTGCTTAGTTTGGCTCTGTGTATTAAATGCCACTCCATCTGAAAGCACGTGATGGAGATTTGCTATCACAAAACCGGCTTTACTGACAAGATGCGCATGGTAATCACATGCGATTTATCATTCAGTCCTTTTGTTTGTTTGTTGATCACAAAATACAAAGCAGATGAGGAAAACTCGGATGCCGGGTGTATTCAAGCGCCGCCAATACTGTCTACAGTGCATGGAATGGTGCGCTGTGATTGGTTGAGCTGATATATCGCGTTCTGCAAAGAAGTGAGACTGGCGTTTGTCGCGGTTTTACGCATTTTGCGTAAAATTAAAAATTTACTTAGAGTTAACGACGTTTTGGAAGCAAACTCTTCATTTATATATATATATATATATATATATATATATATATATATATATGAATATATTCATATGTATGTATGTATGTATGAATATTTCAGTTCCATATTTTGGTCTCTACTCTCCAAAGAAATAGAATATAAAGCATGATTCTTGTGAACTAATTTTGTCACTGATTTTGACCACCTCTGATTATTATCTTCATTGTACAGTATGAAAATAACTTAAATAACTACTTCTGAAATTAATTCACAACAACATGATGGTGATTAAAATGGTGCCAATTTTCATTTTTGGCTGAACTATTCCTTTAAGAGATAAAAAAAAAAGAAAAGAAAAAGAAATAAGTATTGATGAGATGGAATGATGGGCAAAAACGAAAGATGCAGTAGTGTATTGTTTTAAATGGTTGAGTGACATTTAGAGTCCCTGGGGGAGGAGTTTGTTTCTCTCTCTCCGCTGAGTAAAGAATCTCCGCTGGCCCTCAGGAAACAACCAGGGCTTTAATTAAACTCACATTACAGGTGAGTAATCTTATCTCAATAACCATTTGTAACTAGGAAAAACGTCCCATTGGGGACCCAGGGCTGAAGCAGATGCCGATAAACACACACACACATAGAGAAGCACCAAAACAAAAATGGTTGCCTGAAGCGGACAAACAAAAAAGTGATTTTACTCTGTAAAGATTTAAAACATATTTCTTACCTATCCATGAAAAATGAAAAAGTTTCAGGGAAACAAAGGCATGTTTCACAGTATTTAGTGCACACACACACACACACACACATCTTTAAAACTATGACGGCGCATAACCAGAGCAGTTCCTAAATCAGACATTCCGCAGTGGGACACTGTTCTTTTATTACACACTCACCTGTGGAACCGGAGGCAACCGCTGTGTATGAGATTACACTGCGAAATAAGAGCATTCTTCCTGAGGATCTTGATCCCTCCCACATATGTACAGAAATACACACACACACACACACACACACACACACACACACACACACGTAAGCACACAAATACACAGTTGTGAAAAGCATGCACTGCATTTGAACAGTCTATGAGCATGTATATGAAAATATTCATGCTTTCAGTACTGCTGTGTGTGAGTGAGAGACTTTTAAAGCAGCTGAAGGCGGAACAGAGTGGGATGAGATCACTGGAGGCAGACGGAGAGGAGAGGAGAGGAGAGGAGAGGAGAGGAGAGGAGAGGAGAGGAGAGGAGAGGAGAGGAGAGGAGAGGAGAGGAGATACATGAACGGTAAGAAGAGAATATTAAATGAGAAAATGAGGAGACATCAGATGAGAGGAGATATACATGGAAATTACATGAAAGTATAAAAGAGAAAAAAACTAAGGAGAGGAGAGAAGTGTGGAGAGGAGAGAACAAGAGGAGAGCTGCAAATGGAGTGGGACTCGTCTAATGAGGAGAGAGCACATAACTATCTTGACAGTCTCTAGACTCAAAGCACTCCACAAATTGCTGAGCACAGACACACACAAATTAACACTCCATCGAGAGTAAATCTCCTATAGCCACATTTCATAAGTAGAAATACTGGAACAGTTAATGCTGAAATGAAGACAGCTATCTTTTATTAGGCTAACACTGATGTGAGTTTAGCACCAGACAGTCATTTCATGATGGATGGATCAGACTTTAACACAAAAGTTAATGAACACGCACACACACATACACATATCATCTTAATGCCACATGCTCTGCGTTCGGCTCCTAGCCATATAATTAAGCTCCAAACTGTCGACACCTCAAAACAATAGACTTCATTGTGCTTTCTTTTTAGCCAGTCACGTGACAGAATTTAATCAGGCAGATCCTACATGTGAAAACTTACACACACACACACACACACACACACACACACACACACACCTGGCTTTGTAAGTTGTAATTAGCCATATGCAATAACTTGACAATATCACAATGATTGTAGCATTAGCACCCTCTGTGAGTCAAAGCTGGAACTGCAACATGTAAAGCTGAGAATGTGTTTATAAGTACACGTCTGTTACCTTTGAGCTGTCGGACGAATATTCTCACAAATTGTGTTCTGTCTGAAATATGAGAAATCACTGGTAGTGTTACATGTATAGTGGACCACATTAACAATATGGAAATCAAAATGTAATTTAAATAAAAGTGATATAGAAATGTGATAACCTGATACTGTCACTATGGAATTATATAGGTAAGTACAATATCCCTTGAATTTTAGGTTACACTAAGGTGTCCTTGTTACATTTGTACTGAGTAATATTAACCCCTTAACTGTCACTCACAATTTTGAACATAGACTTTATAGTGCACTATCCAAACTTAAATTTTTATAATTCATGAATGAAAACATTTTGTAACATGATTTTGATGTACCCTTTCCATGGTAATGCAATGTCTGATTTTAAAATGGGTTTCAAAGGATGAATTTTGAGATTTTAAGTTTTCAACTGATATATAATTTCTTATGATTTCTAATATGTGATAAAGAAAAAGGCAACTAAGAAGACTTTCTGCGACAAAGGTCAGAACTCCTGTTATGATGTAGATTTTTCAGGTCCACTCTTGTCATAAATGCTATACCTGCTACAGGTCTTAAAATAATTGGGACGGGGACATGTTTAGCATGGTGTAGCATCTCCTCTTATTTTCAAAACAGTTTGAAGATGTCTGGGCATCGAGGTTATGAGTTTCTGGAGTATGGTGTTGGAATTTGGTCCCATTCTTGTCTGTTATAGGTTTCCAGCTGCTGAAGAGTTTGTGGTCGTCTTTGACGTATTTTTCGTTTAATAATGTGCCAAATGTTCTCTATAGGTGAAAGATCTGGACTGCAGACAGGCCAATTCAGCACCTGGACTCCTCTACTACGAAGCCATGCTGTTGTAATAGCTGCAGTATGTGGTTTTGCATTGTCCTGATGAAATACACAAGGCCTTCCCTGATACAGACGTCATCTGGAGGGGAGCATAATCTTGCTCTAAAACCTTTATATACCTTTCCGCATTCATAGTACCTTCCCAAACATGCAAGCTGCCCATACTGTATGCATTTATGCACCCCATACCATCAGAGATGCTGGCTTTTTAACTGAATGCTGATAACACGCTGGAAGGCCTCTTTAGCCTGGAGGACACGGCGTCCATGATTTCCAACAAGAATGTCAAATTTGGACTCGTCTGACCATAGAAAACTTTTCCACTTTGAAACAGTCCATTTTAAATGAGCCTTGGCCCACAGGACATGACGGCATTTCTGGACCATGTTCACATATGGCTTCCTTTTTGCATGATAGAGCTTTAGTTGGCATCTGCAGATAGCACAGTGGATTGTGTTTACCGACAGTGGTTTCTGGAAGTATTCCTGGGCCCATTTAGTAATGTCAATTACATAATCATGCCGATGAGTGATGCAGTGTCGTCTGAGGGCGCCACGGGCATCCAACAAAGGTCTTCGGCCTTGTCCCTTATGCACAGAGATTTCTCCAGTTTCTCTGAATCTTTTGATGATGTTATGTACTGTAGATGATGAGATTTGCAAAGCCTCTGCAATATGACGTTGAGGAACGTCGTTTTTAAAGTATTACACAATCTTTTTACGCACTCTTTCACAGTTTGGAGAGCATCTGCCCATCTTTACTTCTGAGAGACTCTGCCTCTCTAAGACATCCCTTTTATAGTTAATCATATTACACACCTGATGTCAGTTAACTTAATTAGATGCTAGATGTTCTCCCAGGTGAATCTTTTCAAAATGTCTTGCTTTTTGAGCCCTTTGTTGCCCCCGTGCCAACTTTTTTGAGACCTGCAGCAGGCATCAAATTTGAAATGAGCTCATTTAGTGGATAAAAGTGTAAAATTCCTCCATTTAAACATTTGTTATGTTCTCTATGTTCTATCGTGAATAAAAAATTGGCTCATGTGATTTGAAAGTGTTTTAGTTTTCATTTTATTTAAATTTTAAAAACGTCCTAACATTTCCGGAATTCGGGTTGTATAATGTTAAGTACATGTAACATGAGTAAAAAGGACACCTTAAAATAAAGTGTTACCAAATTTTATATTATTATTATTATTATTAGTAGTAGTAGTATTGTATATATAATGGTTGTATAAACATCATAATGGCCAGTCCTTGTACCATAATACTTTTTGTAAGGGTCTGCATTTGTTACTTAATACTGAAATGTCAATTTTATTCTATTTATCATTCTTTCCCTGTAATCTATATTCCATATTCTTCTCGTCACCAAATTCATTCTCCAGTTTTTATTCTATCTTCTCTTTCATCTCATCTCATTCCTTATCTCCATTTCTCTTGCTTCTTCTATTCTTCTCTCTCATTTGTGCCGTTATTTTGCTCATTCTTTCTTTCTTTCTTTCTTTCATTTTTCTCTCTCTATCAGGGAGGGATGTTGGATCGATATTGTGTTTAACATCACCTTTTAGCTGCACGCAGCCTCCAGCTAACAAGTCCCGCACGGGTGACCTTTGACCTGTGCGATCGATGTTGGCTCGGGGCCCTCACGGGAGTGCTGCTACGGATTGGGGGACGCTGATAGGGCTACAGAACACTGAGGTCTGATTTCCGCCACAATTGAGAAAGGTGAACTGGAGTCATCATGAATGGCAGCCTGAAAGAGACATAAACGGGAAGAGGGCTGCTTATGTGACAACAAAATTGGATTATGAGCTTATGAGGTGCAATATTTAAATTATTCTTATTATTGCCTGGGATAACACATTAGTAACAATGACATTGTATCTTTCACAATCATGTTTTTCCTTGTGGAACACAAAAGGAGTTATTTAGATTTAGATTTTAAGATAATAATGACTTTTTGATCCTTAAAAAGGCTATTTTATGGTTTCAGAACACTCTGAAAATATAGTGCAAAGTTATCCACCTTATTTTTCCTGTAAGAGTACACTGTAAAAAGTGATAAGTTGATTTAACTTAAAACAATTGAAGAAACCCGTTGCCTTAATTTGTGAATGTTCACTTAACTTTTTTTATTATTATTATTTACTTAATTATTTACTTTATCATTTTAAGGCAATGGGTTTCCTCAATTTTCCTCAAAAGTTAAGTCAACTTATCACTTTTTACAGTGTGAGGAAACCTGTTGCCTTAAAATTATTAAGTAAATAATAATTTAAAAAAATTTAGTTAAGTCAATTGTCAAGTTCACTTAACTTTTTTTTAAAAACGATTATTTACTTAATAATTTTAAGGCAATGGGTTTCCTCAATTTTCCTCAAAAGTTAAGTCAACTTATCACTTTTTACAGTGTGAGGAAACCTGTTTCCTTAAAATTATTAAGTAAATAATAATTTTAAAAAATTTAGTTAAGTCAATTGTCAAGTTCACTTAACATTTTTTTTTTTAAAAGATTATTTACTTAATAATTTTAAGGCAACGGGTTTCCTCAATTTTTTTTTAAGTTAAGTCAGCTTATCACTTTTTACAGTGATAAGCCCCTTTCGCACCGCTTTAGTTCCAGAACTAAAAGTACAGTACTAAAGTACTGGGACGATTTTGCGCGAACTATTTCCCAGTACCATTGAAAGGGTCGCATTCGCACCGACAGTGGGTACTAAGAAGTGACGTAAGCCGGTCGACAGCGACGTCATTTGTGTGCGGCGTTCAACAACGAAAACAAAAAGAACAACATTAACAACAGGAGGATGGAGGACGCTGTGATCGGAGCTGTGTTTTTGTTGTGTCTCGCGGGGTTCACGGACATGGAATGTTGACGTAACTTAGGCTATACATCAAGCGATTGAAAGATCGGAAAGGAGTCCAAAATGTTCAAAACTTGAGCATCCGTCCATCTATCGCTGTTCTCCATTCTTGCAAAATATAAGTTGATGCGATGTTTACACAGTATGTGTTTACACGGCGTTTTAAATTATGGCGGGTGAGGGCGTTTTCGTACGCGTTTAGCCAATCAGCGTACACGTACGTCACGATAGTTCCTATGGAACTGTTTTAGACCCTACTCTGAAGTAGGAGCTAATTTAGTTCCTCCAAACGAGTTCCGGGAACTAAAACAGTTCCTAGTTCCCGCGGTGCGAACACGCGAAAAAGTGGGTAGTTCCACAATTAGTTACGGTACTATGAAAAGGTTCCTGCGGTGCGAAAGGGCCTATAGATGCAGAAATTTGGTAAATTTTATGGGTCTGGCTTCCAGTGTCATCCGCTTCCAGCTATTTTTAGCTGTACAAAACAGCTAATTTTGCAACTTGATATTGAAAATTGGTGTGTCTTACCATATTATTTTAATGTATTATCTTAATTATGAACACACTGATTTGTAGTGCAAATAGATTTACCATTTACTGCATGTTGTTATTCTTCTCGTTATTTTCCTACAGCGGCAAATGGACTGGAAACTTCATTCTTTTGCATTGAAAAATTTTATTTATTTATTTGTTTGTTTGTTTGTTTGTTTATTTATTACATAAAAATACTGTTAAATGCTGGAGTAAAACTTTATTAACTTGTGAAAATGTTTCTTGGTTAATTAGTTATCGTACCATAAACTGTGAAAAATGTACATGGTTTAACAACATTTATATGTGGAGGGTTTCAGAGGAACTCTGAAAGCGTGCTGCAAAATGCTCTAGTGAATGCTAACTTTACATTTAAAATGTAAAGCGGTAAGCTCATTGGCTGTGTGTGCAACATGAACCAATCAGCTTGTGCCAAGTAGTTTAACACTGTGAATATCATTAGTTTGCGTTAACGACCCATCAGTTTGCGCCATCTAGTGTTTCATGACAGAACTTGGCGTGTATATATCACCTAATGAAATATATGGTCATTACAAGTTGTAAACTATACATGCACCAATATACAGTACCATTCTGTAATTACCAGAAATATTGTCACAGTATCAGTATGTGTGTGTGTATGTATGTATGTATGTATGTATGTATTCATTCATTCCCCTTTGTGCTTTTTGGACTTTGGACAGCCTTGGTCACTAACCACTTTGATTGTATGGAAAAGAACAGCATGAACATTCTTTAAAATGTTCCATTAAGGAAAGAAACTCACACAGGAATGAAATTGGAATGAAATTAAGGTGCATGTTGAGATGATGACGTATATCCATATTTGGGCAAACTGCAAACGGACACATGCAAGCAACGGCCTTTGCAAGTCCACAAATAGTAATCAAATCCACCAATTGGACCACAGCACTAGCCAGCATAGACCAATGTTAACGTGGTATTATGGTTTTACATCTAATGTGTTTACATTTTCTATTACAAGTTCAAAAAGTATATGTATATGCATTTTTCTAGCAGTTTTTAATAGTTTTAATTTACCATAACAACAGGTTTTTTTTTTTTTTTTTTTTTAATTTATTTATTTATTTTTAGTGAGACCGTAATGAACACACTATCCATGCAATCCACAGTCATCACTCCCTCTTACTTTCTTTCTTTTCTTCCAGTTTCTCTCGGGTTTCACATCTATATATAAAACATCAACATCTTTTTGAAGAAATGTGTTTCCAACGTCGTCACATGATAAACCAATAAAATATAGATGCATATTTCAAAAATCACACTAATCTGCATCAACATCAAAACACGTCTAGTTATTAAAGTTTCCCTCTCTCATACAGTAGCTTCAGCTAATACAGAGCTCTTTTTAAATGTCATTGCCTTTATTAAAATTACTGAGACTGTTTACCTTGCATAAACATAAATGCAATAACATTCCAACATGTTCAATTTAAAACCAAATGGCAAAACTGAGAAATATATGAACATAAATGAATTACAACAATGACAGCTAGCATATATACAGTAGCCTGAATATGTGTGTGTGTTCCCAAACTAATATAGCAGTTTACTAAAGTAGGCACCAACCAAAGTGATTGTACTTCAAATGCCCATTTCCATTTGTGGCCTCTTGGGATTGACCCCGCCTACACAGGGCCTATTGACTGACAGCTATGGCAGCCATTAAGCAGCCAGAGGTCCAATAGGCCTCGCAATAACTGCCGTTACAAGTCCTACAATAGAAACCGTGTATGTGGGCCACATACTCGAAAACCTTCAGTCTTGGGAAAGCCAATTGGGAAACCCACATCAACGGCCATTACAGCTCTCACTGAACACAATAAAGCAAAGTCCGCTGTATTGCAGCTTTAGTCTCTGACCTTTTCTCGCTGAAATTAAAAGTTTGAGATTTTTTTTTTTTTTTTCTGAACACCAAATGAGAAGTTAGCAGAGGTTTGAGCCAGGTCCGGTGATTTTTGGAGCTGTAATTGTTTGAAAGTAGAGGGCTCTCATAGCGGGAAGCTAATGGTAGCTAATGGTGCCTCGTACCTACAACTTGTCCATTTGAATAGCCTAGTGAAACCCTCATTTACACACTACCCACAAAACTCTCCGCAAAAGCACTTGTGCTACACACAATCAGGTGACAACAATTACTCACAAGTTTGTGCCTATGTATGTTTTTCTGTGATAGCAAAAATTGGGGTTTTATTGTTCTCTGATATAAAACTTTAAGTGAGTGACAAATCAGTTTAGCATCTTTGAAGCATCCATGAATGTTGCCATGATGTTGGTCTACTTGGTCTATTCAATTATTCAGTATATATAAAAAAAATATTAAACAATGTTTGATTAATACACAAAATGACCTGGAAGAACATGAAAGAAAGAAAGAAAGAAAGAAAGAAAGAAAGAAAGAAAGAAAGAAAGAAAGAAAGAAAGAAAGAAAGAAAGAAAGAAAGAAAGAAAGAAAGAAAGAAAGAAAGAAAGAAAGAAGGAAAAATTAAAAAAACTTTACTCTCTCAATAATAATAATAATAATAATAATAATAATAAATATTTTAATAAAAAATAAAATTTAATGGTTAATATTAATAATAATAATAATAATAAACATTTCATTGTTCTTATTTACAATTATAATAGTGCAACAAACAATAAATAACAAAATCAATAAACCTTATTAATTACAGTAATAATAATAATAATAATAATAATAATGCAATAAATAAATAAATAAACATACACATTTAATTGTTATTATTTTCAGTAACAACAACACCAATAATAATAATAATAATAATAATAATAATAATAATAATAATAATAATAATAATAATAATAATAATAATAATAAATAACTTTAAAAATCAATCAATCAATAATTAGGAAGCCATTAGGGATGCATGGCATATATTTTCATTGTGATTGTTGAATTAACAAGTTTGCATGTGTTTTATGTGTTTTAAGCTCAGCAGAAAATATTTTCATTCAGCGAATTTATCAGGCAATAAGATTGTAAGACATAATGGGACATTTCCCATCATTCTATGTGGCAGCACAAGAATGACAAAATGAGAAAGAAATAAAAAAGGCATCGATTGCACACCCTTTTCTCTTCATTTTGTTGCATTAGTTTTAAAAAAAAATGCTTCCTAACTTTGTCAGCAAGTGAAAAAATACAAAATAATTGTGAAATTGCTCAACACATTCATTTTATTCCTACCAAAATCACTTAAAACAGACATCACATTGTAATTATGACTCCCGAACTCATAAGTAGGGACTTCCCAGGAGGATGTGAGAACAAAATACATCTATATTCATATAATTTTATTGCACACCAGAAGAATGTACTTCACCAGAGGGAAAGTACACACTTTTGACTATGTAGCAAGACAGTGAGCCAATACTAAGACAAATTACCACCATAAAATTGCATCTTAATACCAAAGACAAGGTCCTTGTCGCAAGCTTCAAGTGATATCGTGTTAGCATTAGCATCTAGCAAGTCATATATTTTTTAGCAAGATCCTAATGTTGCAAAGTAAATATTACAGATATTACGCATACTGGGATTGCTTTGTTGACATCACATAATGCTTTGCACTCAACTGTACTTTAAGACAACCAACTTTGATCCACCTTCTCGCCCATTTTGTAGACACACTCGTAAGTTTGTGTGTGTTTAAAGTGTTCACATCTACAGTGCAAGTGTGTGACTATGTCAACGTTCTATTTCCAGCCTGATCCCCTATGATACATAGCAAACAACCAACTCTGTAGCAGCGACTTTACCAAAGGGAATGACTTGTTTTGAAGAGGCTTTTAAGAAGAGAGAGGGAATCGATTTCAGAAGAACAGCACCTCTTCAGTTCTGTTTTCTGTACAAATATCTTAGGTTGTGGATTTGTGGCAAACAAACAGCTGACAGAACCGCAAATGGAAAAGATTGGGCATTTCAACAGCTGCCAAACACACAACCATCTCGCAGTTTGAAGGCTGGAATATATGACAGAAAACATGCTTTCTGGGTCAGCATTAATATGAATGTGAACAATATTAAAAAACTAATAGAATTCACTTGTGAACAGAATACTGATGTTTCACTTCCAATCAATGCAACTCTGTCAAATAAAGCAAAAAGGTAGAACATATTGTTTAATTGTGTGGATTTGGAAAACAACATGATAACTACAGTATAGAAGAAGAAGAAGAAGGAGAAGGAGAAGAAGAAGAAGAAGAAGAAGAAGAAGGAGAAGGAGAAGGAGAAGAAGAAGAAGAAGAAGGAGAAGGAGAAGAAGAAGAAAAAATACAAAATTGGAATTTAATACTCTGCTAGTACTCTACCATTGAAAATTTTGGGATTAAGATTTTATTTATTTACTTATTTATTTATTTATTCATTCATTTTTAAATAAATTATTAATTGTATTTAAAAAAGAGGAATTAAATTGACGGTAACTGACAAATGTGTTTACATACATACATACATACATACATACATAAATAAATAAATAAGTGAATTCTGTCAATTTTTGTTGCTGCTGTTTTGGGAAAAATAAAACAACAACAACAACAACAAAACAATATATAGTTTCAGATTAATTAAAAACAATAAAATAAAATAACAATACAACAAACATTTGAATTTAATTATCTGCTGGTACCATACCATTGAAAATTTGAGGTTAAGAATATTTCTTTATGTATTTCATTTTTTTTTAAATAAAATTATTCATTTTATATAGCAAATAGGCATTAAATTGTCCATAAGTGACAAATACGTTTGTACTGCAAAATAAATAAATAAATAAGACATTAGCTGCTGACATTTTTGTTTTGTAATCACAGGAATAAATTCCTGTATAAATATAAATAACTAGAAAACAGTTATTTTAAATTGAAGTAATATCTGAGATTATCTTATCTCTGTTTTTACTGTTTTTGATCAAATAAATGCAGCCTTGGTGAACATGAGAAATTTATTTAAAAAAAAAAAAAAAAGAAGAAAAAAAAAAAAAACCTTACTGATCACAAGCTTTTAAAAATGCTGTACAAATACTGGTGGACATTGTTTTTGACTATTAAGAGTGTGAAAAATTAAATTTATTTAATTAAAGTCCGCAGGGCCAAAAGCAAATGTAGGAGAAGGAGCATCCATTAATGAAAGGAGAGAGCTGAAAGACATTGATTCAAAAGAGTGAAGAACATAAAAATGAAAAAGAAGAAGAGTGATGTGAGAGAGAGAGAGCTGATAAGGATGGAGTGATATAAAATTGAGAGGAGCTGATAATTAAAAATGGCACCCTAATCCAACATGACTGCCATCCAGAGCCCCGGGCAAAGCAGGTGCCACCAGTCTCAGAGCGAGATACAGGACATACAGACAAATACAAGCTCTTATCCGCAATAATTGTGAGGTTTTAGGTCAAAAGCGACACATTCGACACACGTATGCGTTTGAGTTGACTCAGAAACCGATAAGCAAAGTGAAAGCGCTCTCATATGAATTCAACCCCTTCAAGTCCTTGACCATATTAAATGTGTGTTGTTATTTCAGGAGGATATTGAGGTCGCACTCTCTTTGCACTTAATGCACAGGGGACTCTCTGGTGTTGTACACCACCATTGTGATCTGATTTGTGAGACCCGTGGGAAGTGCTTAAAACGGCACCTGAGTGTGTGTGTGTGTTTGTTTGTTCAGTTTGTAGGAGGACGCTGATGGGCAGAGGGTCAATAAAGGAACGGAAATCAAAGTGTCACACAGAAAAGAATAGCACCACTGAAAAATAGATAGCAACAGGAAGAAAGGGGGTGGACTGGATGGATTTGTGGATGGATGCAGACATGGAGAGATCGTGAAGAGGCTTGATTGAAAAGAAAACAAGGTGTAACTGGAAATAATTCTAACGGAAATAAAAAACATGATGATGAAAAATGTAGAAATTAATTGTTCCTTAAAAGTAACAGTACCAAAACTGCCACAAAGGTGACCATCAAAAGGAACTCTGCTTCATGGTATTGAAGTCTTTTTAACCGTTTGGTCACAGGCACAGTTCATATTCCAGGTCTTCAGATCTCTTTAGCTCCATATATTGCTCAAGTTAATTCAGGAGCTGCGCTGTGTGTCATGTAGCTGGATGTTTCTGGTTACTTCCTGTTTTTTTTTATAAAAAAGTGGTGTTTGGTTCACCCAAAAATGAAAATTCTGTCATTAATTACTCACCCTCATGTCGTTCCAAACCCATAAGACCTTTGTTTATCTTCGGAACACAAATTAAGATATTTTTGATGAAATCAGAGAGCTCTCTGACCCTGCATAGACAACACATGCGCGCACTTTCTCCTGAAAGTAAACAACGCTTACGTTTATTATGTTTAGGGGAAACCGTGCATGCACTGTGGCACTCTCCAAAATGGCATAAGATGGTACCTAAGGGGAGATGAATTGCCAAATAAAGTCTTTATTTTTGTTTTCTTTGTGCACAAAAAGTATTCTTGTAGCTTTGCAAAAATTTAAGTTGAGGCACTGATGTCACATGGACAATTTTACCGATGTCCTTACTACGTTTCAGGTTCTGGGAACATTTCAGTAGAGTTGCTGTCTATGCAGGGTCAGAGAGCTCTCAGATTTCATCAAAAATATCTTAATTTGTAATTGTTAGCCAACTAAGTTCCACTGTTCAACAATTTGGTTCTCCGAAAAGTGAACATTAGCAAATAGCACTGAAAACTTGATTGGATGGAACTACAGCTCCCGACCAGGGGTGCGTTTCCCCAAAAGCAACTATGATCGCAATTTCTGTCATTACCAATAGAGTCCAATGGAACTTGCGACCATAGTTAGTTAACAATGTTTTTGGAAAACATACACCAGCATAGTTTTTGTTAGTAATACATGTGGAGTTGTGCACAATAAGCAAGCTAACATGCATTGTAGTCTATATTGTACTCAAATATTTAGCCATTTCGTTGTATATATTTTAGCGCGTCCTCAATAAGCACTATTTTTGAAGAGTGTGCATGTGGATAAATGCATAAGGGAACCGAGGAGTATGATGTAAGTGGGATCCCGTGATGAGTCAAACGTCAAATAAAGCAAAATGACAAGGAACAAAAAATAATGAAGTAGTCATCAGCTGCCATGTTTGTTACAGCAGCATCTCTGAGATCTCGAATCTATGAATTAGAAGTTATTACTCTGCCACCTGTTTGCGACATGATTAAAACAGTCCTATACTGTTGCACAACTGCTATTGACTAGCTAGTTTTTACAATAATGCATCGTTTTGGATAAAATAAATAAAACAAAATCTAAATAATAATAAATAAATATATACATAATTATATAAATAAAATCACATACAATTCAAATGATATTGATATTTCATCAGTCTAACTGTTTAATGTTGCCAAGTAATGAGGCAAACCATTACTTCCAAAATCTATCAATACCTTGTCATATATATAGAATGACCCAAGAATGGATGACCTTCATTTTATTCCAAACAAACAATGAATGAATGAATTTAAAATAATACTATTCAACATATTTTATGTTCCAAAAATGAAAGAATTTTCCCAATAACTGCTTTAACTGTACAGTGCATGGTTATGAGACATTCACCACATACTGTACAATCTCTAAACATCTATCATCTTGGCCTGGCTGGCATATCGGGTCAATTACTGTCCATATCTTAGTCAATCATTTTATTTAGATAATGTAAATATAGAGATTGGCAAGGGGC
Source organism: Acrossocheilus fasciatus (assembly GCA_036784905.1). NCBI lineage: Eukaryota > Metazoa > Chordata > Actinopteri > Cypriniformes > Cyprinidae > Acrossocheilus > Acrossocheilus fasciatus. The sequence continues at coordinate 17,538,171 of CM071941.1, forward strand.
AAGGAATTATTGCAGAGAGACAGAAGCAGCAGAATTGGGGTACTTCACAGACCACATCACCAGTAACCACAAATATTTAATAAGATATTCATTGTTTTTCACATGTATTGTAGTGTAATGTTAGGCACCTCATAAAAAAAAAATATTACAGCAAAAATTAATCTCATCGCACAGAAAATAAAAGTGAAAAAGTCGACACAATCACACAGCAGTCTCTCATCGGCACTCAACATTCATTTCTTCCGCTTTTGCGTTTTCCAGGGATTTCTGTGTCAGCAATAATGTGATCATTCTGAAGGTTTTCATAATCCCTGTCCTGATTACACTTCATGAACACACTGTGTGGGTATTTAATAAACTGAAAAATGCGTGAGTGGAACCTTGCTCATGAATATTCATCTCGGTTAAATCTTATTTATTCACTCTGCCTGTGCAACATCGCAATAAAAGTGAAGTAAATAAAAATACAATTAATACAGAAGCAAAAAAAGACTGCCTATATTCAAATTCTCATATGCTAGGCTATAAATAATACATATATCACAAAATAACACTCAATGTCTAATGCAAATATGTAGATTTAATTGACACTATAAAGTAGTTTTAAGCACATATATCACTCTATCCTGTTATAATCACGCATCTTAATAATAATTTTTAAAGGCATTTTTTTTTTCATTATTCTTTAAATGCATACCTGCACATGTCACAGTCTCAGTCACCAGCCCAGAACTACATTTCCCAGCAGCCCGTCTGGTTCACACCTGAACCCTGTCCCCAATCAGCACACCTGTTATTGATCACCTCATTCCCCCACTCTATATAAACTGTCACCAATCACATCACAATTGTCTGGTCTTGTTGCAGTTTCTCCAGTTTTCTAACTTTGCGGTTGTTCACATTACAGTTTACCTACCTGCCAATTGAGGGATACATTGTGTATGGATGGTGAAGTTTGATATCTTCTGTAGTTTTGACCTGTCTACTCATCTGAAGTACTTACCTGGACTGCTCTACCTGCCCTTCTGCCATCGGCAGTTCATTTGTCCTTATATCCTTATACCTGCAAGGGAAAAATAAACAAATTATCATTAAATCTGGACACTTACCTGAGTTGCTGTTTGGAATTCCCCGTTGGAGCTTTCTGTTTGACTATCCTGCTGAAACAAAGCCTGTTTAAGCTATTTTCCTTTTAAGTTATGTTATGATGAATGTCCAGTCTGAACGTACCTGCCTCAGTTTGCTTCTGCTGTATAAATAAACACATCCCAGTTAACTTACCTGTGCTTCTCCCGGTCTGTTTTGTGACAGCACGCACAAACACACAAGGAATAAACATCTCCAAGAGAAGACGGAAATTGCACTAATGAGGTTTCATGTTTCTCCTTCACAAAAACAAAAGAACTAGTGGGTATCCATCCACTTCATTTATTTATTCATCCGTTTGTTTATTTATTCATGCAGTCGGTCCACTTATCTCACTCATTGCTGAGATTTTCCCTTGTAGATCATCGAGCAACCAGATGGTTGCAGGTTTAATTAACAACTTCAAAAGCAGTCACTAGACAAGACTTACCTTTCTCTCTCTTTTTCTTCTGCACACACAAAACTATGCTATAGGCTTCCAAAAAAAAAAAAAAGTTACTAAGTAATGTACTGAACTGCAACTCATCTACTTAAAATTCAGAGTCAGACATATCCATTTTATAAACGTCATGCTATCAACAGAAAATTACACGTATATAAAAATATTTTTACTATTATTATTTAAATGTATGGTATTTAAGACCCCCCCCCCACACACCTTTGTGCCCTCTATTATATTTTTTAAATAGTCCTGTGTAGTCTGATCATTTCATTTTTAAACTCGTATCTAAACAGAAATTTACATTTTTGCAGTATTCTTGAATATTACTAAATAATTCTAGAATACTGAATAATTCTAGAATACTGCAAAGAGTGTAATACAGATCTGTATCCCACTCTTTCTTCTGTTTTCTTTCCAGACAAAAACTATAAGCACGTTTATATCTGGTTTTCATTGACTGCTGCCTGCTGGCAACAATTAAATGAAATCTATGAAACCTCATGGGTAACACTGCCTGTGTTCTATTACATCACTTCCTTTAAGTGATTAGGTTAATATGGATGTATTATTTTAATTAGTAAAGACAAACAGAGGTGTGTGATATTAAAAGCTGTTGAAATTAGACACTGCTAAATAGCTACACAAACCCAGCAGGATAAGTTAAGCTAACTGCACCAGATCATCTTACAAGCTCCCCAAGGTAGATAGACGTAGTGGTTATCTGTTTAAAGAGCTTAACAGAATGCAATAATTTTACATCCCCCACTTCAACACACACACACACAAACATAATTAACCTCTCTCTGCCATGCCACTCAATACACCGCCCAATGCCATCAGAAAAATCCACTGCAAGAAGGTACTGTACTCACTCCCTGCAAACCACTGTTGACACACACAGTACTGTCTGATCCTAAGTAAACAGTGTGTGTGTATACGTAAATGTCTATTGTCCATGATAGCCACTGGGAATCAAAGCTTTCTGAAAAATTATATAACTGAAAAATGTAAATAGATTGAAGAAGTGAATAGTACAAAAACCACTGTCAATGATGTGCAGGTGGTATTCCTGTGAATGGGTATTGCTATGTGATTGCTGAAGTGTTTTTTGCATGTTGCCATACAGTTACTAGGGTGTTTTGCATGGGCGCTAGATGGTTTATTGCCGCTAATTTGGGCTATTTTGGTCCAAGTCAAAATAGCCCACCTCCAAGGATTTTATCATCCATCCGGAAAAATCAATCAGTCAAGTAAGCAATCAATCAATCAATATAAACAGTGTCATTTGAGTTGCTTTACTAAATCATCTCTGTGTTATCCACTGAATTAGTATCTGCAAAGTGAATTTGACAGTGCCGAAAACACACCCCTGAGGTACACCATGCGTATCTCAATCATTCCTACAATGTAGTGTGTGTTAACTATTTAAAAAAAGTTATATAACAGTACGATGAAACAACAAATTCATGTATTTACATAGTACTTCATGAAACATTGCCCCCCAAAAAAGGTATAGCAAAAAAATAATAAAACATTATGATAATAATAAAGTTTTTCTCTTCCTCAAAATTTCCCTTTTAATTTGATGTTACTTGCAATTAATTATGAAATTTAATAGGAATTTATAATTAAACACTTCTTTCCTTTCTTTCTTTCTTTCTTTCTTTCTAGGAAAAAATAAATTGCTAGGTCTTAGAATAGAGCAATACGTTGGCGAAGTGTGTAGAAGTGTTTATAGATGTTTGGGGGATAAATTAGGTTTTATGTATATGAGGTGGGTGCTTTGAAATTCAATTCTGTCTTTCTTTCTTTTTCTTTCTTTCTTTCTTTCTGCGTATGATACTGGTACTGTCATGGTACCATGTCCAAAATGCCATGGTATTATTTTTTGTCAGCAAAAGCATGATAAATAGCACAAAGCAGTAATTTGCATAACTCTGCTACTTTTAAGTTTATACCATGTGATTTTCTCAATAATGGCTGTTGATAGCAGATTTTAAAACATCACTGCCTCAGGAAAGCAGACTGACGGTTTTCTGAATTATTACACTGCTAATGAGGTTTAGTTTTTAGATGTGACTATTATGCTGTGAACTGAATACACTTTAAGTGTGAATACAGCTCCCCTGTACTAATGAAAGCGTGGCTCAAGACAAAGACCCCTCAGAGCACGAATACAGATACTGCTCAAAGCGACGGATTAGACCTATGAGCTGTAAATGGCAGGCAGACTCCTAATATCATAGGCGCAGTGAGTGACGTGTGGATGGTGTGGACTGTAATTAGAGTGTGCGCTGTGTGTTTGGCTAAAGATGAGTAATTACTCATCACTTGGAGTGGCTGGCCTCTGATAAAGCACTCATTCTTTCTGGCTTATCAAGGGGTCAAAAAGAAAATGGGTGTGGGGGAGAATGGAACAGAAAGAGAGGGTGGGGAAAGATAAAATGGGATTGACAGGCAGCTAGTCTGGCTAAATGCTAATGCACCTGGTGACATTTAGCAGTGTCGCTAAACGTTCCCCCCACCAGAACCCCAACACACACATACACACACACACACACACGAAACACTTCATCTAGGCATCACATTAGAGATTACTTTGTGCTTAGAAGTGTTGGGAAAGCTACTCTAAAACTAGCTTTAACCAAATTTTAACTAGTTTAACGAGAGTCAGGCTAATAACATGTAGCTATTAGCATTAAAGTAAAATAACCAAAATTGTAAGATATCGCAGGTACTGAAAACATTATGTTGAACAGAAGCATTAAGTACACTTTATTAGGCTATACTTATACTTTTATTAGGCTATCACTAGGCAGTGTAGGGCATTAGCATCAGCGCAATTAGCAAAGCTGTTAGTTTAACAGGTGTTAGCGTGCTACAGTAGTTCTTGAATTATGTAGTATTCTATTAGCGATTTTACAGATTAAATAGCTTTGACACAATTGAGAACAAATATCACTGAATAAATTGTCTATTTATGTCCTCCAGGGAAGTATGTATTTACAAGTTGGGAAGTTATTATTATGATTACAGGTGTGTTTGAAGCAAGATGTACCTTTTCTACAAAAAATACATAAAATTGTAAACTTTATTTCTACAAAATTATAAATAAATATCATATTAGGTGTGTTTTTACATTGTTTTTTATCACATTGCTGTAAACTGAATCACAATTGCACAATGCTATCATATTTTGTACTACTTAACTAGTTTTCTTGTCAATGAAAAAATAATAAACGCATACATTTCAACAACTACAGCCTATGTCCGCCATGCTTTCTTAATGGCTCAAGTCAGAAATTCTGGGTTTAAAGAAAATCGTAATCGTAATTATGATGTTGTTTGGTGCCTTTCATGTGTATGTTCACATATTCAATCTTTCTGACATGACTTTAATGCACCATTACCCTCTGTAGGTAATAGGCACCAGCCTTGTGTTGACATCCCACAGTGGGTATTAACGCGCCACCTGAGTGACGAACCTTCTTTTTTTGTTGTTTTTTGTGATTTTCTTTGTCCAGTCGGCGTTTCCTACCCCCAGGTGTAGGTCTAACTGGTTCATCCAGGCCATCAAAAGTGTTATTAGAGTTTAAAGCACTCATTTTGAAGACTAAGCACAAACAAACGCTTCAAAGCGTCGCTATGTTGGATTGCATCAGACAAATTCTGATTGGTCGAGAGGACATATCGCATTTAGGCTAAAAACAGGTTCGGTGCTTATAGCGGTTCGGAAAGGAACTGCATCTTGCAGTACATTTTAAACAAGGAAATATAGTGATTTGGCATGAAACATTGATGGAGCAGTGAATAGGTTCAGTACACAGCAAAATGGCATGACGAACTCTTTTTTTTTAATTTGGCGTTTATCGCGTTTTGGAAAAGAGCTCTTCATATATATATATATATATATATATATATATATATTAGTGCTGTCAATTGATTAAAAAATTTAATCGCATTAATCACAGTCATGGACTGTGATTAATCATGATTAATCGTAAAATACTAGGATTTACCTGTAAATGTGTTGAAAAAGAAATGCATGACAAACTAGTTTAAGGAAACAGAATCTTTCACACTTCCGCCAGGTGAGATTCTTTTATCATTATTCTTTTGTTTTTATTCAGCCACTATCAGCCTTTAAACTGGAAATAAAACGTTTACCAAGCCACATCGCTTCAATCCCAGTATACATTTACCCAACTATTATCAAAAGTATTTCTAAATAAATACAACAAAACATTTCTTGCGACCTTGCGTGAAGTATTATGACAAAATGCATTATGAAGAAGAATTGGACCTCTTCTGCAGGTGCATTAGAGCTAATATTAGCATCATGCTTCATAAGACAATTTATGAGATTAATAGTGCACTTTTACTCAGAACTCACTTCAAACCTCCATCGAGCGTTTGTAATAACTTCCTTTTGCGATCACATGTGGATTTGGTCGTTTACTATATGGTATTTATAGCCTTTTATATCGCTGCACAAATTAGCATTTCAGATGTACACCTTCTTCTCAAGAAAATCACATACAACTATCCTATCGTAATTGTGTGTTTATTATCTTATATAATCTATAGTGGCTGTTGTCATGTTTATTTCTGCTGTGTAAAAGCCTTAACATGTATGCTCAGGCTGAAACTCACGTTGTTTGTGATGTTACTACCGCCTCTCCGTTCTTAAGTTGCCAGGGATACATCACAAGTATAATACACATTAGTAAAAGGATCTATTTTAAATTTTATTTGTCTATATACACTTTGGGCGGCCGCAATACATTATAAAAGTAGCCCAAAAACCCGCAACCCACGGCTCTGTAATTTTTTCCCATGACTGTATTTCAAAATAGCCCACTTGTGCCGCGACCCTGGCAACACTGGTTTGCTGTACCCTCATCACACAATTGTTACGATCCTTGGCATCTTTGTTTTTGTGTGTTTTGCTTTGTGTCCGTGAGTGTGTATGTGTGCAGGGATTGGCTCTTCATCAAGGAACGTGATTGGTGGATCTTGAGGCGGGAGACTTTAAAAGGGCGGCGCTACCAAAACATGGGGAGCTCACTTTGGCGTTTGCTGTTGGGTTGTGAAGAGCTCTGGATTCCCCCCCCTCCGCCAACAGATCACCGACGGCTTAGTGGTTATTGTTTGTGGTTTGTTCTGTTTATATTAAGACAATTATATGGAGTGTAGGAGAGGTCTGCTATTTGTTTTGATCTGGGTTTGCGTTGTGTTTTTTGTTTAGGGAGTTAGGGAAGATCATTTGTATTTTCTTTTCTTTGCACTTAGGTTATTTATTTACTTTTATTTTATTTAGTTCTTTTGGTTGTTATTTTGGCCTTGGGCCTCTCTGAAGCTAATGCTCCTTGTATTCTTTATATTGTTCTTTAATAAATTATTTAAATTTATGTGTTGTGTTGGTGATCTGTTGGCTGTGGCCGGAATCCCGTTAATATCATCCACTCGCGTCTCTCCTTAGAAACAAATGGGTCGTAACAAATGGGGGCTCGTCCGGGATATGTATATTCCTTCTTGTTTGGCTTGTAATTAATAATTTTGATTGGCAGTTTCGTTTTGTGTATCTGGGAAAGGAATATAAAATGGAGTTCAGTATTGAGGTATTTCGACAGAAACCTTCTTATGAAATTTTAGGTTTATGTCGTAAGAACGATCTTTATGTGATTGCTGATTTTTATGACATTCCTATCACAAAAACAGCTCGTAAAAAGGAAGTGCGTGAGGTGATAGAAGTGGCGTTAGTACAGCAAGGTGTGTTGTCAGCACTTCAATCTCTTGAGAGTGATGATGCGAACGTAGGTGAGGGCGCGAGTGGTGGAGAACAGGGCTCACTTAGTGGGTTGGGTACGGCAGATTTAAAGCTGGCTATCCAGTTAAAACAACTTGACTTGGAAATTAAGCGTCAAGAGCATACAACACAGGTGCTGCGCTTTAGGCAACGTGAATTGGAGACACAGGGTGGTCAGTGGCCGCCTAGTGACTCTAGACCTGTACCTGCTCTTGTTCAAGCTGGTCCGGATTTGCATCAGACTGATAATTCTTTTCTGTCTATGCCTCCTGCCAGTCCGTCCGATTTTGATGTGTGTAAACAGATTAATCTAGTGCCACCTTTCCGCGAGGCTGAGGTGGATTCGTATTTCGGCGCTTTTGAGCGCATTGCCGTGGCTTTGCGATGGCCAAAAGAAGTGTGGCCTCTTTTGTTGCAATGTCGTTTGATGGGTAAGGCTCAGGAAGTATGTTCTGCATTGTCTATTAATGATAGTTTAGATTATGAAAAAGTGAAGTCCGCTGTGTTGAGAGCATATGAGCTTGTCCCAGAAGCTTATCGCCAGAAGTTTCGCTCACATGCGAAATCTGCCAATCAAACATTCGTTGAGTATGCTCGTGAAAAGTGTGTTCTCTTTGATAAGTGGTGCCAATCGAGCAAAACGGTTAATTTTGAGCAGCTTCGTGAACTCGTTTTAATTGAGGATTTTAAGAATTCGTTGCCAGATAAAATAGTGGTGTACTTAAATGAGAAAAAAGTTTCCACTCTCGCCGAGGCCGCAGTGAGCGCTGATGAATTTGTATTAACGCACAAAAATGTGTTTGTAGCACCTGCGCGGCGGGAATTACCGTTTTCTGCGAATTTGGAGAAACCTAAAACATCTAAATTAACCAAATTGTCAGGATCGAGTGACAACCGTGAATGTTTTTATTGTCACGAGACTGGTCATTTAATTGCGGCATGTCCCGTTTTGAAAAAAAAAAATAAGTTTAGACAGGTGAAGACTGTTGGTTTTGTACGAACTATTTGTACGGAATCGTACGAAATTGAATCCGTTTTTGAACCTTTTACTGGTCAAGGTATGATCTCAATAAATGGTTTAGAGGAGGACCAAGTCCCTGTTACTTGGCTGCGTGACACAGGAACGGCTCAGTCCTTCATTTTAGAAAGTGCACTACCCTTCTTGAGAGAAACGTACTGTGGCTCAGATGTTCTAGTGCAGGGAATTGAGATGGGAGTTGTGAAGGTTCCCTTGCATAAGTTGCATATTCGTTCCGATTTGATAACTGGTTTCGTAAAAGTGGCGGTGCGAACCCAGTTACCTGTAAAGGGAGTTACAATGATCGTTGGGAACGATTTAGCAGGTGGAAAAGTACTTCCCGTTCCTGAAGTCATTGAGAATCCACTTGGTGTGATTTCTGCTTTAAGTAACGAAGATGTGGAAGATTTAACTGTGTTCCCTGCATGTGTGGTTACTCGAGCCCAGTCACGAAAGTTTCCTAATGTTGTTGATCTTTCTGACAGTTTGTTTTTTTAAAGATTCTGACCCTGTTTCCTTGCAGCCTGAGGTGTTGGTGTCTACATCACCGTCCGCTGTTGGTGGTGCTGATTCTGTTGATCTATTACTATCTATCGATCGTGTAACGTTTGCTGCTGAGCAAAAACAAGATCTGTCGCTCGCCTGTTGCAGGGATTCTGCGGTCACAAGGGAGGATATCGCGAGTAAACCAATTGGTTATTTTTATGAAGATGGAGTTTTAATGCGAAAATGGACACCTTCAGTGTCGGATAATTCAGGCTGGGACACGCTGTACCAGATGGTAGTTCCTAACAGTTTTCGTGAACAAGTGTTAAGTGTTGCGCATGATAATGTGGCCGGTCATCTGGGCGTCACTAAAACACTTTACCGAGTGATGCGGCATTTCTTTTGGCCTGGAATTAAATCTGCTGTTACGAAGTATTGCCGATCTTGTCATGCGTGTCAAATGGTTGGAAAGCCTAATCAAGCTATTCCATCTGCACCTCTTAAACCGATCCCAGTTATCGGTGAGCCGTTTGAACGGGTTATTTTAGATTGTGTAGGACCCTTACCGAAAACTAAATCAGGCCATATTTATCTGCTTACGCTTATGTGTGTAGCCACTCGCTACCCTGAGGCCATACCGCTTCGTTCACTTAGAGCTAAAGCTGTGGTGAAAGCCATGACTCTTTTCTTTTCCACTTTTGGACTTCCAAAGATCGTCCAAACGGACCAGGGAACAAATTTTATGTCCCGTCTGTTTAATCAGATTTTATCTCAGTTACATATTCAGCACGTTGTTTCGAGTGCCTATCATCCTGAGTCGCAGGGTGCCCTAGAAAGATTCCACCAAACGTTGAAAACTATGTTGAAAACTTATTGCACTGAATCTGAAAAGGAATGGGATGAGGGGTTGCCTTTGCTTTTATTTGCCCTTCGAGAAACTGTTCAGGAGTCTTTGGGGTTTAGTCCCGCGGAGTTGGTTTTTGGGCACACGGTGCGCGGACCACTTAAACTCCTTAAAGAGAATTGGCAGTCTGATGGGAAGTCCAATTGTAATCTGTTGGATTATGTTAGCTCATTTCGAGAACGCCTTCATAAAGCTCGTGATTTGGCTCAGTCAGCCTTGTCAAATACTCAGATAAAAATGAAGAGATGTTTTGACAAGGATGCAGTGTTTCGTTCATTTGAGAAGGGAGATCAAGTTTTGGTTTTGTTACCACTCCCCGGCTCTGCTCTGCAGGCAAAGTTTTCAGGACCTTATGTTGTGGATCGGAAACTCAGTGACACCGATTATATTATTGGTACCCCTGATCGGCAGAGAAAGACTCGGGTGTGCCATATTAATATGCTCAAAAGCTATGTTGCTCGAGGTAAGGGAGAAGAGTCAAAAAGCTCTGTTGTCCCAGTTGCCTCTAGTGCTATGGTACCAGCTAGCACGAATGATGATGGTCTATGCCTGCGAAGTATGCCCGTGTCTGGTGTCAGGTTGAATAATTCTGAAATATTGTCAGATCTTAATTCTCATCTGTCGCATTTGACTGAAGACCAGAAATATGACATTGTAACATTGATTCAGTCTTTTCTTGGCCTGTTTTCTGATGTTCCGACTCAAACAAATGCAACTAAACATGATATTGAAGTGAATGAACATCCATCAATTAAACAAAATGCGTATCGAGTAAATCCAGCCAAGCGAAAAATCATTGAGTCTGAGGTGAAATATTTGGTGGAAAATGGTTTAGCCGTTCCTAGTTCGAGTGCTTGGAGTTCGCCTTGTCTGCTTGTCCCGAAGCCAGATGGGTCTCATCGCTTCTGTACAGATTACCGTAAGGTAAATGCAATTACGAAACCTGACTCATTTCCTCTGCCTTTAATGGAAGATTGTGTAGATAATGTGGGCTCGGCTCGGTTTGTGACGAAATTAGACCTTTTGAAGGGTTACTGGCAAGTTCCCTTAACAGAACGGGCAGCCGAGATTTCTGCATTTGTCACTCCTGATAACTTCCTTAATTATACAGTGATGCCTTTCGGACTTCGGAACGCTCCAGCAACCTTTCAACGCTTAATGAACACCATATTAGGTGATGTTGCAAATTGTAAGGCATATTTGGACGACATTGTGGTGTTTTCACCTAATTGGAGAGAACATGTGAAGACATTATTTACTGTCTTCACACGTTTGCTTGATGCTTCCCTCACACTAAACTTGGCAAAATGTGAGTTTGCCAAAGCAACTGTTACCTATTTAGGAAAACAAGTTGGACAAGGTCAAGTACGTCCTGTAGCCCAAAAAGTGCAGGCAATTGTTGATTTTCCCGTGCCTCAGACGAAGCGCGAACTTCGCCGCTTCTTAGGCATGGCAGGCTATTATAGAGCCTTCTGTCGAAATTTTTCCGATGTTGCTTTGCCTTTAACTAATTTGCTTCGCTCCTCTCAAAAGTTTTTGTGGTCTGATGAGAGCCAACATGCTTTCAAATTTGTCAAAGCCCTTTTGTGTAGTGCCCCAGTGCTTTCTGCTCCGGATTATTCGCGTGGTTTTAAAATCGAAGTTGATGCCAGTGCCACCGGAGCTGGTGCGGTCCTTTTACAGGACGACGATGATGGTATTGAGCATCCTGTGGCGTACTTTTCGAAAAAGTTTTTATCACATCAGAAAAACTATAGTACGATTGAAAAGGAGGCACTCGCTTTATTGTTGTCGTTACAACATTTTGAAGTCTATGTTGGATCAAGTTCCATCCCAGTGCTTATTTTTACGGATCATAATCCGTTGATTTTTCTATCACGAATGCGAAATGCTAATCAAAGACTTATGCGGTGGTCCTTGTTTATTCAGGATTTTAATCTTGAAATTTGCTATAAAAAGGGTAAGGACAACGTATTAGCCGATGCCTTGTCTCGTTCTTTTGATTTCATTTAAAATCAACTAGAAGTTGATTTTTTTTTTTTGTGTGGGGAAATGTTACGATCCTTGGCATCTTTGTTTTTGTGTGTTTTGCTTTGTGTCCGTGAGTGTGTATGTGTGCAGGGATTGGCTCTTCATCAAGGAACGTGATTGGTGGATCTTGAGGCGGGAGACTTTAAAAGGGCGGCGCTACCAAAACATGGGGAGCTCACTTTGGCGTTTGCTGTTGGGTTGTGAAGAGCTCTGGATTCCCCCCTCCGCCAACAGATCACCGACGGCTTAGTGGTTATTGTTTGTGGTTTGTTCTGTTTATATTAAGACAATTATATGGAGTGTAGGAGAGGTCTGCTATTTGTTTTGATCTGGGTTTGCGTTGTGTTCTTTGTTTAGGGAGTTAGGGAAGATCATTTGTATTTTCTTTTCTTTGCACTTAGGTTATTTATTTACTTTTATTTTATTTAGTTCTTTTGGTTGTTATTTTGGCCTTGGGCCTCTCTGAAGCTAATGCTCCTTGTATTCTTTATATTGTTCTTTAATAAATTATTTAAATTTATGTGTTGTGTTGGTGATCTGTTGGCTGTGGCCGGAATCCCGTTAATATCATCCACTCGCGTCTCTCCTTAGAAACAAATGGGTCGTAACACAATGATAGATAACCTTCCACGCTGCAATGATGGCAAGACGTTGGGGTCAAACCTTATCAAACGATTAATTTGCATTAAAAAAAATATTCACGCGTTAAAATATTTTGATTAATCGCATGCGTTAATGCGTTAACATTGACACCCATAATATATATATATATATATATATATACACATATATATATATATATATATATAGATTGCCATGCTACTAACAAATGTACTTAGTTTTGAACACACACTCACCCCACACTGGTACTTAGTTTCATGGGAGATTCATGCAAATACCCGTCAGGTCAATATTTTTTTTTTCTATAGGATGATCCAAGCGCAGATTAATGCTCGAGTAATGGCTACTTGAATTTAACAAAGTGATCATTACAGTGCTTTCTTCTCTACTTGTGTTCAGCATCTGGTACTATTGGAGGGTTTTTCTGTTAGCCTTAATAACAATGACTCAGTAACAAGGCCTCACTTTGAAGATGACTTTGATGTTGAGACCATCAATTGTAGAAGGACTGAAAGCTTTAAAGACGCTGAAAGAAGAGTAGATTACAAGATTGAGGGCTTCTGCTTTTCGTCACCAACTGAACTAACGTAATTCAGTCATGTTAGGATTCAGTTCAGATTGAAACTCTGGTGAAATAACATGGGAACTGGGAATTTCAGGAGGGTTGTGTGAAACTATTGGAAGATTGCTGTACAAAAAAAGAGAGAAAATGGGTCATTCCTGTATCACACAGCATTCACAGCATAGCAATATGGCTTTGTGATAACTGAAATTAATACGATTTCATTTTTAAAAATTGAGAGTTCAATGTTTTAGCAAATATATTAAGATACAAGAACATTAAAGCATACTACATAGTAGGAATATTCAAGATATGCATAGTGTGCCTCGGGGGTTTGTTCTTGGCCCTGTCAAATTCACTTTGCAAACTCTAATTCAGTGGCATCAGCAAGAAAATGTCCTGCATTACAGACAGTGAGAGACACCTGATAGAGACGCAAATCAAACTTCCTCTTTTGATCACGACTGACTGACTCATGGCGTAATTGGGTTATTTTTACCTCACCGTTGCAGGAGGAAGCTCCTGGTCACTAATGCCATTCTTAATGGACTTTAATTAGTGAGGCATAGGAAAAAAGAAAAAGAGAGAAATTAGAGGGTGAATACAAAGATTGTGTTTATTGCAGTGCAGCAGTTTCTAATTGCTACTCTTTGCATTTACCATCACTGACAAAGAGCAGGAGAATTGATGTGCATTTTTTTTTTTTTTTTTTGAAGTATCAGAGTATTCATTCTTTATAATCTCAAATAGACATAATCTGTGGATTACTTGCTAATTGGGAACAGATTCCATGTTGGACATCATGTTTTTTTTAGTCTTTGGTGACTCTTCTGTTCTCCTTTCCTGCACATCTCTCTCTATAAGCAAGTCTTTTAGACACTGAGTGATGGGCAGCATCTATTCCCCTGTCTTGCAGTGACTGCACCTGTAATTGACGAGGGAGGAACGTGCCCCGCAGAGGACATAGGCCTGCCCTACAGACAACAGATTTACAAACCATTTAACAGCTATTCCACTACCCTTCAATGGTCAATCTGGCCACAGGAGGTGACTTGATCTACACATGCAACAGTGGACGTATGTCAATGGTAGTTTAAGGCCTACAGTTATCGATTTGATTCTTGCACGAGTGTACATTTGACAGAGGCAGTACAATGTTCAATCGTGTCATGTTGTTGACGATAACAGTAGTACACAGTTCACTGAAAAGAAAACCCAGTTATTCAGTTTAAAGACACAATTAAATCAAATGGGAATTTTGTGGCTTGTAATTCACGTCTGTTAGCTTTAAAGCTAAACAATATGCTAGTGTATTTAGAAAATAATCTGAGAAAGTAAGTTGAGAATTTATTTATTTTTTTAACAAACACATTTACATGTGGCCCAGCAGAGGATAAAACTTTTCCAACCAGTAATTGCATCATTAACTATTGCACACATGGTATTAACATGACAAACCGGATGTTATTCATTTCCAATGAAGTGTAGTGTGGTAGTTGTGTTCCAGTTCCAATGCATATGCATAAAGATATGATTTGAGCATAAATTGACATATTTGAATTTTTGCAGGCTAGTCCATATGCATCTTCCAGATTAGATTCTAGGGCTGTCATTAAAGATTATTTTGGTAATTGAGTAATAGGTTGATTATTCTGACAATTAATCGAGTAATCTTTTTTTTTTTTTTTTTTTTTTTTTGTGGCAATAGAACTAGACTTAAAAATGTCTTAAAATACATACAGTATATAATTGCAATGAGGCAATTATAATTGGTTTAAATTAAATATCAAAAGCAAATAATCATAGGGTTTTATTGAACAAGACAGTTAACATACATAATGTAATAAAACGTACTCGGTTACTATCGTAACCTCGGTTCCCTAAGATATGGGAACGAGTACTGCATCCGTAAGACACTGTGTGGGGAAAAAATTCCTTTTTTCCTCTTCAACTGAAGCCTTTTCAATCACGCAGTGAAACTGCACGTCCATTGGTTCGTGCAGTGCTATAAAATTGAACCAATGGCTCGGCAGCGGCGCTGAGCAAGCCTATGGCTATGGAGCCCACCATAGCCCACCAAAATGGCCGAGGTCTCTGGCTATATAAGCGGCCGCATCTCAGATTTCTTCTAATGAAGCAACTGAGGCGTGCAAGACGCTGTAAGACACTCTGGCCTGCAAGGTGGGGACTTCCAGGTTGTAAAACCTTACAAATGTGGATAGCGAGGACCAGCTGGCCACCTCACAATTTTCCGAAATGGACACCCCGCTGGACCATGGCCAGGAAGAGGCAATGCCTCAGGTGGAATAGGCTATGACTCCAATAGGGCACTGCAACCCCAAGGAGGAGTTTGCCAGGGTGATAGCATCCATTAACCACCTGAAAATTATTTGCTTCGTAACAGGGCAACCTTTAGTGCGGTTACCGAAGCTGACAAAAAACTGTTCCGATCTCCTGTATGAGGCGGAGCGCTCAATGTATGCCCTCAGGGCCCTAACGGGGCAGAGCAGGGACAGTTCCTGGTCATCCGTTGAAGGGGAAAGTGCAGAAAGTGCTATGACCTGGGCTCTGAACGGAGTGGAGAGCACCTTAGGTACATAACCCAGCCTTGGTTTCAGGACGACCTTGGAGTCGTTAGGCCCGAATTCCAGGCATGCAGGGTTGATGGAAAGGGCCTGTAGGTCTCCTACTCGCTTAACCCTCTGGGGTCTGAGGGTGTTTTGGGGCCCCAGGGGAAGTTTTGACATGCCCTGACATTTGTGCTTTTTTCAGTTGCTTATAAACATTTTAATGGCTAAAGTCTAAAAACACTGTATTCAGTACAAACTGGGCAACAATAATATGTGAGCAGCATGTACGTACGTGAGTGTGTTTTTGAGAAAACCATGTTTATGTGTGGTTAGAAGAAAACTACATTTTTAAAGTAACTGAAATAAGGTCATAAAACACATTTGTTCACAAGACTTTTGAGAACTGGATCTTGTAGCCTAGAATTTTTGCCTCGCCTCTCTACACTGGCTCCCAGTTCAGTTTCGTGTTGATTTTAAGATTTTGCTTTTTGTTTTTAAGGCTTTACATGGTTATGTTCCTCAGTATATCTGTAATCTCCTCACTCCGCATTCCACCTCTAGATCTCTTCGGTCGTCTTGTCAATTTCTTCTTTCGGTTCCTCGTTCACATTTTAAAATGAAAGGCGACCGGGCTTTTGCTGTGACAGCACCTAGGCTTTGGAACAGTCTTCCCCTCCACATTAGATCTTCTCCTTCTCTTTCTTTGTTTAAATCCGCTTTGAAAACCCATTTTTATTCTGTATGTTTTAACCCTCTGGGGTCCGAGGTCATTTTGGGGCCCTTGAGATGTTTTGACATGCCCTGATATTTGTGCTTTTTTCAGCTACTTAAAACATACCATTGACCAACATGTATTTTTTTTTGTATTCAGCACAAACTGTGCTACAATAATATGTGACCAAGATGGATGTACATGTTTGCATTTTTTAGAAAAAAAATATTATGCGTGGTTAGTACGTTTTGGGAAAAAAAATGTAGCTGAAATAAGGCCTTAAAACCCACACTAAATAGTCCTGAATAAGACTTTTGAGTAATCAGTCTTGTAGGCTAGAATATTTACTTCAAAATTATGTGAAAATCATTCTGCTTACTCATTCACAGAAAACAATATATTGATTTAAAATTTTCAAGACATGTTTTGTGATCGAGGGTCTGTATGCGAGGGAGTGGTAATGGCCATGAATATTGAGTGAGTCTCACCTGAGAGACAAAGGGCCCTCCCCTATGGGGCCCTAATGGCCCATCAGTGTGACTGTGACTGTGAGGCAGGTAAGAGAAAATGTGAGGACATTGAAAAAAAGGGTTTTTTAAATTATTTGTGTTTTATTTACAACACAGTATAATCAAAACATACATAATGAAGGTCAAAGACACATTATTGTGCACACTGATCTAACCACAGAGATGTGAACTGACAACAGATTCTGTTCAACAAGTGAAACAAGTAAATCATACCTGATATTTATTTTAAGTGTTTCTACTTCTTTCCATGGATTCAAGAAGAAAAAAACATAATCAGTAGAAAAGGAGCTTGTTTTAACATAGAATATCAGTGTAGTTGAACATCTGATGTTGGTGCAGCGCTCTCAGAGGAAAACAGTTTGAAGAGACATCAGGATTCATCTGGTGCTGGTATCTGATTCAATAAAATACAAACAGAAAACATTTGTGAGCATGTTAATATCAGGAACATCTGTATATATGTATTGTAGCCATAGACTCACACATGCTTTGTACTATCATAAAAAAGAGAAAGAAATCTTATATCTGAGAAACTAATTATTATTGTTTAGCACGTTATTAAAATCTATTTCTGAACAGAGTAGGCTATTAATAATAAACATGTACTAAACATACTTAGACTCATAGCATTCATCATGTTACAGTGTACACTCATATTACTTTTATTGTTTTATATAGAGCATGAAAACATCATCGTGCCGTAAGAAATTTAAATACAGTGAATTGCCCCTCATATTCAAAATGTTTTACACGATTTCAAACATTGTAGTCAGGAATTATAGTTTGGGAAAAACCCAACTATGATTTTGTAGTCATATAGTCTAGTATGTATGATTTTATAGTAGCCTATGACATGACTCTCATGACACAGACTCAAGCATGCTTTGTACAATAAAAGGATGTACTTTGTACTATAAAAAATGATATTTTATATCTGAGAAACTAATTATTATTGTTTAGCATGCTATTACAATATATTTGTGAACAGAGTATTAATAATAAACATGGTCTAAACATTCTTAGACGCGTAGCATTCATCATGTTGTCGTTTGGGAAAAACCCAGCTAACTGTTTAAATCTGTTCAAGTTATGACACAATAACACCGTAACTAATGCAAAAAAGAAACATAACTTACTTATCAGATCGATCTCCTCTTCTGGATGAAATCGTGTTCTTCTTTCGAGGGAAATCCTTTCTTTACTCAGCGTGAACAGCAACAGTAGCCGCTCTTTGTTTTGGGCGTTTACACGCGCTCACGCACCACGTGGCTATTTACATATGAACGGCGCGAGGAGCGCGTGGGCGTGAACTCATTAGAGATAATGAGTCAGACAGGAAAGATTGAACATCGTGTTGGTTTCATACGGATTACTTCATCACAGAATGTTTGTTTTCGATAGGACTTGCTTCATTTCGAAGTAGACACTTCAGGCTTTCTATAGATATAACTCCCATGTCTCTGTGTTGAGTATTCGCTGAGTTACAGTTCATTTTAGTGACGCGTTTCTCAAAACAGTTTGCGGAGACGGAGAAGACAGAGAGCACACCCTGTTTATTTTCTTATTTCTCCAAAAGCACAAAGTTGTGTTGCTATTGTGAGTGTACTCAAAAAAAAGTAGACACTTAACAGTTTCGATTGATGTATAACACTTATTTGTGTGACCAAAATCAACAGAGTATTTTTAGTGTCTTTTGCACTGATCTTAAAAAAAACGATCTGGTATCGCCGGCGATACAGCCGACCCCAGAGAGTTAATTCTGTTTGAGGGTGTACAATTTTATTTGTCCCTTTGTTTGTCTTGATTGGGTATGTTTTTACCTTGTTTTATATTTGTTGTACAGCACTTTGGTTGCAACTCCTGTTGATTTAAATGTGCTTTATAAATAACTAAACTAAACTAAACTAAACCTAGAATTTTTGCTTCAAAATGATCTGAAAATAATCTAACTCACTCTTTCAGAGAAAACAATATATTGATTTGAATTTTCTAAGTCACTTTTTGAGTAGAAAGGGTCTATGCGAGAGGGTGTGAACTATCCCGCATAATGAGCTCCATAATTTTACCAGTCAAATTATTTAAACTGTAAGATTTGTAATGTTTGTTTTTTTAAGAAGTGTCTTCAGCTCACCAAGCCTGCATTTATTTGATCCAAAGTACAGCAAAAACAGTACATTATATTTATTATAATATATAGGCCTACATATTTTTACTATTCAAAATAAATAAAGCATAGAACATATAACTATCCTCACGTTGTGCAACATTTAAATGCAATGAAAGGTTGCCCATCATATTTCAAAACGTTGCACTCGATTTTACACATTTTATTCTGGAGTTATAGTTTGGGAAATGTTCAACTAGTAAATGTGTTCAACTTTGTCACAACAACACATTATCGAACGTCAATAAGAAACATTACTTACATTACTAAATACAAGGCTTTTTCCTCTCAGCGCATTTCTGAGGTAAATACAAGGCTTATCCCTCACAGCATGTTCTTCCAAAACTGAAAAGTATCTGAGATGAACGCGTTGCTGCTTTGTTTACGGTGGTGTGGGCGTTTACATGCCGCGTGTCTCACGTGGAGATTTGTACTATCAATAGCGTGTGGGCATGACCTAATTAGAGATAATGAGACCAGACAGAAAAACTGAGATGGTCCTCACTGCAGAACACAAGATCCAGGGGGTGGAGTTGGATCTAGATCCAACTCGTCCCACCTTACATAGACCTAAACCTACCCATCTCCACCCCCTGATCCATAAACCCACCCATCCCCACCCCTAAACCTACCAATCTCCACCCCCTGGATGTGGATCCAACTCCGCCCCCTGGATCTTTTGTTCTGCAGTGAGGGGCTACTGGAAAAACTGGACATGTCCTTGGTTTCATACGGATTACTTTATCACAGAATATTCATTTTCGGTAAGACTTCATGTAAGAGTAGACATGTCAAGCTTTCTATAGATATATTTCTCATGTCTCATGTGTGAAGTATTTGCTGAGCTACAGTTCATTTTAGTGACGGTTTTCAAAAAGCAGTTCGTGGAGAGAGTGAAGACTGAGAACGCACCCTGTTTGTTTTCTTTATTCTTCAAAAGCACAAAGTTTAGTTGTTATTATGAGTGTATACAAATAAAAGTAGACCCCTTACAGATTCGAATGGTGTATTGCTCCTATCTGTACGATCAAAAATGGCAGAGTAATTCAAGCTCATTTCGGCCTTATCAGGAAAATCTGCCTCAAAACATGCATCCGTGTTTGTCGACCCCAGAGGGTTAACCAATGCCAGCCCTAACAGCAGGCAGTTTTAAACGAGAGTGATATAGGCTCGTGGATTGCAATGGCTCGAACAGGGGGCCTTTCAAGGGCCTTAATACGGTTGGTAAGTCCCAAGGTGGAACTGTACAAGGACGCGGGGGGTTAATTCGCCTGGCGCCTCGTATAAACTGGACCACCTCACTATTCCTGCCCACCGATCGGCCAGCAATAGGGGCATGGAAGGCTGCTATGGCTGCTGCGTAAACTTTGATGGTGGATGAGGAATGCTGTTTATCCAGCATCTCCTGCAGAAACGAAAGAAGCGTGACGCTGAATCGTCATGGCTCGATCCGCTGAGACCTGCAGAGCGTAGTGGCGTCTGGTAGATGGGGCTCTAGCTTCTGCCATAGTGTTTAAGACACACTCTGGGAGGTCAAAAGTCTCCCGTTGAGCAGCCACTCATGCAGGGCCCATAACTCGGGCCGTGGATGCCACAGAGTGCCGTTCGCCTGAGAGAGGAGGTCCCGTCTCAAGGGAATGGGCCACAGGGTTGCTTCGAGCAGCTGGAATAACTCCAACACCCACGGCTGGTTCCTCCAGAGGGGGGCTATTAGAAGAAGCATGTGCCGTTGTTCCCTGACTCGTCTGAGTACCTGCGGTAGCAGAGCGACTGGAGGAAATGCATAGAGCGGGAGGCTTGGCCACTCGTAGGCCAGGGCATCTGTACTCTTCATGAAATAGATTGGGCAATGCGAGTTGTCTTCGGAGGTGAAGAGGTCTACTCGAGCTCTGCCAAAGACTCCCCAGATTTTCTGAACCGTGAGTGGATGGAGCGTCCATTCTTCTGAGGAGACATTTTTCCTTGACAAAATGTCCGCTCCTTGGTTCGTCTTGCCCGGCACATGCGTCGCCTTCAGTGAGCGCAGATTGGTCTGACCCCAAATAAGAAGGTCCTTCGCCAGCGCGCAGAGGCGCTTCGAGAAGAGGCTGTCCTGGTGATTTATGTATGACACCATGGACCTGCTGTCAGAACGTATTAGCACATGGTGTCCCCTTATGTCCGGCAGGAAGAATTGACAAGCACGGTACACTGCTAGCATCTCTAGGCAGTTGATGTTCAGACCCGACTCCTCTTCGGACCAAAGACCGAAGGTTGGTTTGCCCTCGCACAGTGCTCCCCAACCCTTGTTGGAAGCGTCTGTCGTGACAAACTTCTTTCTGTGTGCCGTATCTAAGATCACACCTTGCTTCAGCCAGAGGGGGTCCCTCCAACCGGTCAGGGCTGATACACAGGCCCGAGTCACCATTATGCGATGGCGACCATGAAGCCAAGCCGCAGATGGAACCCTCTGCTTCAGCCAGAACTGGATGGGCCGCATGTGAAGCAGGCCCAACTGAAGTACTGGCGAAGCTGCTGCCATAAGGCCCAGCATTTTCTGGAAAGCCTTGAGTGGTTAGACGGTCCCTTCCTTGAAGGAGGCCGCGTGACTCTGAATCGCCATGGCTCGATCCGCTGAGACAGTTGCTATCATCTGCACTGAGTTGATAACTGTCCCAGGAACGACACTCATTGGCTGGGTGACAGTATGCTTGGCAAAGTTGACCCTGAGCCCCAGGCAATCTAAGCGGCTGAGCAGGAGGGTCTTGCATGACGTTGAAACTGTCTCTGACTGGGCCAGAATGAGCCAGTCGTCGAGGTAGTTGAGAATGCGGATTCCCATCTGTCACAGAGGGGTGAGAGCTGCATCCATGCATTGTGTAAAAGTGCGGGGACCCAGGGACAGCCCAAATGGGAGGACCTTGTATTGATATGCCACCATTTCGAATGTGAATCTCAAGAATAGTCTGTGATGGGGGTCTACCTGGATGTGAAAGTATGCTTATCTGTTTCAATGTGATCATTCTGAATGACCTTTTTACCAGAGCGTGATTCAGGAGTCTGAGATCTATAGGTCTATCTATAGATAGGTCGCAGGCCACCGTCTTTTTTGGGGACGAGGAAGTAGAGGCTGTAGAAGCCCGACTCGCTCTGGGCTGGAGGAACGATTTCTATGGCTCCCTTTACCAGCAGATTCATCACCTCTGCACGCAGGACTTGAGCGTCCTCGCTGCACACTGTGGTGGTGACCACACCGCAGAAGCGTGGTGGTCTTCGAGCGAATTGGAGTGAATAACCTCGTCTTATCGTAGTCATTACCCACTCTGACACACCAGGGATGGCCTGTGCAAGGCGATCTTGGGCCGGGGGTCCTTGGTGCTTCGGGAAGGGGTAGCGTCTTGCCAAACGGGAATGTCCTCTATCCTGCTGATTCTTAGGTCGGGGTTTGGGAGTGGCCGGTGTTGGCTTGGCAGGCTGCTGAGTCGGTGCAGGCTTGGGGTGACTGGAAGCAGCAGTAGAATTGGAGCGTTTCGGGAGCAAGTGTCGCATTGCTTGAGATGACTTCTGAGCCTCTGTAAACTACTCGGCAAAGCCTTCCACAGTTGGCCTGAACAGGCTGTTCGATGAGACTGGGAACAACGTGAGCCAAAGGTGGTGTTCCAACACTACCAGGCTAGACATCAACTGCCTGATGGCCTGGGCGGTTGCGCGCAGGGCCAGGTCCATCATGCTCCTCAGGTCCCTGAGTGAAGCCACATCGAGACCGGCCTCCTCGCTGGCGAGCATCTTGGCCTGGAAGACCTGGAGCACAGCCATAGTGTGCATTGCTGAAGCCACTTGTCCAGCCACCGAGTAGGCGCGTCAAGTGAATACAGACGTGGCTCTGCACGGCTTGGACGGATGGTTCGCCCTCGCCTTCCATCCGATAGATGTGGGCAGGCAGAGATTCGTGGCCACGGACTCATCCAGAGGGGGCAGGTGCTCATATCCCTTCTCTTCAGCGCCGTCAACGGAGGTGAGGGCGGAGGAAGCAGAAAGTCGGATGCGAGACGAGAAGGGGGGGCGCCACGATTTAGTGAGCTCGTCGTGGACTTCCGGAAAGAAGGGGGACGAGCGTTGGCGGGGGCTTGCTGGCGCCCCGGGAGAAACCACTCATCCAGCCTGCTGCGAGACGGCTCCTCAGGTGGAGACCACTCGAGCCCGAGCTCACTGACAGCCTTCGTCATCACACGGATAACTCCTCTGCATCCGAAGCTGCCTTTCATCGTCATTCCCACCGAAAGAGATCAAAAGAAAGCTATATGATTTGCCTTATAAATCTGATAGAATGATGAACATTATTTGTTTTTCTTACTTGAATGCTTTTGGTCAGGTAAAATAAAAAGTAAATAAATAAATAAATAAATAAAAAACATTTTTCTTTCTTATATTTGTTATTTTTTAATCTGTTCTTATTTATAGCAGCAAATATAAAATAAAATAAAAATATCTATATTGTGATTATTAACATTAATAAAACAGTAATGATTATTAAGAAAAGAACTGGAGGAAAAGATACAATGCTGCTAGGTGATTTTGCTTTGGAACCTTCAGAAAACTTCAACTCGATTTCTCTCAAAATTAGCTTTGCTGACTCTTCAAACAGGTGTAGCTCAGTCATTTTTCATCCGATTCCAGCAACACATACAACATTCTGAAGGTCTTTTAATGGAGAATATGTATATATATATATATATATATATATATATATATATATATATATATATATATATATATATATATATATACACACAAAACTTATTTTTGAAAAATTGCTCACAAATTTGTCAGAACAGTTGTTATGCAGAATAAGGCATCAATGTGTGCTTTATAAGTATTAATAAACAGCCAATATTGTAGCAACGTGTTCGAATAAAAATAGGTCTCTAAACTTAGTGTCACCATTTAAAAGTGTCACCATTTTTTTTTTTTTTTTTTACTAAAATAAACAGTATTGAACAGTATTTCTGTAAAATGGGCAGGTATGAATAAACACATTTGAAATAATTATTATATAGTTAATAAATAATTGTTTACGTTGGTAATCCCTAGAAAACCTGTTTTGTTTTTGTTTTTTGTTTTCTTTCAGAAATATCATTTTGATGATCATTTTGTGTGGAAATATTCATACACTCATTATTCATTCATTTTCCATTGCAATTGCTGCTTCACAACCAATTTGAATGTTTAGTGCGACTGTCACTAGGAAAATAAAACATGACAATTGTGATTATCAGAGAACTTTTTTCCAATAGGAAATACGTCAACACAGGAATAAAAAGAGAGCTTGTCAAGCAATTTCATGGGGTCTTTAATTTGAGATTACTCAAATGGAAATTGAATAACTAATCCAAGCAAGTCACAATACTAGATATACACAATATGAGTAAAATCAAGCTGGCAAATAAGTAAAAGCAATTATTTTCTTTAAATCACATTAGTACAGTCCACTAATCGTGTTTTACAGTAGCTAAACTGAATGTTCTTGGCTCATGGCCAATGAATTAGCATACTGCAAAAAAGTACATTTCATTGAGTGGCACCTGTTGTGAACACACACACACACACACACACACAAACAAAAGACAGAAAAGAGGGAGATGCAAATGGGAAGACAAGGCTGAAACTAATCAGACTAACAGCATAATTCTATTATGCTGAATAAGTTGACTTACTTATTCAAGTGATTGTTGTCCAAAGTGGATTCAATTATACCAAATAATGCACTGTCTCTCCCTGCCTGTTTTTAATTTCCTTCCTTTTCACCATTAGTAAAACAGATATTTGTTTTTTTGAAGCAACATAATCAAATTCATATCTAGCCTTCAGCACTCTTAACATCTCTGATTCAATAAATGTAACTCCACATGCACACAAAAATCATCCAGCGTTATGATTCGCCTCTAATAACAAACTGTCTGTTAATGTTGCTCCTTTAAACTTGATTAAAATGTGAATTATTAAATTAGGATGTACTAAACTTGCTACCTAAAACTTTGTACATATTCCTAACCAAAGCAAATCTGTAATCAAGTATGTATTTTTTTGCGCCACTAGCATCAATATACGGAATTGCAAAAATAATAAGTACCATAAAACTGTTTGAAAGGCTACAGGTTCTTGTTGTTTCTTATATAATGTCTCTGTCTCACTGTTTTTTTTTTTTTTTTTCACTCTTTCTGGTCTCTCTATCTCTCACTTTGTCAGTAAGGGGAGGATGGCTCGAGCTGATAACACTATGGGTCACTTGCAGTGTCATAGCCGCCATCGATCTTTGGCTCGGTGTCTCGCCAGTCACTGCTGGTGTGTGTGTGGCCATACTTTTGTCTGAAAATTGTGTGAACTCGAGGTGTGTGTGTGTGTGTGTGTGTATAGCAAAACCATTTTGTTCAAGTAGACAAAGAAGGCAGTGCCTTTTTCAAAAATGTAATAACTGAGATTTATGACTTTCTAAGAGAACAAAACAAATGTTATGAAATATTTAAATAATATATTAAACACTCTTAAAAAACAAAACAAAACAAAACAAAAAACTTAATAGAAGCAACAGAGAAAGTTCAAGGAGGGAGACAGTAGCCAAGCTGCCATCCACTTTTTGCTCTGTTCTGTTAAATAAAGTGGAAATTTAAAAAAAAAAAAAAAAAAAAAAAAATGTCTTGCATTAGTTTTGGTGTATAGCAAAATAAATTGGCCAAGTGTCAGTTTTTCCTCCCGGCATTAACATAGCATTGCATCTGGAAAGTACCTTGTTATTATGGTTATTTTTTTAGACTGGATAAAGATCCAATTGCACCTACTTTCATAAAATCTAAGTTACTACTTACATAAAAGGTTACATTAACTGAAGCATTTTGTCATTTACTTATTTATTTATTTTTTTTAATACACTGACATATAATTCAAAATAATTGGTAATTGTTTCATTTATTCTTTTCCTCTATTTCTAATATTTTATTTATTTATTTTTATTTTATTTTCCTTTATCAGGAAGAATATTTTAATAATAATAATAATAATAATAATAATTTCCTTATTAAAATAAAATACATTTTATTTTCCTTAAAAAGATAAATAATAATAATAATAATAATAATAATAATAATAATAATAATAATAATACTTTATTATTATTATTATTATTATTATTATTATCATCATCATCATCATCATCATTCAGTTATTTATTTAAATAACATTTTATTTCCTTAAATAATAATAATAATAATAATAATAATAATAATAATAATAATAATTTCTTTATTTAAATAAAATACATTTTATTTTCCTTAAAAAGTGATGATGAGGATGATGAATGATGATGATTATTATCTGAATAATAATAATAATAATAACAATAATAATAAAGTATTATTATTATTATTATTATTATTCAGTTCTTTATTTAAATAACATTATTTTATTTTACTTAATAGTCATAATAATAATAATAATAATAATAATAATAATGGAAAATAAATAATAGTCAGGTTATTATTAGGAACCTGTTTTATAATTGTCAATATTTTTGCAACTCTGTTTGGTGACACTATAGGCACACACTGGCATTCAATTTAAATATTATGGTATAGTTGCAATGTAAACATCATATGGCACTCCATCAGGTAACACAATAATGGTTCTCATCCCTTATACATGAATTTAATAAATGTATGTGTGTGTGTGTGTGTGTGTGTGTGTGTGTGTGTGTGTGTGCGTGCGTGCGTGCGTGCGTGCGGGCGTATGTGTGTGTGTGTGTGTGTGTGAATATGAAAACAACATTACACCCCTTCACAATACACAAAGTGCATTCATCTGTGCAGTTATGAAGTCACTGAGCCCTCTCAAAAGCCCAGTGGCCTGTGGGTGAGTCCGTGTGTGCATGCATGTGTTAAACAACAGTGACAATCCAACTCCGAGAGGCATGTTATGCGACTGGACTTTCCCAAGCCTTTAGCACTCCATGTCTGTCTACTTCCATCTGCTCAGCTGACATCCTACAAATACTTCCTCCTCCCCAGTAGGGCATGTCTAGGCCAGTATCCCACTCCAGGATTAATTCAGGATTGCCAGGCCACGCAGAGCACAGAGGCCAGCCGCTAAACACTGACCCTGCTCTCCCGTGACTGACAGGTCGACACATTGTGCTGCATAGCTCAGAGCTCAGTTTAATAGACGCTTTGCTTGTGTGGGTGAGGGTTTTGTTCATTATTTCTATTGTGGAGTGTGCTTATTTTGTCCCATGGAGACATCTTTAAAGCTATTATTTTTTGACAATGTATTTTAGACAGTAATGTATTCAGGCTAAAGAGGGTTGAAGTAATTTCATTAAAGACTTCACACAGTTGTCACCAAATATGATTGCCAAAATCAACAGGTGAGAAAACAGATCAGTGTTGTTTTTATTATTTCAAAATTCACTTGTTGGTGTTAAGAAGGCCCTGTGAAAATAGGCCACTTTAGTCACATAAAATACCTCAAAAGCCACGATTTTCGGCTGTCCCAGACGAAAGATTGGAATCGTGAAACAATCGTGGCATATCAGAAATCGCCGCGATTGTTTCAAGATGCCAGTCTTTTGTCTGGGACAGCCGAAAATTGTGCAGTGTGTCTCGGGCTTAATACATTCAGACTTATTACAATAGCATGTTTAAAAATGTATTAAATATTAAAAATATGTCAAAAGCAATTATACAGAAGAAACCATTTTGGGCACTTTATTATTTATACATTTTTATAATTACAATTTCAATAATACATTTATGTACACATACATACATATTTATTTAATGGTAACTGGGGACATGAACAATGTCACTATCAAAACAAACAAACAATCAATCAATAAATAGTATTCATTAGATAAATAGTATTCATTAGATAGATAGATAGATAGATAGATAGATAGATAGATAGATAGATAGATAGATAGATAGATAGATAGATAGATAGATAGATAGATAGATAGATAGATAGATGCTCTTGAAGAAGTACTGTAGCATCTTGTTGTTTATTTAAACCACTACCACTTAAAAATGGTAAAGCAACGAAAAACAAACAAACAAATAAATAACCCATTTAATAAAAATGCAGTTGTTGAACAACTAGTGGACCATCCTTACCCACCTCTATATGATCTATCCAAGTGTCTTCAGTTCTAAAAATAAATTCACCTTTATACAAGTCTCACAATGCAGCAATTTGATTGATTATAACCCAGGATCACAGGGACATGTACCTATTAATCAGCTTTGACTAACCCACTTAAATAAAAGACCTCTTTATTGTTATGGAGTTAGCATATATTTTTAGCTCTCATATTTGATTCAATGCACACTTAACTGTTTTAAGCCATTGTGGGCGACATAATCAAAATGCCATCATCGAAAAAGTTTCCGGCTAACAAAATTTGCACATTTAATAAGCAAATTATTTTAATGAAAAACCCTCATGCCAAACCAATTAGTAATGAATTATAATCTTATGATAAACGATCCTCTGTTGACAGCCGGGGGGAATTGTGCAATCAAACATTAATTATTCATTTGATAATTAAGTTCATAGGTGTTTGGAGTGGAGGATTGGATGAGCAGAGAGAGCGGGCCAGCGGTGGCAGACCTCTTTCAGCGCTGACCTGTTTTGTGCACAGCACTGCCTGCTGGGATATGTCTCGCTGGCTATTTTTGGGCAGTTGGTTCCTGCGCTGACATGTTTAACATTACTGAGCATTTCTGGGGGTTTAAAGTGAGGTATTTTGCCATATTCTCTTTAGTGCATTATTCAGATGTTATATGATGTATATATTGCTTGTAACTAGTTGACAGCTGTTCTGTACGCACAGTTATAAACTGAATTTGATTTATTTTATTTATTTAAAATCAAAAGTTGCTCTTTTACAGTTTTAGAGAAACTTGGGGCTTGTTAATACTTCATTCCGTATACAAACTTTTTACATCAAGTATTAACTATTTCTTACACATTATACAGCAGAGCCACACAATATTAGAATTTAAATTATAGTACATTATATTACAATTTTGTAAGGAATAATTGACGACCCGTTGAATTATTAGTAAAAAACAGTGCACATTCAAACCAGTTGACTAGGGGAAAAAACGGTATAGAAACAAGGAGAGAGGATGGGGGAAAGAACGTGTGATTTCCATCAATAACAAAACTAAAATAAATATAAAATGTGGAAATAGTTTGTCATTTTAATCTATTGTTAATTATATTTATTGGCTGGGTCATTGTCTTTGGTCATTGAACCTTTAAAATAACTGAAATCATTTGGCAAAGTGATATGGTAATGTGGTCAAGACCTTCCTGTAGCTACTTTAGCCATGCATTTCCTGAAAAAAAACGTAAGATCTTTTTTTTCTCAGGAGAAGCAGGATGTGTTATTCATTTATATATTTTCACCAATTAATAACACATTAATTAACATATAAATTGTGCTTTATAAATAATATATAAAGCACAAATAGATGTTGCTGCTCAGTTTTTGAGTCATTACCAGGGATTTTGCTTTGTTTTTATAAGAGTATATAGGATATTGAAAGAAAAATCAATATCCTTTTATACTTATTTTCACATTTTCAACAATGGCACATTGAACAGCAATCTTACAGCATGATTAAACCCTTTTTACCGTGATTCTTTGCAATCCATACTCAAAGCATGGCTCATAGTGAAGCAGCCAGACAGAAACTTATCCCCTATTAAAAATAAGAGAGCTATAAATAAAATCAGCATGTCCCAGAACTGTCAGAGAGGGGTGAAAGGGCAGAACATCCAACAAACATATCACGCTACACTATTGATCCTGTACTGATCACACACAAACACACACACAGTTATACTGTAGACAACCAGAAAAAAAAAAAAGATCACACCAGCTAATGGTGCTTTGGAGATCTGGGACAAAACAGGAAAAGGGATAATGAAAAGCCATGATCCTTTTTTTTTTTTTGCCCCTCTGATTTGTAAGTATTATTTCTAATTGTGGATTTACACTGCTGTGAAGTTAACAGTTTATAAAGACAGTATAAGTGGTGCTTATCATACTCACCACGCGTCTACATTGTTGTGGATTATTGCTAGAGTGTTGCTATATGTTTACTAAGGGTTAAAGGTTTTGCTAGCATGATTAACAGTCAATCAGCAATGTGACAATTTTATTGTTATTTTTCAGCTCAGGTGTTTGGCTTAAGACAACATGGTTGCAGAATGAAGCTTCCCTGAGCTGCCATGAATAAAATGGCAGATTTCACATTGCTTTCTTCCAGACAGCACAGATTTAACCAAACAACTGCCGTTGATGGCTGGCATTGAGTATTGTAGACTTTGGCCCTGTCCCAAATGGCACCCTCACGGTCTTCCTCAGAGTCCGCACTTTCGTGACGTAATGCCGCTTTGACTGCTGGGTAGAAGTCGGTAGCGTAGCTCGTAGGCTTGCGGGCTCAGCAGGAGTGCGCATCGAGGGCGTGTAGCGGCCACAAATGGGGCGCTCACAAGCACCCTTCTGAACGCTAAAATGAAAAATGGGACACCCTATGGTCTCGTGAACTTAACGGACACACACAAACAGTGGCCATTGCAAGTCCTCAAGTCTGAAAGTGCACATGAAGTCTGCCATTCGGGACAGGGCCTTTCTTGATCCAGAGTTTCTTTTAGCACTGCTAAAATGTTATGCTAAGTGGTTGCTTATTCACCCCATATCAAAAGAATCTCCCCAAAGTCTGTGATATTCTGGTCTGATATGCCTAATACCAAAATGTGATAGATAATACCAATAGTTATAGTATTGCTAAATGTCAACTTAACCACAATATATATATATATATATATATATATATATATATATATATATATATATATATATATATATATATATTATGGTCCCCATGATGAAACAAGCTTAGGTTAGGGCTAGGGTCATGGGGATAGAACATACAGTTCATACAGTATAAAAACCTTTATGTCAATGGAATGTAATGGAAACCTGTGTGTGTGTGTGTGTGTGTGTGTGTGTGTGTGTGTGTGTGTGTGTGTGTGTGTGTGTGTTCACATGTCTAGCCTAGAATGTGAGAATTTCAGACTATGGCCTTTCAAAACCAGAAAGTGCTTGCAGTGCTAGTATTTTCTTGACTGACTGTTATCCTTTGCTAAGCATCCGTCTGGTGGTTGACTCTCTCTCTCTTTCTGTTTCTCTCATGGCAGAAGGGGGATCATCGAACATTATGAGGTCACAGCTCGAAAGATTTCCCCGCAGAAAGACTAGATACTTATTTCTGAGAGACTAAGAGCTATAAGTAGACTTGTTTGAGAGAACATTTCCACTAGTGCTTGCTTTGTGTGTGTGTGTGTGTGTGTGTGTGTGTGCTAGATGGTCCATACTGAGCTGCAATGAGAAGTCTAATGTGGACATGAATGTTGACCTTTCAGGGGACACCAGGAAGCAGTGCCTTTTCCATGTAATCTGTCAAATCCACTAACATCTGCATATAACCATAACAGTAGAGCACCTGAAATGCTGATGCTAGCTGCTACAACTACAATTGCAATATAATAAACAACAGATGTGCATGGACAAGACTGAAAAAGAATATATGAGTAAAGACCAAAACCATAACTTCTTGAACAGGGACTGTGCATAGCGGTGCAGTGTTGAAACAAGAATTTGCACCAAACATATCAAAGGCTTTAGTTTACGTCACAACCATTATTTGCTACCTCTTATTGCTATTATATATATATATATATATATATATATATATATATATACACACATATATATACACACACACACACACACACACACACACACACACACACATTAGTGCTGTCAGTCGATCACAAAATTTAATTGCGTTATCACAGTCATGGACTGTGATTAATCATGATTAATCACAAATTTAAAATACTAGGATTTACCTGTAAATGTGTTGAAAAAAAGAAATGCATGACAAACTAGTTTAAGGAAACATAACCTTTCACACCTCCACCAGGTATGAGACATCATCCTTATTATTCTTTTATCATTATTCTTTTGTTTTTATTCAGTCATTATACTGGCAATAAAACGTTTACCAAGCCACATACCCAGTTTACATTTGATGTTACCCAACTATTATCAAAAGTATTTCTTAATAAATACAACAAAACATTTTCTTGCGACCTTACATGAAGTATTATGACAAAATGCATCATGAAGAAGAATTGGACCTGTACTGCAGGTGCATTAGAGCTAATATTAGCATCACACTTCATAAGATAATTTATGAGATTAAGAGTGCACTTTTACTCCATCCAAGCCACCATCAAGTGTTTGTAATAACTTCCTTTTGCGATCACATGTGGAATTTGGTCGTTCACTGTTGTTAAAATATGCTATTTATAGCCTTTTATGCACAAATTAGCATTTCAGATGTACACATTCACCTCAAGAAAATCACATACAAATATCCTATCGTAATCGTGTGTTTATTATCTTATATAATCTATAGTGGCTGTTGTCATGTTTATTTCTGCTGTGCAAAAGCCTTAACATGTATGTTTGTGATGTTACAACCGCCTCTCCGTTCTTAAGTTGCCAGGTATACTTTCCAAGTATAATACACATTAGTAAAAGGATCTATTTTAATTTTTATTTGAATATATACACCGTGGGCGGCCGCAGTACATTATAAAAGTAGCCCAAAAAAACGCAAACCACGGCTCTGTAATTTTTCCCGCAACTGTATTTTCAAAATAGCCCACTTGTGTCGTTGCCCTGGCAATACTAGCTCGCTGTACCCTCATCACACAATGATAGATAACCTTCCGTGCTTAGATTAATTTGCGTTAAAAAAATATGAACGCGTTAAAATGTTTAGATTAATCGCATGTGTTAACGTTGACACCCCTACTACACATACACACACACACATATACATAAATATATATATATATATATATATATATAGACACACAAACACACACACACACACACACATATATATATATGAAGAGTTTATTTGCAAAAACAGATAATTTTCAAAAATCATGTTTTTATGTTATCATGTTTGTATTGTGTTAGTTAGCTGTTTTTTTTTTTTTTTTTTTAGTTATTTTTTAACCTAGTCAAAATAACCCAACTGCAGTTTGATTAAGATTAATTGGAATGCACAATGAAAAAAACATGATTTTTGAGGATTGTTAAAAACAGAGTTATCTGTTTTTGCAAATGAACTCTTCATATACATATACATATACATATACATATACATATACACAGTTTATGTGGATTGGCTGTCCTGTGATCTCTGCTTGCCTGCATCGATGAAGTCCACTAAACCGTAGGATGCCTCATTTGTCATTATATTGTTCAGTATTGTGTCTGTATTGTCGTTCTGATGCACCATTTCACACCTGTGCAGTAGACTAAAACCAACAATCTGTGTAATGTGGAAAAGGGCTGGAAGGGCTGAGGGAGGCATTTGAGACAGGACCATATTGTCCATGTGACAAGTTCATGGCACCTATGGTGATATAGGGTGAAAGCCCACCAGCCTTGGTTGTGTGGTGATAAATGAAAGCTAAAGATATAAAGAGATACAGGGACAGGAGGTTTAAAGATTGCTAGAAGAAAAGGATAGAACGAAAGGAGTGTGCATATAAGTACACAAGTTTTGTGTAAAGTGGTGGAATGAAAATCGATCAGTCAGTCTGAAGTTGCAGAAGGTTAATAGAAGTACACTAAGAAACACTTTTAACCACCTGACCTGAAGTGATGGAATCCAAGAAATATATGTGTTTAACAAACACTTCCAAGATCTATAAAGAACATACCATTATGAATGGAAGTTAAGGATTTACAGAAAATATCAAGAGGATGTCAGAGTCGAATATAGCAGATTTGTTCTTTATGTTTTTGATTTCGAAGCTGTATAGGCCACCTCTCGACACAAAATTGCTTCTAACCTGCTGGTAACCTTCAACATTACAATGGAAACATTAACACGGCTCTCGGATTAGCAGCTGAGGGTGAAGTCTTATTCTCCTTTTGTAATTTGGTGATTTAAGCCTCAGCGTGGGCCATTTTGTAGACTTGTAGGACAGGAATTAGTGACTCCCTTAAGTAAATCAACAAAGTAGAAATGAAAAGGATTTATGATGTTCCCATGTTACAAGTGCTCTTGGTTAAAACATATTGTAGTCCTCTGCATTTATATCAGGATTGGGATATGTATATGGTCTAGGAATGATGAACATGTACAGTGGATATAGTCAAAAATAAGTTTGAAGACAGGCCTGGAGATGATACAAGAACATCTGCACACTGACTCTGTTCTTGAGTGCAACTTTTCTTTAAAGGTAAGGGGAAAATTTGTAAACCTAAGTATCAACAATTATATAAAGTAAATGGTTGAAGACTCAATGGATCATAGACTATCTATTTTCAACAATAGCTATGTTTCCATCCACCTGTTTTTATGCTCATTTTGGAATATGCCATAAAAATGCTGGATGGAAATGCCAAGATGTGCAAAGACTTATGCACACAATTGAGTAGGATAACCTTTTTTTATCCAATAAGAAAAACATGTGCATAAACTACAATTTATTTACCAAATAAATTCCACCTTGTCCATCAAAAAAGTCATGTGACTTTGCATGATGGGACAGGATAACTTGACTAACCAGCAGACTGATCTCGTTGCACAGCATCTAAAATGTCATTTTGGTTGTTCTGAAATGCCTGAGCAAAGTCTGTCATCAAAGTATTTCTGTATAAATTTCTTACACAACTGCGTTCCCAACCAGCAGAAATCCACCCTCAAAAGCAACTGCCGCATCTATTGTGTTTCGTCTGCTCGCTCTGAGGTGCAAGTCATTTATTATATATGAAAATTACTGTATTAAGTGGCTTCTCCTACTTTTCTTAGTGATATATAGTTCCAGTTTATCAGGAAATGACGATTTTGTTCTCTTTGACATGATGGAAACGGTGCTTTATTCGCAAATGTTTTATGCAGTATTCCAGTTTTACGCATAAGTTAAATTCGAATCTTTGGATGGAAACATAGCTAATGAGAAGTATCCTTGAATTTGGATTGAACCTTCTGGGCTTTACCTCTAAATCCATTAGCTTTCCCACACACCTCAGTGGCGGTTGCTCATGCCACATGCAGCTCTGGAAGTATACGTGACCCAGCTGCTGCCATCTTTGCTAATCATCACTCTGTTTCTGAAACATCTGTCATGTGACTAATCACTCTGGAGCCGCAGGAAAATGACATTCTTACAATTCGTTGCCTGAAGGCACCTCAAGAACATCTACGATCCCAAACCCTTCGTTAGCAACTATCCTGACGGTACATAAGTTGTGACGTCAAAAGCAGCAGACCAGAAAATATAAATGCATTTCATGCTTGTAAGAGCCTTGCAAATCCACCAACAAGAACTGCAGTAACTGCAGAAACTAACCAGCTAAAACTTGACCTCTTGATATTTAGAATGATATGGGCCACAAAGACCAGTTATCCTTTACTCATGTTACCGCAAGTGATGTCAACTGCTGCTTTACCGGTAAAGGCACTGCAACAGGGTTAACAAGATTGTTCAAAGGCTCTGCGTGTTGCTATGTCGATATTACTATAAGTAGCTGACTAAGGGAGCGCTGGTAGCTGTTGCTAGGCGTCTGGGAACTTTCACAGTACAGACTGTCTCGGTATGCCTCCAGTACAAGAACATTATGATCTCACAACAGCAAGATGGTACAGTAAAGCCGCAGATGAAAATTTGCATCGATAAAGTGTTTACGGCAAAATAAGAACAGGAATCATTCTGGGAAAGTTGCAGAATAGTATTAGGCTCTATGAGACTTTGAAGTCAACATGAAAGAGTGTTGATAACTTATGTAATGTGATGTATGAAACATGCACTGATCAGTTGTTCACAATAAGCAAGGGACGTGTATAAAGAAAGTAAATAGGGACAATTTTGAGTTCCTTCCGTCTTTAAATAGTCTGATTTTATACTTGGTTTCGTAACATCACAGCATAATCATATGCATAAATTGTCCCTTCAGGGGGGACAGCAGCTTTTCACTGGGATACACAGAATCATCAAGGAGATTTTATACTTTATTTACCTCTAAAAGGTTCATAGTATCTTAGGAGTACATATTATTACTCTAATGTACTAATATGCACCTTTTAGAGGAAGATAAGGTACAAAGGTGCCCATTACAACAGGTGCCACACCAGTGAATTACTGTTGTACTCCCAAAGGGACAATTTCTTTACTTTTTTTGAAAGTGGCATGGTAAAAGCCCTCATAAGACCAGGAAGTCAGACAATTTTATAGCGTAATGGACACAGCATGTGCGGATAAATATTTTGGAAGAAAAGAATGTCCTTACCTCAAGTTTTCCAGCTCCTGCAGAAGACCTGTTCAGGTCTTAAATGTTTCTATACTGTCATAAACCACCAAACATTACCTTTGTCTCATTACTGAGAATCCATATGCCCCTGGTGTAATGGGAGCATTCCATGTCACTGTCTTGACCCTTAAGTACAAATACATACACACACACACACACACACACACACACACACACACACACACACACACACACACACACACACACACTCTTCGTCCCCCATTAAAGGTGCGGATGCTTATTGACAGCAGGGTGCAATCAGGCCTCGCAGAGATATATCTGTAGCCAGGCGCCCATTACTGCTCAAATGCGGCTCACCCGTGGAGCGGTCGGCAAGGTACGAACCGCAATCGCATTAGGGCCAGTGAAACCAATCAAGTCTAGCTGCCTCATGCTCACTCTTCCAGCCATTGCCACAGTAATTGCCGGCCAGCCAATTGGAGCTTATTAGAGAGTTTGGACTCTTAATTGCCTGGTAGTGGGAGTCGGATCAATGGCTCACTTATTAAAGACATTCTTACTGTGTGTGTGCATCTGTACACACACTTACATGCCAGAGGGAGCAGGCCTAAGGAAGGTCTCAAAGGAGCAGATAGCTTTGAAGAGCATGTGCTCGTTAATGCTCCTCAGACTTTCCTCGTTTCCACCTTCCATGTCCCCTTTCTCTCACTTGGTCTTTTCCTCCCTCCTCAACCGTCTTCCCTGACCTCAACTCTTGCCAAGGTGTTGAACAATCAACCGCAGGCTGCTGAATTGTTGCACTGAACTGGAGAGATTTTAGCGTGGCCGCAGGAGAACGGGGTAGTGAATCAATAAAGACAAAATCAATATCACTTTAGGAGTGGATTTTCAGACAGCCACCGGTCGCCATGGTTAAATTCATTTTTTTTTTTTTTTTTTTGTTCTTTTTTGGATGAAAATGTCCTCATTAAGACACTGTTACCTCTTTGCCCATTAAAAAAAACGGAATTGGGTATAAGGAAATGAGCCCTTATTAAATCTACATGATCCACCAGTTCAGCTGAGCTGGTAAGAGGTTCAATGAATTCAGACTGATTTGAATTTTAAATTTAATGCGAGTTCAAACCATCAGAGGCACACTAATGAAAAGAAACCATATTATTATGCTGTAGGGACATTTCTTGTGATATACTGACATCTAGTGGTTGGAATGTCACAATGCATTAAAAAAAAAAAAAAAAAAAACATTTTATAGCATGTCCAAGAAGTTGTTGAGATGTGGGCAGAGATGTTAAGCTGGTCAAACATTACACCCATTTTCCTTGTTGGCGTTAATATTCTTAAACCAGATTCATCCTTCTTTCCAAGCCATGAGGCAAAGATATGAGGTGTATTTATAGAGTCATTGGATTTAAACTACAAATCTGCATATCATGAGATGGGGTAGGCAGGTTTTCAACATCTTATAGTGTTGAGTGCTTTATTTCTGTTGCACTGGATTAATAGCCCTACCTGTAGCTGTTAGGTGCATTCACACTAGATATCAAGTATCTGACCTTTTGGCCAACTCTCATCCAAAACAAATTACTTCTTGGAGCGTTGCCATTGAAAAGGTTATAGTAGATGATGGCATTAAGTCATTGAGGTTCTGAACGCCCAAACAAGGGGTGTGACAGGTAAGCATGAGATGGACTGAAATAGGTCATCTCATTATGCTTTAGTGTCTTGGTACTCAATCCACAGTTCACAAACCTTATATAGCCCTTAAATGATAATCCTGACATTCAAATTCTCACTCTTAACCATTCAGCAACAAGTTTTTGTCTAAGGCTTTGGAATTAAATTGCATTGTACAGTCAGGCTGGGGTATCCACGTATTTGTATAGCACTTTTCATGATACAAATCGTTGCAAAGCAGCTTCACAGAAAATTAAAGTTTCTACATTAGATTACACAATTTTTGCCCTGATTTTCCACCAGTTTACAGTCTGGAGAAGTTGATGCTAGCTGCCAAAAGTCAGAGCCAGTCTGCAGATTTGAGTTGACAGATTTCATAGAAAATCACATAGTGTATGATGGTTACAGATTCCATCCAGTTGGAGGAAATAAACATATTTTGAGTCCATTTTAGAACAACAAAGCACATGTTTCTGATTTGCTGTGATCAAAATGACTTTAAAGTCTGGTAGCATATGTCGTTTAGTGTACGATGGCCAGTTTTTCCTCTGTGACTATTTACAAAGTCAGTAAGTTAAGATTTAAAAAAAAATTGTATTGTATTCCAGCCTTAAGTCAAACTACTATGCAGCAAGATTAGGGGTTGGACACCTTAGGAAGCTTACAATTCGATCTGATTATAAGTATCGTGATCCAGTGCACGGTTGATTGATTATTTTCATTTTTGTATTATTCTGCTGTGCAATAGAGATTGGTTGTACTGTTGTGTATGTGTGGAAATGGTGACAAGTAGAATATGGCTGTCTCTAATGCTTGCATAAGTGCCATTGTGTAGTTGAGGTTAACAACTAAAATAAATAAATAAATAAATAAAAAAAGGAATGCAAGAATTGAAACTCCACCACTCACCACCCATTAGGGTGAAATCTTGATTTCATGTAGACTTTATCTACTTTATTAATACATATTTCTGCTCTTGCTATGCATGATTCACCAGTGCATGTTACAAAAAATACATTTTCCAGTGCAGGAAAAAAAGAAAAGAAAACACACATTTGGTCTTCACAATCTTTGAACAAAATATAATGGCTCCACCTCTGGAAAAAGCCCTCTTTTTTTTTTTTTTTTTTTTCCTAATCTCGTTATAAACATTAGGTTAAATAAAGCATCCTATTTTTTTTTCTCTCTCTCTCTCTCTCTCACTAAATATCCTGTTTCACTCAAGTAAAATAAAAAAATAAAAAAGTACTAAAATATGTACAGAACATTTGCAAAGGACTGATAAAAGCGGAGGGGGTTTATAAAATGTCTCTCTTGCAAACAAAATAAATTTGTCAACTTGGCTCTTTTGGCTTTCAGTAAACCATTTAACTCCAGTTACTTCGCTCCATGGGGGCTGCCCTTGATTTAATGTGCTGTCATGCAATTAATGTTCCGTTTTGCGTGAAAGGCACCTGCTTCAATGCGTGATTCCCAAATTGCGAAACAAGTCTTTGTACTTTTCTTTCAAAATACAGTTTAATCCATGACATGGATTAATTTGCTTAACAGAGGATTAATGTTGTTTATGATCTAACGCCACAGGAGGCCCAGAACCAGAACCTTTAGTGGTTAACAGCTAAATTACGTGAGGCAACAGTGACTCAAGTCTGAACTTTGTAATACTTCCCGACAAGTGTACAGAAAAGTATTAAACCGACAAAGTATTATGTGAAGATTTGATAATTCTGTAGTTTCTAGCTCATAAATAACGGCTAATGCTAACTCCGATGCTGACCATTCAGAAGTCAACATGCCTACAGATTGCTGTCCACAGTGAGGTTTCCCCTCGGTAGAAATCAACAAGGTGAGGGGACACAGGGACCAAAGTGGCCTGTGGCGCTGACACTTTAAATAGCCTTTTAAGCAATTTTTTTTTTTTTTCCAGCCCTTTTGTTTAAAAAGATAACAATATAGTTGCCATGAGTGTTCACCCTTCAAATGAATCATTTATGATGGTTGGAACAGACTGTGAGTTTAAGAGTTTAAGCCATCATTTCTCAACCTAAACAAGCAAAGGTTAAACTGCACATACTGTATAGAGTGTTCGGTTTCTAAATGTTTTGAATTTCAATGGATTTATGCTCTTGGCAGCCACTAACCGACTGAACAAAACACTTTGTGTTTGGCACAGACAGTGTTTAGTCTCATTGTGTATTCTCATCTCATACATGAATCTGTATTTTTGTTCATAGTTTAAGGATGAGGGCATGTCACAACAACGTTGGCATGCTTCTTTTCCGAATGACAGATTAACTTTCGCCAAAAAAACCAAACAAACAAAAAACAAAGTTTAATTTAAAATAAAGCCTTTTCCTTGTTACAGTGTAATTATACATTTAAGTACTGAGCAATATTAATTAACTGCATGTACTTACTATATGGTTGGGTTTAGGATTAGGGTTTGGCTTAGGGTTACTTGCATGCAATTACGCATAATTAATAGTTATTATATTAGTAATATAACATGTGTAACAAGGACACCTTAAAATAAAGTGTTACCTCAACAACAAAATACAAGTTTTCTTATTCCTTCTGTCCCCAATCTTATCAGAACAGGCTTGTAGCCCATCACAACTGGTACTAACTATCATGGGGTTTATTAGAATAATAGTGAATGCTAATACTCAACCAGTGTAGGTCATTAAAATTATTAGATGTTGGCTGTGCTTTTCAGGAAGCAAAGCTGCATATTGGTCTACACAAAAGCAGCTGCAAAGGTGAATCACAGTCACATTAGTCTGATTGCCAGTGTTTGATGCCAGACAGAATTGGCACTTCATGCAAGCCTTTGTTTACAAAGCAACAGGTTTCCAGGGAAAGTAAACAACCAAATTGCAGGTGCATCAGAAACCAAAATCTAAATGGATGTTTTTAATTATTTAAAAGAGAACTAAAAATGACAACGAACTATAAAAGTAGCTCATTGTATTTGCGTTCTAGACCAAAAGTTTTTATTAACTGATAATTGTTGCTTTCATGTCAACTTCTCTTGTCTGTTTTATACACAAGGCTATAATATGGTTTGAGACACTTGGAACACTTTTAATGTGCATGCCCTTTGTCATTTATTTAGCATATTATATTGCTGTGAACAGGGTTATTGTTAAGTGTAGATTCTCAAAAATAACTATAGAATACTATAAAAAATTATTGGAATACTGTGTTATGATCTAGTGTCATCATTCACCTTATTTCTGTACAAGCTGGCATTTGCCTTCACTGGCCACTCGATACAGAGCTGGCATATGTTGGTATAATATTTAAAATAAAATAATTAACATATAAGAAATACTATTTGGTGGAATGGGAAAAAAAGTGATAATTGTCATAATAATTGCAATAAAACAAAGTGAAATGTATTTTAATATATGGGACAACAGACAAACAATGCACATCATAATTCAATCAGTATAGCTATTGTAATATTATTGGCAATCAACATATTAAAAAACAACAACAACAACAAAAAAACAATAATAAATAAAACAAACAAAAACATGCACATTTGTGTCCCCTTTACACACACACACATACACACAGAGAGAGAATTGGGTGCCTTGTGAGATTTAAATTGTGGACTGTCTTATCTCTGTTCTCAAACACTGGCATGATGTGATACTCTTGAGTGCATTTCTAACATTCAGCTTTTAAATCAGAGTAGAGATTACATTGTCTCTTTTAAAATGTATTATCTTACTGGTTTACACAACATTAGTCTTTTACTGACATCTAGTGGTTTGGATGCAGCATCACTATTTATTTATGTATTTATTTTTTTAAAGAAAACAGCTAATAAAGGAAATAATGTCAGATAATAGAAGGGATATATCAAGATGAACGGAGTCATATACATATGTGACCCTGGACCACAAAACCAGTGTTAAGTCGTTGGGGTATATTTTGTAGCAATAGCCAAAAATACATTGTATGGGTCAAAGTTATCAATTTTTCTTTTATGCCAAAAATCATTAGGATATTAAGTAAAGAACATGTCCCATGAAGATATTTTGTAAATGTCCTACTTAAGTTTGGATTAGTAATATGCATTGCTAAGAACTTCATTTGGACGACTTTAAAGGCGATTTTCTCAGTAGGCCTATTTAGATTTTTTTTTTTTTTTTTCACCCTCAGATTCAAGATTTTCAATTAGGCTAATTGTATCTCGGCCAAATAATGTAGTATCCTAACAAACCATACATCAATGGAAAGCTTATTTATTCAGATGTATAAATGGTGTATAAATCTCAATTAAAAATAAATAAATAAAAAATACCCTTATGACTGGTTTTGTGGTCCATGGTCACATATATGGTTGGTAATGAGAATAGCATTTTTACTTAAACATGATTTAAAAATAAATAAATTAAAAAAAATATATATATATATTGGCTATTCATAAGACCTTTTTATTTTTAGTTAATGTGGTTTTTACATTTTATTTTTAAAATGCCATCGTTTTAAATGGGATTTAAAAGAGAATGTGAGCGAAAAAAAGAAAGAATATCATGCAGGTCAAAAATCCATAGGACATTGCAGTTAAACTGGCAGTTCAACTAAGCACACCTCTGCACCTCAAATTTCCCGCGCAGTCTCTGGCGTCTTCAGCATGAATTTATGGCCCGCTAAATCATTATGAAACGCCGAACTTCGACGAATTCCAGGCGGAGGAGGAAATTATTCGAAGGGTCGATTTGAGAACTCAGTCACCTCCCGAACAAGGCCGTTATGGAACTACTTCTGAAGGCCACTTCCAGGATACATTTGTTTGCTGTTAACGATGATCACATTACCAGCACATCCGCGCCATTCAGGAAAGCTGAGGTAATTTAAGATATTTAAAGCCTTAACCTTTGTCAGAAACTATATCAATAGAAATAGTCATTACTAAAATAAATATATGGGATAGCACATTATTGTAAGCAATAGTTTTATTTACCAGAATTATTTATAGAATAATAACAGTCAGAAAAAATAGGCTAACGTTAGCTAATTTTGCTGCTAAAATGTAAAGGTAACATTCCGATCCAAAACCAAGTGGCAGTTTCATATAGTTGTTTCATAATTCTCACTTTAAGTGCTTTGCCATTGGAGTAAGAAGGGCATACATGCTCACTTCTGACTTGAATTCACCTGGCTATTAATATAATTTAACATTTTTCATAATAGCATGTTAGTGCATGCCTTTCTCAAATAAATGGTTAATTTAAAAAAATAATAATAATTAAATACAATTAAATAAACCCATATGTGTCAGCTCTCTTCCTCTGGAGAGCCTTGAAAAGTGTTGGAAAAAAGGATGAAAACGTGTATTTTATCTAAATTCCCCTGGATGGCAGTGTTGCTCAATCCAACAAACAGTTCATAACAGGTAACAGTCTTTAACCTTCTGAGAAAATAATCAGGAAGCAATGTTTTAAGAAGGTTCACAACAAAATCTTTATTATTATTATTATTATTTACGTCTGTCTAGTGGGAACTATTCATTTCATTACAAAAGTTTTATACTTTTTTGTACAATGTAAAATATGTTATATATATATATATATATATATATATATATATATATATATATATATATATATATATATATATATATATATATATATATATATATATATATAACTTTTAGCTGTCTATTTGA
This sequence comes from Acrossocheilus fasciatus, assembly GCA_036784905.1. NCBI lineage: Eukaryota > Metazoa > Chordata > Actinopteri > Cypriniformes > Cyprinidae > Acrossocheilus > Acrossocheilus fasciatus. Next base: position 17,581,930 of record CM071941.1, read on the forward strand.
ATTTATTTATTTGCTTATGGTCAAAGTGTTAACCCCTCTCTATATAATTAACAAATTAATTACAAAGAAAAAAATTCTTATCAGTACATTTCCACTGGGAATTGTACATTGAAGTATGTGGGTTGAGGAGAGACATCACCCATTACGATTTGTATAAGTGAAAGCTGCCTCCGTGGCCCATGATGCATTGCAGGTGGTAAGTAAGCAGCTCAGGAAGCTGTGTACAGATAAAAGCTGGGTGGGGGATCCGCCCCGATCCCTGCGATTAGATAATCCAATTCATTACATCAATTAGATCATCTCAGACTGAAGGGGGAAAGTGAATTTTGGATGATCAGTGTTAAATAGGGAAAAGTAAATGAAGGTGGTTCTCAGCTTGTAGGTCACAACCTACAAATGGGTCACAGGACTGCTCTGATAGAGTCAGGTACAGTATTGAAACAAACAAACAAACAAACAAAAAAAAGATAAATGCTAAAAGTTAAATATGACCCATATTACAATCATCAATGCAAAAATATTTTTCTTATCTGTATTTTGCTTAAATTCCCAGTATAATATCCTTACAATCCTTAAAAAAAATAAATAAATAAACAAACAACAACAACAAAAATACTAATTCTGTATTGATTTATCATTAAAAGACCTTAAAAAAATCATTTAAAAAATAAATTAATTACTTAAACATTCAGACATTAGACATTTATATTAAAAATAAATTATAATCAAAAAGTATTTCGGATAAATATTTTGATGCTACACAAGGGATATTTTTGGGGTTACACTGTGTATTCTCATATAGTATACAGTATACATGCATAATATATGCTTTCTGGAAGTTTGACATAAAAAAACATTTGCCACTTGATGTCCAGAGTAAATCTGATTCTTGAAACAAAATGAGTTGAGAACTGCTAGAGGCCCATGCACACACACACACACACACACACACACACACACACACAGACACACACACACACACACACACACACACACACACACACACACACACACACAGACACCATACGCATAGTGTATTATTATTATTATTATTATTATATTTTTATTTTTCAGTATAAATTTGATCTAAAGGTACATTTAAAAAGACGACTTTCCAAGTAAGATTTCGTAAATATACCACAATAATAAAAAAAAAAAAAGTATCACACCACTGAACATCATGAGAACATCAATGAGAATCAATCAGAACATATTTGAAACGCCAACAACTTTGCAAAGTTGTTCTTTGAAGTGTATTTGAAGTAGCACAGCATAAAGAGAAGGGGAAAAACACATTAAACAGAGAAATTCAGGCTTAATTATCTAACACATACATATGTACTGTCCTCTAGACTCAAACTGTCCAATTGTTAATCCATGAAATACCAAAATATCATAGAAATTTAGATGTGGCCTTTTATCACAGGGTCAATGTGGTAACCCCCCCCCCCCCCCCCCCCATTTAAAAAAAAAAAAAAAAAACTTTTAATGTGCTAGAAATCATTCAGAACAATTTAGGAATACCATAGCAACACCATGAAAACCACCCACAACACCACCCAAATTTTCTCCTAAAATGTACTAATCATAACAATTACACACCAACTATCCAACTTTTGTCAATCTGGATCCATTTTCTAAACCCTGGAGCTATAAAAATGTACTGTATGTAAAATGGATAGGTATTAAAAGATAGAAAGAATGAATACAGAAGCATTGTGCACTGTATCTCAGAGATGTTCTCTCGTCCAAGGATTTTTTTTTTTTTTTTAGTCAAGATAATCTGAAGAGCAGAATCCTCTTTTAAAAGTACTTCACAAAAATCCAGACAAATGCATTCATTTATTCTTAAAAGCCCAGAAGAGAGGCTCAAGTGTGTTCCTATTTAAAGTGAGAACAGCGATGCACAGTGAATACACTAAGGGTTTTTCTTAGATCGCTTGAGCTGCGGCAATAAAGACATGCGTAAAGAATTCGAGAGGCCGGTTGGGACCTTGGGGTCAATCAAAACACACAAAGTGAGTCGGTTTGAGTGAAAGTGTTTGCGGTATGTGTGGAATCGGCGTGCATTGTTACCAATTGATCAGATGTCTGCGTTTGCTTGTACTTTGACTGATTGGAATGCGCCAGTCGTGTTGTGCATCTCTGATCGAGGTCTGATGGCTAAATGAGGCGTGACATCGCAGGCGTCACTGCAGTTTTGGCCCCTGAATGTGTGTACTTGTTCTTGAATGGATGCGGTAGAGAGTCGCCATCGTCAATCTGATCTAAAGGGAGAAAGTCGGAGTGATGGAGGGGAGGAAAGCAGTGCCACGGCAACCTACCCGTCGGCCCGGCGACAGACAGTCCCATGACATCACAGCGGCAAGCAGCGCAGGGACGAGAGGAAGAAATGGCACAGATAGAAGAGATAAAACGGACTGATAAAAGAACAAGTGAGGGGGGAGAGAAAGCTGATAAGTAAAGAGAGAGTTGTGGAGAGGGGTAATTCATCGATGCGCTGAAACAGGAGACAGCAGCCGGGGATGGGCGAAATGCTCCATTTTTTCATCTGGTATTATCACGAAACATTCATTCACTTCCTCGAGTTCACAGACTGACCACAACCCATGTTCCAAATCACTACAGCAAAAGCCGTGATGGAACCCCACGAATGGCGGAAGGGCATTCGCAGCAGGCCGGAGAGAAAAGGCTGTGTTGTTGGTAATAAAACGGTGAATTGGCTGCAGATGGCCAGCGGGCGGCTGCGGTCCTGAGTGTAGTGCGCTCAGTAAAGCGTTATCGGGATCTGACATACAGGAGATCTCAGAGCATCTGAGGCGTCCATATCAGGAGCCGCTACAACTCACGCCGCGCTCTGCAATGGCCTGTGCCATCAATCACCTGCTGCTAATACCATAAACAGAGCTAACCAAGCTAACATAGTCGCTCTGCTAACGCTAAACAGTGTTAAAGACCGAACATGTCATGAGAATTTTGTCAGCGCACAATAATTTGGTAATTGTATGTTTTTAGTCAACAATATCAACTACAATAACTTCAATGTGATTTTATCATTGATTTGAAGTCTGATTGCTATGGAGGTCCATTTTTGCCACTTACTAAAAAAAATCATACTTTGGTAAATACAAAAAGTCAAAGTTATTAGATAAAATCATTGTGAGATAAAAAGTCAAAATTATGAGATAAGGCATAACTATAAGATAAAGCCATAATTATGCAATAAAATGTAATGTAATGTCGACGTGTCAACTCTTTATATCAGAATTTTGACCATTTATGTCAGTTACAATTGTCAAAACATAATTTTGAGATTTTATCTCATAATTTTGACTCATGTTTATGAATTTTATTGTAGTGTCATAGTTTCAAATTTTGTATGTCAGAATTTTGACATTTTATGTCACAATTACAACTGTTAGTTAATGTCATTTAATGCATTACCTTATTGTAAAGTGTTGCTGAATTATCATTTTTAAGTCATAATCTTTAATGTAATGGGGCGTTACTATAACGTCATAATTTTGACTTTTATCTCATAATTGTAATTTTCCCATAATTTCAATATTTTTATACCATGATATTTATGATCTATCCAAGCAGTATTATTTGTTTAACATAGTACCTGCATTCAAAAATTTAACAGTAATGAAATTGTGCCGAAATACCATCATTACCACTGATACTTGGCCTGTGCTATGAAAAAGAAACAGAACGTATTTATTGTAAATGGTTCATAAATCTATTTTATGCAAACTGACACATTAAATTGAATCATACAGTATCTTGGAAGCAGAGTATCAGACTTCATAATCATAAGCAACCACTGATAACACCCTCAAAAACACCCAGAACAGGGCTAAAACTACTCAGTTTTTATATAGGCTACATTCATTCATTCATTTTTTGCAGACCTTGCAGTCCATGGATGCCTGGTCTAGTTTACATCACTGCATCAAAGAGACTATGAGAACATCATGCCCAGGTAGGCCCTCTTTTTTTAAACATTGTCAGCACTGTCCAAACCCTGATATACCTACATGTTCACATCTACACCACACAAAGTGTGTTTTGTCACTGGGGCTTTTAAACTGATCTTTGTACTGATCTTTGTAAAGTTGCTTTGAGACTGATCTGTCTTATCAATAGTGCAACAGAACTGGAATTGAATTGGACTGAATGGCATATCTATCACAGGAACATGTAGCATTAGCATGCAGAAGATGGAAATATTAAAAACAAAAAGAAACAACGTGAGCAGAATTATGCGAGCAGCGTTCATTTATTATTGATGCGTGATGAATAGCCGGGTCTCCGGTGCGCCATATTGAGTTTCAGTCCCTCTCTCCTGTCTTTAAATATTCCTCAAGACTGAGAGCTTCAAAGTTAACTTCAATTACAGGCGTGATTAGATCTACACAAGCTTCCATTAGCGGATATTTAAGCTTCAGGCCCAGAAAGCCCTCAACGCGGACTGGGTCAAACACAAGAATATGCCATATTGATTTACTTACCACTACCGCTTTTTTTTTTTTTTTTTTTGTCTATTCTAGATTTATTCTATCAGGGTTTCCCTCAGTGAGAAATATAAACTGACTGCATGTTTTCTGATTGTTCGAGATTTCTGATTGTGAGCACTTTCTCCGTATGTATTTACTAGTTTGTGGCACAATCTCACATTGTCCTACAAAGTCAAAGTCTCACTGTCAAATGATCTAACGTGCTGATGTTGTGATGTTCTCTGCTGGTGTCAAGACTTTATCCAGTTTATCATGATCTGTTAATGATAATATTAATGAAATTCCTGATTAAGTGATACAACAAGGATATGAGTTTCTTTAATTGCCACTTCCATAATATGTATTTGTGAATTTCAAGGTGAAACAGGATGTTCAATCAATCAGTCAATCAATAGGGCCAATTATTTCATTTGACTTGAATTTTAAAGGCATTCAGGAGTGAAATGTCTTAAACACAACAGTATTCCTCTTTTTTCAAAGTGCAAAAATTCAGTCGAGTCTGTAAACAGATTAGTTTGTAGATGGAAGCCAGATGTTTGGTTATGTTCAGATGAAAACACATTTGTTACGGTTGTATCATGTTGCGATCACAGCTATAGCGCCACAGAGGTGGTTGTATTTTCAATGTATCTCTTATAAAACAGCAAAATAGCTAAAGTAGCAAGAAGCTACAAACTTGCAAATTGCTATTGGCATAAAGTTTTGGCTGGTATGCATAAGCCAGTTATGCCTAGCTGGTAGATACTGTAACTACACCATTCTCCAGGCACAAAAAAAAAAACAAAAAAAAAAAAAACTTTTTTTGGAAATTCAAATGAAAAGTGGTCATGATCAGTGGAGATAAATGAAAGCAAGTCTTTGTATGACAAGATGACTAGATACCAAAAAAGAACCAGTAAATATATATAGAAAACTTCTATAAACTGTTAATTATAAGCTGTACACTCATATGAAGCATTCTGAAGTTTGATTCAATTTAGTGAATCAGGTTTGCATTGTTCATTTAGATGAACTGATTCAGAAAATGATTCACTGATTCATTTGACTCATTTTATATCACTTTCATTGCATTGATATACTACTGCTGCTTCTACTACTATTACTACCACTGCTAACAGAAGTTTATTAATAATAATAATAACAATTTATTAATTATTATTATTATTATTACTACTACTGCAAATGTTAATTTATAATAATAATTCAGAATAGCATCATATTTTGTTAAATTCTGCTGTTCATCATTTTCTAGTAAGTAACATAAATTATAGAGCATTCTAGTTTTTATAGGTGATATTTACTGTAAATATGTTCAAATGGCATCACCCTATTTGAGATTTTCTATTTTCTTTCTTTCATTATATTTTTTTTTCTTTTTTTTTGGCCCAAAAAATGTAATAAAATAAACAACATTAGTTATCTACGAAGTAAGGCTGGCATCATTTATATACACTGTAAGTTGAAAACTGACAACTTCTATAAACTTCTATATAACACTTCTATAAACTTACCTCAATAATACTACATTAACTTAGAACTGTTAAAGTGCCCCTATTATGGGTAATGAAAGGTTCATATTTTGGTTTTGGGAGTCCCCAACAACAGGTTGACATGCATGCAATGTCAAAAAACACTTTCATTGTCTTATAATGTGCATTTATTTTTACCTTACTTGCTCAACGACTCCCAAACGATTCGTTTAACGTTTCATTTTTCCAAACCCCTCCTTTGAGTGACACTAATCTGCCGTGATTGATCCGATTGGTCTCATTTTCAGTTCATCATGCCTGTAATGCCTGATAAAGCAGTGTTTGTGAGCGCAGTGCTGCTTTGTGTACAGCATTACCGGGGAAACCTAGTGGCAAAGAATGAATTTGCATTTTCATTCAGACCAATGCAAAAAGACCAACAAGTGGGCAGGCAATATGCTAATGTTTAATTTTGACATCAACATGAAATGGCTTGGGATTCCTTTTAAAAACGTCTCGTTTCAATGATTCAGAGTCGACTCTTTCTTTTAAGAGACAATAACTTTATACACGGTGCACTTTCAGATTTAAAACTTTGCAGGAGATTTTCATTCACTTAGAGCTGTGTTACACACTGCATGGAAGGTCATTTTCAAAAATCCATAATAGAGTCACTTTAATGTGTGTTCATCTTCTAAAAGTTAATTTTGTCAGTAATTAGGAATATAGTACCATACAGAGCTATAAACTAACACAAGGCATAACAAGGGTCACGGCCCCCCAGTTTTGGTTCCACTTGTTCTATTAAAGAGCACAAAATAAGATGCACAACACAATGCAGGCCTGCGAATCCAAAACAAGACAACAGGAAGGAAGCAGAGATGGCGAGAAAGGAAGACAGAGAGTGCGAGAAGGGGAGATGGAAGAAGAGAGAGGGGGAACGAGATTAAAAAGGGAGGGAGAGAAGCAGAGGGCCGCTGAAGCGGGGAGCGGAGGGGAAGATATATGAGCGTCCTGAATGATTGTGACAAGCATAGACCATATCAGCCACTGTTTGTTTGCACACCACCCCTCTTTCGCTCTATCCCCCCACATCGCATTAAAGCGGCCTGTCTCACTCTCTCTGTCTCTCTCTCTCTACCCATCTCATCACCTGACACACAGCCAGATGTTATAGACTGATAAGGGCCACGGGCCCTTTCCCTTCCGCAAGCAGTACCTACACACATTTATAGAGCATAAATGTACTCGCGACACACACACACACACACACACACACACACACAAATACACACACTCACGATCAACTGATTTGAGACCAGAATCAAATGCATTATGACGCTCTCGAACACTTATAAAATAAGAAGAAAGATGTGACCAGATGTAACTAACTAAAAGTATAGGTGCTATCTTAAAATTGTTCAGGAGCCTAGCAGTAGCTCAGCTGTTTTCAAAACATTGTATCTTTCCTGTTACAAGTTACTTTTACCCACAAGTACATATGTGGCATAAAATGTTACATTTTTGTCAGATTTTATTGTATACAGAGCTTTAAAGACAAGCAAACTGAGGTCAAACATCTTGAAGAAAAATTTCCACTTTCTCTCTCAGGAAGCATTCGGAAGTATGATTCAGTTTAGTGAATTGGATTAGGATTGTTCATTTAGAGGAATTGGTTCAGAAAATTATTCACTGATTCATCTGTGGCTTTCAGTCCCTGCAATATATTTTATGTATTTTTGTATCAATTTACAGTAAATATTTGTTGATTATATATTAAAATAATTCCCAAAAAGCACACTATTATTATTATTAGTATTATTATTATTATTATTATTATTACTGCTACAAACAATATTATTTGTATTAATATTAATAATAATATTGTGTAGTAATAATAATAATAATAATAATAATAATAATTATAATAATTTATTATTATTATTATTATTATTATTATTATTATTATTATTATAGTTGTTATTACATTTTGGCTAAATGATGCTATTCATTACTGTTCTCTGATAGAAATAGAAATAATAGAAATGATGGTGGTATTTAGTGTAAATCTGTTCAAATTAAGTCACCACGAGATCATTTTATTATTATTATTTTTTCCCTCTATATTTTGAAAATTAACAAATTAAGTTGGGGGAAAAGGTTATATAGCATATATATATATATATATATATATATATATATATATATATATATATATATACTGAAGCATTAGTTTCAGAATTAATAGTATGTACTTTCACATTATGTATGTAAGAATAAAATAAATTAAATTATTAATAGTATTATAAAAATTATTTTGTAGATTTAAAGGAAAGAAAGAAAGAAAGAAAGAAAGAAAGAAAGAAAGAAAGAAAGAAAGAAAGAAAGAAAGAAAGAAAGAAAATGTAAAATGTAGCATAGGGAGTCAAATTAATTAGTGAATTATTTTTGAACCGATTCATTTAAATAAATCCAAACTCAGTTCACAGAATTACTGTAGTTCAACTACAGCCAGGTTAGCCTTTTGATATTAGTTAGCTACTTAATTTGTAGCTATTTGTAGCTCCATTTCTGGTTCACCTAACCTGTAGTTTGACAAGCAGTGGATTGAAAGTAGCTTCTCCAAGACTGGATGTGACAGCGATTAATTGCAAAGAGGGGAGAAGAGGTAAAGAAAAGAACCGAGAGAGAGAGAGAGAAAGAGAGAGAGAGAGAGAGAGAGAGACAGAGATAGATAGAAGAGATGGCAGGAGTGTATGTGCTAAAGAAAGACAGCAAAGATGGGACTATTCCATCACACAAGGAAAGGCAGAAAGGGAAACGATATAAATGGAGCTTCCTGGCTCCTCAATCATTTTTCTCTGTCATAATCGGTTTATTCCATAACTGCTTCTCCTCACATCATCATTAGTCGCTGATAATGACATTATTCAATAGGGGAAGGAGAATTACGCCGCCGCCGTGCTATCTGATGAGTTTTTTTTTCTGTTCACGGCCATTTCCGCGGGCCTCTCATGCTCCGCTTTCAGCCGATAGAGTTTGTTTGTGATAGTAATTACAATTTAATGATGGCCATGTCCGTTGCCGCTATTGCTTGAAAATAAGGTTATTATATCACTTCTTTATGCATTTGCCACAGAGTGGGTGTGTTCCGTAAATACCGCAGAATAAATTGGAGTGTCGGAAAACAAGTAACTTGATTGGTCTGGTCTGCTCACTGTGATGTCATAATGGAGGTGATTCGCTTGCGATGGTAAAGCAGGATGTTTGCAGTATGTTAAATTCATCTCAAATTAAAAGAACAGATGTGAAAGCTGAATATTCATATGGTCGACAGTACCAGTTCAATATTTTCATATGTGTTGGTCCTACTACATGTATCATAACATATTACAGACACAATGTCAGTCTGAAGTTATAATTCGGATTTTATAGCCCTGCTTAGACTTCTTTCTTTCTTTCTTTCTTTCTTTCTTTCTTTCTTTCTTTCTTTCTTTCTTTCTTTCTTTCTTTCTTTCTTTCTTTCTTTCTTTCTTTCACTTTGTGGTATAAAGAAAAACTATCATACATGCCAAGACAAATGGCGTATTGCTGTTCTGTCGACATGAGGGGTATTCAATGTGTTGCTTTGTAGTTGCAAACATGTTTCTACTGTTTTTTTTTGTTGTTGTTGTTTGTTTTGTTTTTATTGTGTTTATATGCAGTTACTAAGTTGTTGATTGGTTCTAGGCAGGCCGATTAATCAGGAAACTTTTTGTCCTTGATTTTGGCAGATTATAGTGGCAACTTGGCCGATTAACAGAAATTTTATGATTCTCACATTTTTATGTACGCCTTCATTTGTCATTATTAAATTTATTGTCTTGTGTGTGTGTGTGTGTGTGTGCGTGTGTGTACCTACTTAACCATATTTTGGGGACAAATTTGTACCCAAAAGTAAGCAAAACCTGACAAAATTGTAACAATGCAGAATGTTTTCTGTGAGTTTTAGGTTTGGGGGTAGGTTTAGGTTAGAAAATGTATAACTATCTTTATATCAAAACAACAGAATGTGCCCATTTAGATAGCTAAGTAAACGCGCGCATGTGTGTGTGTGTGTGTGTGTGTGTGTGTGTGTGTGTGTGTGTGTGTGTGTGTGTGTGTGTGTGTAGCATTATATCGGCCACCCATTCTTTGTAAATCTCAGCATCTGCCATTAAAAATCAGATTTCATGTCTTTGATATTTTAATCTGTAAATATGGCTTGCATCCCTTCTTAAATTACCAAATCAAAATCAGTCTGATTTTTGAAAGTCTGATCACTTTGGAAAGATTTTGGCGATTTGAGATATTCCTGAACATGTATGTATCGGTATGAGTGGCTTTCTGTAAGGGTCTCAGTGACTCCATAGTTGTTTTAGATCCCATTGACGAAACCAGTTGAAACATTCTTTATAATGTTTACTTTTATGTTCCACAGAAGAAAGAAATTCAAACAGGTTTGGAATGACATGAGGGCGAGTGTTTTTGGGATTTTCAATAATAATAGTAGTGATTCGTGCCTTAAAAACACCACTAATAAAATGAGAATGATTGCTTGCTTCTTCTTTTAACTTACATCATCACATTAACAGTTAACAGCTATTTTCTTGCTAGATCCAGATTCAATTGAAAAGTGGATTAGAAATTAGCTTCGGTATTAATCCTTTGTTAGGGACTTGCAATAATCTGAGTCTAGGAGTACAGCCCATATGAATCAAAACATTAAAAACAAGAAGTTCAAGACCGACACCAACGCTAACTGCCAGAACGCCGCAACACCGTCAACGCGAATCTCTCAGAACAACGCACGTACGCTAAGCCTTCAGAAGACATTTCTTTGCGTCCCAATCAATGCGACGATGACGATAACAAGCTTTCAGCCTCTGTCGGAGGCCCGAGCTCTCCTCTATCGGCCAAAGTCATCAGCGGAATTTTCTACAGAGACTCGAGGGGGGGGACACGCTACGGCACGGCGTGACAAATACGGCAGGCGGTGCGTCAAGAAGATAAGCTCTAAATAATGCCACTCTGACACGGGAGAGAGAGAATGGGCAGATGAGGCCAAGCCATGCCATTCTGACAACACAGAGATGTTTCAGGCCCCGTTAAATGTATTAAAACGCTTAATGCAGGCATGCAGACGGAATCCGTGGGGAATCGGGGGCGTAGGGTGTTTTATCCCATCTTCCGATGGCCCTTTTTTGTTTTCCATAAGCAATTAACAGCGTAGTGAACGCCGGAGGAGAATCAGAGTGACAGTGTGAAGAGAACATACCTGTCAAAAGCCCCTACGGAGCGAAGATAGGGCGGAAAAGAGACATATCGTGCTTGTGTACATCCCAAGAGTGCCCCATCTGTGAAAATGAAAGAAAGAGTGAGAAAGATAGATAAAGATGGTGTGGATAAAAGGTGGTTATTGGATTATGAGTGGTACATGGGATCCACAATGCCGGTATTGTTTATGATGTGATAAGTGTGCATGTGTTTGTATGTGTGAGTGCGCACACGTGTTGTGCTGCTTTGATGTTGATCATGTTCTGTTTAGTCTGTCAGACCGCCATGCTGTGATGAAGTAGAATCCTGCTCACTCACACACACACACACACACACACGCACACACACACATATTCGCACATAACAATACATTTTCAAAAATATCCAGCACCAACAGTCCTCATTGTTCCTCATGACAGCTTAAACCATTTAAATATGACTATTGTTTTTAACTAAAATTAAATCTATTTACTAAAACTATTTGGAAACTGAAATGAAACTTTGGAAACTTTAATTCAAAAACTAAACTTGGAATGCTACCTGGGCAACTAACTGAAATAAGCTGAAGTTTCAAACTAAAATTGAAATAAGAATGAATGAATGAATGAATGAATGAATGAATGAATGAATGAATGAATGAATGAATGAATGAATGAATGAAGCACATAAAAAATTAAATCAAAACATACATTTCTAAAAACAAACACTATTTCAAAATATAAATTAATGCTCTAATACTATACACTAAAATAAAAAGCACAGTGTCACCTGTAATGGAGAAAAGGAAAATTAAAAATTCTAGTTTAAAACACATGCCATGTTCTTAGAAATGCACTTTAACCATTTATGTTGTAAAACATTTGTTATTTGTTTGTTTATTATTATTATTATTATTATTATGAATTACTATTAACTATTGTTTGTGGTCAAATATTTATATGGACATGGAAATATTATATATATATGTATATGTATGTATAAGAGTTCAATGCAAAAGCCTCTAAGCGTCATTTGAAATTGTCTTTTAAAATTAGCATTTTTCTCAGGCTCCTGTGTGTAGGTTCAGTAATTTCACTTTACTGGCAATACATAGGATCTTTCCATTGCCATTAAAGTGAAATAAGTGAACATAAACATAGGAGCCTAAGAAAAATACTCATTTTATTTTCATATATATATATATATAGCTTCTTCCAAAGTCAACCGAAAGACAACATCAATACTGGGCAACACTGATGTAATCACTGATTGGACAATATTGGACACTGGATATTATTGGACAATATTGGATATTGGACAATACTGATGTAATCACAGATATTACAGTAGACGCATTACAAAGTCAAAGTTGTCCAACTTGCACAAATTTACAAAGAATACTAAAAATATTGCAGATAGACACAGAAATGTGTGTTATATGACCAGCCCCTTACTGTTTAAGATTATACTTCTATTTAAGATCATACTTTTTTCTCTGACATGCAGCATCCTCTCTTTCCCTGACTGACTCTCTCTCTCCCATATTAGCATGTTGTGGATGATGGCAGGTCGAACACAAACACACTCTGTGCTCCTACCGCCTGTTACTGTGTCCTTGGCTGGGCCACAATTAATTGGCTTCTTTTAAAACTTGACTTAATGAAAGAAAGAAAGACAGAAAGAAAAAAACACATCTAAGAGGAAATAACTGGGAAGGATCAGAAGCAAACAAGATCCTAGACATAGAGAAGAAAAAGGAGAAAGAAACGAACAAGAAATAAACTCAAGCAATCTATCTCTTGTCCCAATCTGCTTTGGCAGGGGGTGAGGAGCTCTAATGCCAGAACAGGCAAACTCCAAACACACAAAAAAAGCCTTATCACTTCTTACCGCACAGATTAAACACGACCCTGTCGCATCATGTTCAGATACCGCACTGCCGCCGTTGGCTATGAGGATTGAGTGAGTGAGTGTGTGTCTGTCAGTACGTCTCTGTTTGTGGAGAAGTTAAACTTCAAAAGCTGTCCCAAAATGCCTAAATGAACTAAGAAATGTTTAATACATAACAAGACTGCATGGATTTGGAGGAAAAGTCAAAAAGTTTGGGGTCGGTGCAATTGTTTTTAGAAGAAGAGTCTTATGCTCACCAAATCTGATTTAAAAAATACAGTAAAATTGTAAAATTGTGAAATATTATAGTCATTTAATATATTATATTTATTCTTGTGATGGCAAAGCTGAATTTTCAGCATCATTGCTCCAGTCTTCAGTGTCACATGATCCTTCAGAAATCATTACACTAATACGCTAATTTTGTACTCAAAAGAAACATTACTTTTTAGTATAGTTGTGCTAATATTTTTGTATTGGATTCGGATGGAAACAAGTATTGTTTCTAAGCACATTCAAAATATTTAGGGCAAAAACACAAAGTTAAACAAAATAGATCTAGTGATCACTTTTTATTAAATTGAAAAATGTAAATGTAACTATATGAAAAAAAGTGAAAATTTAAATTACTGTGCAATTGGGGCAAAATATGCAAGTGATTCGTTTTAGGCTAAAAACCCTGTCTATCAATGGTTTATGGATTTAGAGATGCTCTGTTGCATGACACTATATGTTATAAATAAAAAAAATATATAACTGCACTCTCACTTAAGCACTGTTTATTAGTTACTAATGTTCCGGCAGAAAAAAAGTAGCCTTTATCAAAGTATGAGGTACCAACGTACCAAATGACACTATGTTCCCGCTGGCACTAAAAACTCTTTCAGACAGGGAACTAGTTGCTGAAACAAATAAGAGCTTCTTGACTTGTTTGCAGGAGGAATGAAGTTACCTATGGTGCTGTTTTGCCACAACAATATTTTATATAGATTATTAAATTATCACTAATATCTCATAATATAATATCATAATATTTGATTTATTGCAGACATTCACAAGCAGATAAAATTCATTTATTTTAACAGCAAAGGTGTTCAGGCAAGAGCAATATGTGAGTAAAATTTGACTGGTCATGTGATTTCAACATGTCTGCCTCCTTGAGGTGACCCCTTTTATGTAAAATAAAACTGGAGTGTACTTTTTTTTTATAATAAACATGGTTTTAAAAACATTTTTTAAAAGTACAATCAACTCATAAAACATTTTATGTGTGTGCCCTTTTAAGAATTACTTAGTTGAAGCTAACACTACGGATGGGCGATATATTATTGTTTGCGATATACCAGTAAAAATTACCGATATACCGATAAGAATTAGTCTTCCAGCAATAATAACGATAAAGCCTAGTTGTTGACATATTTTGTGTGCGACCGGAGCGGCATGGTGGAAGGCAGACGTAAAACTGAGAAGTAAATCGCTAAACGAGGAGCTCCTTCTACAGTCTGGAACTGGTTTGGTCAGAGCTGTACTGTGTGACAAAAAATTGGTACAGTTTTGCATGTTGTCCAACAAAGATATCATTTATTGACATGCTTTTTCTCCAAATTAACTTCAAAACATCAGTTGAGTGTTTGAAATAACTTTGTAATCAATCGTGGTTTCATAACCCTCTGGCTTCCAGTATGAAATAGTCATTACATTTTGTGTGTTCTCAGTAATGCTCACAACAAAAATAGGAAAGAAAATACTTTTCTCTAAAGAAACAGGATTTATTTTTGTCTCTTAGTGGATGCATAAGATTCCCTGAATTATCGTCATTGATATTGTTATCGCAATAAATACCTAGCTAACACCATACAGGAGTGAAGAAAAAAGGAATTCGAAAATTCAAAATTTTCGCACGTAAGAAAAATAAATGCGACCTCACGTTGTGTCAATCAAGTTTACACACTGCCTCCGAAACGTTCGTCCATCATAAACAAATTCAGATCGGGTTTGATTTTCTGCGTTTTCCGCATCCGTAGCAAGCATTTTGAGAGGTGTTTCGACAATTCAGAGCCACCGTAAAAGCGAACGCCAAAATCCAGAATGGCGAATGTAAAGTTCATCCAAAGTACTGTAAAGATCCTTGCACACTGAGCTCACAGAAATAGGTGGTCTTTTTTTAATATGTGGCTCTAGTATCGGTAGTATAGCATCAAACTGAGCCACTGACATCCTGAAGTAAACTTTGAGTCGCCTGTGATAATCCCACTGCTCCTTAATAAGGAAGGGGAGCTCTCCTTCCTCTCTATATTTCAGGATTGGATGGACCCAATATTTCCTTTCTTTTTCTCTTTTTAAGAAGCGAGACGACAACAAAATCATCCTCACTGCTTGAAGACTCCATTTAGTACTGTTTTGTGAATTTTTTCTCAACGGATTAATTAATTAATACACATCGGACTCAGTGTGCAAGGTTTCTGTGCGGGACAAATTTTTAGGATGATGAATACGAAAAAACGCGTCTGAAAATTTCGGACTGAGTGTGCAAGGACCTTCACAGATGGAACCCAAAAGATGGTAGAGAAGCATCAGGAGTCTGCATCAGGGTAGCAGTTGGGTATGAGAGGAGAGCAGTAGGTAGAGAGGGGGCGAGAAGAGAGGAGAGAGTGGAGAATGGGGTGAATTTAAGAGAGGAGTTTTAAAAGCAGAGCGGACGAAAAACCTGTTTAAGAAAACCCCACTGGAACCACAATCTGCCTCCCCACCCGACCGTGTGTGTGTGTGATTTACCAACAAAGAGAAGCATACCAGCACGGCCGGTCCCAGATATGCACCCACTCACACACACATATACACAACTTCATAGGACTTTCCCAAGACTCACGGATGTGTAATTGTATAACTCATAAAAACAGGGATCGCCGATGGCCACACATGCTCATACATTCCTACAACACAAATATTGTTAAGAATATAATCACAAACCAACAACTTCATAACAGAAACACACTCGCACACATAAGTGTTCATGCAGCACTTATGGCAACGCACCATGTTTGTTTATTCATAATGAAGAAACGGTAACACTTTATTTTAGGGTCTCTTAACTAGTTGCTTATTAGCATGCATATTACTAGAATATTAGCCATTTATTAGTACTATTTAAGCACATATTAATGCCTTATTCTACATGAACTTATTCTACATCCCCAATCCTACCCAATACCTAAACTTAACAACTACCTTACTAGCTATTAATAAGCAACAAATTAGGAATTTATTGAGGGAAAATTTGTAGTTAATAATGAATAAGTGTTCCCTATTCTAAAGTGTTACCGAAGAAACATGTACTAATGTGAAAAGACAAAAGCATGTTTTAAACTAGTCAAAACAATGAACAATGTAATATTAAGCAGTGTTTTTATGTGAGTTAGAGTTTAGTTGTTGCATCAGCATGACTTGCCACATTAATATGGACAAAATTTGTGTACAAAATCCACATCAGCCACTGACAAAGCAGTGATATACCCCAAAGCAAACATATTCTCATGGATTCATACTGTATATATTCATAATTCAAGCTGTGTATTATTTGCGATAATCTCTGACTGTCCTTGGGGATTACAGATGAGTGAACCACTAATACACAATAATCCTCCCCCTCAAAACACACAGTCTCTGTATGACATCACTGTCTGCTTTATGACCTCACAGGGTCATTCCCCTTCAAAGATTTTTGATGCTAAAGGCCTTTTATGTCCATTTTTCCAGTTGTATTTTTTTTTTTTTATGATGTAGTAACCCACTCCTCATATTTTTTGTCCTACATGTTTCTCAGCTTCCTCCCCCTCTGTTCTCTGGTCTCGGATCAGGACATATCTTTCCTAGTCTTGTCCAGCCTCAATAACATACAACAAAACACAAGGGTCTGCTGATAAAAACACAAAAA
Source organism: Acrossocheilus fasciatus (assembly GCA_036784905.1). NCBI lineage: Eukaryota > Metazoa > Chordata > Actinopteri > Cypriniformes > Cyprinidae > Acrossocheilus > Acrossocheilus fasciatus. The sequence goes on from CM071941.1 coordinate 17,599,017, forward strand.
CAGAGAGATAGCAAAGATTTATGTGTTCATCCGCCCCCCTTCGCCCTGGGCTTAATCATTTCTTTTGTTCCCCTGAATTCAAGTTTTCAAGAATCCTGTAGCTTCACACAAACATACGACTTTCAGACCTTTCTATAACATATATATTATAATATCTTTATTACATATGTAAAAATAATTGATTACACATGGAATGTGTCATAAACATGGATAATCTGCTTTGTTCTGATGTTTTGAAAAGAAATACTTGATTTGTCTATGTATACTATTTTGTGTAGTGATTATATGATTTTTCTTTCTTTCTTTCTTTTTAGTTAGTTTAAATGCCTTTATCGATATAAATAATATATTGTTATTTTGCCCAAAAAAGTTAATAGCGGTTCCACATAATAATAGCCAAATGGTTGTACGTTTCTCTACACTTGTCTACAAATGATCTTAGAAAAAGATCCCCCTATTAAACTGATTTACTATTTTGGGGGAACCATTAAGATAATTTAAAAAATATGCAAAGCTGTTTTATGGCGATGAACTAGATAACTATGGGAAAGATTAAAGGTGTGCTCAGCATTTTTTTCCTTATAATAAGATTTAAACCCAAATAAATTAATATCACTTCTGAAAAATATTTCTAAAATCATATACTCAGGTCAAATGAGGACACACCTCATTTCAAAAGCCGGTCACACTTTATTTTAAGATCCAATTATCGCTCTTAACAAACGATTAACTATGACTTTTGCCTAAATAAACTCATGATTTGCTGCTTATTTATAGTTAGTAAGGTAGTTGTTAAGTTTAGGTATTGGGTAGGATTAGGGATGTAGAATATGGTCATACAGAATATGTGCTAAAACAATAAACAGCCAATATGTTTATAATAGGCATGCTAATAAGCAACTAGTTACACTGTAAAAAGTGATAAGTTAACTTGACTTAAAAAAATTGAGGAAACCCGTTACCTCAATATTTTTAAGTAAATGATCATTGAAAAAAAATAAGTTAATTGAATTGTCAAGTTCACTTAACTTTTTTTTTTTCTTTTTTTTTTTTTAATTATTATGTACTTAATAATTTTAAGGCAACGGATTTCCTCAATCTTTTTTTTTTAAGTTAAGTCAGCTTTCACTTTTACAGTGTAATAGTGAGATTCGGCCCCTATACAAAAGTGTTACCCAAAAACCTAATTTTGAAATCACAACCAAAAAATAAAATAAAAATAAATTAAAGTAAATTGAAAAGAAAAGAAAAGAAAAGAAAAGAAAATACTCCTGCAGCCCCTATGCTGACATTCTCATTCATGGGGGGGGGAAATAAATAAATAAATAAATAAAATCATGGCAATGGCATCAGTCCCCAAAATGTTTTTATTTTGTATGATGTTGCATTGATGCTGCTACTGTATGTCAGTTAAAATCTATGATAAGGTGACTGCTTTATCAATTTGTATTGATTATATAATATAATTGCATACCATCAACGCGTAGCTTAATGAGAATTTGTTCATGAGCTTGTCAAGATTACTTCAGAAGTGTGTCATATATAATGCAGATTTCTTGCAAACTCCAAACCAGTCCTGAATTATATTCTTTATGCTTAATATAATTTTGTATGGCAGCACTGGAAATGGGGAATACAGCTAGGTGGTTCTTCTACTGCTACTTTGTTTACTTTAATTGGCCAGCTAGCTAGATAACATTAGCCAACGTAATCAAATTACCACAGAGCACAACAAAAACAGAGTCGAAGAAAAAAAATTAAGATTCATATCATCAGTTAACAGTTTCAGTCACAAATAATGAATTGAACGAGAACAGAAGTCAAGACATTTCTGCAAAACTGCATTAGCCTAATAAATGTAATATTGAGAGCAATCAATTAATCAGTTGATGGGGAACAATAAAAAACAAAACAAAACAACAAAAAAAAAAAATATATATATATATATATATATATATATATATTATTGAATATATTCTGTTTGCCTTTAATTTAAGTAGATTTCTACATGTTCACTGCAGAAGCCGCACAAAAGTTTCCCAATCCGCTCTGTGCTGCAAAATCCTGCATATAAATTACAGAAACATCTGCAGAGTGGACTGCAAAAATATGCCTCCTATAAACACACACACAAACTTGTAAATTGTTCATGGCCAAATACCCACGATGCAGTGGAGTATCAAAGTCGCCGCACACGCTCAGCACTGACCGGAACCGCGTATATTCACTCTCTGAGGCGGCAGCCCCATACCGGTTATCAGGGGCCCAGCACTGCTCACATTGCCACAGCAGCACGAGGGGAAGTTAGGCACTGCAGAGGATTGTGGGGGATCAACATTTGTCCGCCGTCTCTCGCTGTCACTCATCATTACAGCTACCACCATCAATGTAATGTGTGTGTGCGTGTGTGTCCAATGTGTAAGCGAGCCAAAGAAGGAATCGCTCGCTGAATGTGTGGTCTTGGTGCAATTGGCTTTACTGTATCCCTTACACACACAGATACAGGCAAACATACACTTTTTGCCCCATCTCTACAGGCTATTTACGGAAGCTTCGACGCTAAGTAGCATTTTGCACTGGATGCTAACGTCGTAGACGGTGAGTGGGCGGGACTAAAGCCCGGAGGCATTACAGTCTTTTATGTCTATGAGAAATCAGACGTAGGCTGAAGAAATGGGGGGGTTACAAACACGCAAAATGGCCTCCAACCACTCTGTCGCAAAACAAAACTGTCTTTTCTGGACCACCAACGAGACCAACACCCCGCGTGATTTTCTTTGCACTTCCCTTTAATTGGTGTTAACCAGATTAGCGGCATAAGGCTACAAATGTTGACGTCGAAACAACTCGGGCCCTGTGGCAAAATCTCCATTGCAAAGCAAGAATGGATGTTTCAAAAATGCTAAACACAAATAAACAAATGGCTGAATAAAAGCTAAAATGTGCGCTAATGCTTTTATATTCAAGAAAATACAAAAACCAAGGCATTGTGAGAACAATTCCATTTGCTAGAGCTTTATTATGACCAACAACAAAGGGCCTGGAATTGATATGTTCTAAATAACGTCTCTATAACATCTTTCATCAGAAAAAAAAAAAAAAAAACCTTCCAGCATTCTCTTCAAAAGTATCTTTCTCAAGCAAGCACTGTGAAGTTCATGTTGACAGATGATCTCTGTGGAAATTTAGACAATAATTACACAGATTTATACGATTTTCCGCCTTGTGGGTTTGGAAAAAGTTAAATGAACAAATGGAAGTGATAATCGGACTGTGTGGGATATGAAAGTGAGACAGGGTGGGTGTGATTACGTATCTCTCTGGGTAAAGTGGCCTCCAAAATCAGATGCTGCGGTCGTCTACAGGCCTAAAGGCCAAATATACACACTCACAAATACAATAACACAGTCGTAGTGACAGTCGTTTTTCCATGGATTGTATAAGCCAAATAATTCACTTTGATTTTTGCACGTTCAAAAAAAATAAAAAAAATAAAAATCCATAATGTGACGCATTTCAGAGTGAAACTGAATATTAAATGAGGAGAAAAATGTTCTGTGCTTTTTCCTTGCAGGTCAGTTCACATCAAAGAAGCATGTTTTTTGAATAGCTCACTTAGTGACTCACTTCTCACTTAGACATTTTTAAAACAGTTTAAAACATTAATATTAGCATTTAAAAAACTGGAAAATGTGTATGATGTAGTATCTTAGTATAATATCACTCTTGGGCATTTATGAATAGACATTCAATTTGAAATTTGTGTAACATTTTCCAAGTTCACACTTTAAGTCTGGAATACACTACACAATCCCCCCCCCATCCCCCGATTTTACACCGCTTTACAATTTGGAGAAGTTGACGCTAGTTGCCGAAAGTTAGAGCCAGTCTGGAGATTTGAGTTGACAGATTTAATAGAAAATCACATAGTGTATGATGGTCGCAGACTCTGATTTTTATCTTAAGACTTTAATTCCATCCAGAATTGGAGATCAAACATGTTTCATATTTTGAGTCGATTTTAGAACACATTATTTTCATTTGTCATGCAACTCCTACCAACAGATAGTTTTCAAGTGATGTCACACCCTTCAAGGAACACCCACCTGGAGGGCAAAACGAAGCTTTGCTCCACTGACCGCCAGTTACTTGTACGCAGTTTGCATTAAGTAATAATGTAGTAGAACGCAGATATTAAAAAGCGAAATTCAGTAAACACCTTATTGATGATGTATATTTTGTACAGGCAAGCAGATGAAGCCAGAATGTAAACACAATGTGCAAAGTTTCACGTTAAATGGTTTCCCATAGAAACCCATTAGAAGGAAAATACTGAACCATTAAGCAGGTTGTGGTCATATTCCGGCCTCATCTGCTTGCCTATGTAAACTATGCATCATTAATATAGAGATTACTGAATTTGATATTTTAATATTATTGTTTTCACAACGTATTGTCACACTGTTTAATGATTTAAATATTGCCATGGGTGTCTAATATGGATTGCAAATGGCCAAAACTTGCATTTTGTTCACATTTGTTTTAATTCTTTTGAGAGGTGATCTAAATATTTGCAGCCGTGGAACAGATGGAAAATTGACAGGCATGTCCTGCAGTTCTATGGATGTTTTGCCCTCCAGGTCTTCGAGCCGGTCACATGACTGAAAGCTTTGAATAAGGCACACATTTCTGCATGAGTTTGTTGTGATCGACGTCTGGTAGTGTATGATCCTCAGTTGTTTAGTGTATGATGGACATGTTTTCTTCTGTGACTATTATAAAAGTTGGTAAGTGTATGATGCCCAGTGTTTTAAAATCTGTTTAGTTTTAAAAGTCGTATAGTGTATTCCAGTCTTTAGTCATACTGTGTATCACAAACTCGCCATTGCATCATACTTTTAGATATGTCACTAAAAATATTGCTTTATTCTAGATAGTCTAACACAGTGGTTCTCAACCATGGTGCTTGGTGCCACTTGCCTTAGAAATATTCCAAGATGACTTAATTTTCATTAAAACCGTGATTTACAGTATAGACTTGAAAAAGTCATGTAAATTAATAAAATCATAAAACACCATCTGCATTTGTACAACAAATATATAACATTTCTTTATTATGGCAAATTCTAAAATACATTATTGGTAATATATAATAAATGTTTTATTGAGAAATTATTTGATGGTAAACATATGGAAATATGTAAGTACGGATATGGAAGTATTCCATACCATAACGACCTAAATGCAAGCTTACATCACCATGAGAACATCTTGACGTATCCAAAAACTATAGAATACCCAAGATGTGTTCTCATATAGTTTTGTATAGGGAAAAATGCAATGCTCAATATGGCCGCTCTATCAAACGAAGCCCTGCCTTCTGAGCAAAAAAGCCAGTCGCTAATCGGTAAAGTCAGCGCATCACTGATTGCCATAGAAATAGTCAGTGTTCTGAGACGTGCGCTTAGGACTGCGCATGCGCACTGGCGGGTTTAGCCTGAGAAATAAGCTTTTTATAACGGTATTTGAGCAAAATAAACAACATTTATGATACCGTTGTTCTCAGATTTCATTGGTGATTTCAAATATGAAATTTTTCGTAAGCTTGGCGACCAGTTTTGGAGAATTTTATGTTTCCTCATTCAAAGAGATAGGAGCATGCATGCCCGAGAGGCGTTTCAAAGATGGCTGCCGAGTGACATGACTTGCCTTAAAGGGACTTTGACGTATCCCAATAGTAACAGTTATTTTTTTCATTTATTCCATTAACTTCAACCAGAATTAAATAATTGTTAACTGCTATCTACAACCCGAATTACAGAAATGTTGGGACGTTTTTTAAATTTGAATAAAATGAAAACTAAAGGAATTTAAAATCACATGAGCCAATATTTTATTCACAATAGAACATAGATAACATAACAAATGTTTAAACTGAAATTTGACAATATTATGGACAAAATGAGCTCATTTCAAATTTGATGCCTGCTACAGGTCTCAAAATAGTTGGGACGGGGACATGTTTACCATGGTGTAGTATCTCCTCTTCTTTTTAAAACAGTTTGAAGACGTCTGGGCATCGAGGTTATGAGTTTCTTGAGTTTTGGTGTTAGAATTTGGCTCCAGTCTTGCCTGATATAGGTGTCCAGCTGCTGAAGAGTTTGTGGTCGTCTTTGACATATTTTGCTTTTAATGATGCACCAAATGTTCTCTAAAGGTGAAAGATCTGGACTGCAGGCAGGCCAATTCAGCACCCGGACTCCTCTACTATGAAGCCATGCTGTTGTAATAGCTGCAGTATGTGGTTTTGCATGGTCCTGCTGAAATACATGTCGTCTGGATACACATGCTCTACCTTTATATACCTTTCAGCATTCATAGTGCCTTTCAAAACATGTAAGCTGCCCGTACCGTTTGCACTTATGCACCCCCATACCATCAGGCTTTTGAACTGAACGCTGATAACACGCTGGAAGGTCTCCCTCCTCTTTAGCCCGGAGGACATGGCGTCCATGATTTCCAACAAGAATGTCAAATTTGGACTCGTCTGACCATAGAACACTTTTCCACTTTGAAACACTCCATTTTAAATGAGCCTTGGCCCAAAGGACACGACAGCGCTTCTAGACCATGTTCACATATGGCTTCCTTTTTGTATGATAGAGCTTTAGTTGGCATCTGCAGATGGCATGGCAGATTGTGTTTACCGACAGTGGTTTCTGGAAGTATTCCTGGGCCCATTAATGTCAATGACAGAATCATGCCGATGAGTGATGCAGTGTCGTCTGAGGGCCCGAAGACCACGGACATCCAACAAAGGTCTTCGGCCTTGTCCCTTACGCATAGAGATTTCTCCAGTTTCTCCAAATCTTTTGATGATGTTATGCACTGTAGTCTTTGCAATTTGATGTTGGGGAACATTGTTTTTAAAGTATTCCACAATATATTTTACGCACTCTTTCACAGATTGGAGAGCCTCTGCCCATCTTTACTTCTGAGAGACTCTGCCTCTCTAAGACATCCCTTTTATAGATAATCATGTTATAGACCTGATGTTAATTAACTTAAAGGGATAGTTCACCCAAAAATGAAAATTAGCCAAAGATTTACTCACCCTCAGTTCATCCTAGGCGTGTCTGACATTCCTCTTTCAGATGAACACATTCGGAGTTATATTCAACATTGTCCTGTCTGGAACAATCTGTATAATTGCAGTGAATGGTGCCCCTGTTTCTGAATCCGAAAAAAAAGTACCCATCCATTGCAAAACTACTCCACACGGCTCCGGGGTGTTAATAAAGGACTTCTGAAGCGAAACGATGCGTTAGTTTAAGAAAAATTTCGATTCTTCAAACTTTATAAACAGTTTAGTCCAGCTTCCTGTCTCTCGAGCAGGCGCGTTCCCGACAAGGCGGTTGAGAGTATGACGTAGGCACAGCGAAATGCGCAACGTAAGCTCCGGGGAGAAGTGCGCAAAAAATCTCAGTCTCCTCTTGCCTTAAATCGAAATACTCCGACATTTTTCACTTGAATCTTCATTTTAATAGTTAGTGACATGTGTTTTGTTTTCCTTTCTCCTCTGTGCTTCCGTGTTCGTCACTCTCTCCCAGGAGCTTACTCTCGCAAGACTACGCGCTTCTCCCCGGAGCTTATGTTGCGCATTTCGCTGTGCCTACGTCATATGCTCAACCGCCTTGCCGGGGCCGCGCCTGCTTGAGAGACAGGAAGCTGGACTAAACTGTTTATAAAGTTTGAAGAATCGAAATTTTTCTTATACTAACGCATTGTTGCATATACTAAAATGACCTCAGACCCCAGAGGGTTAACTAGTTGCTTATTAGCATGCCTTGTTATTAACATAATGGTTGTCAATTAGTACTTATAAAGCACATATTTTGCATGACAATATTTTACATTCCAATACCGAAACTTAACATCTACCTTACTAACTTTTAATAATCGGCAACATAGGAGTTTTCTTTTTCTTTTTAGACAAAAGTCATAGTTAATGGTTAATAACGAGAATCAGACCTTAAAGTGTGACCAATGTTATCCAATAGCCTGCATGGCCTAGATGATGTAATACAACAAGGAAATATGTTCAGAGGAGGAGGTATTAGAGTATAATGAAAGATTATTGAGACAAACTAATTTTCCATAAATCTTTCATAAGAAAATAAAGTAAATTTGGATTTCTTGTTAACCTCCAGTAGTTTTAAAAGGATTCACCTCTATTTGATCCCAATCCTGATGGGAAGACTATTGGTTCTAGAAGCTGCAGGATTCCGGAGAAAAGAATGTTTGATATGATTTGTTTAAGAATGAAACAGGTCTATATGGTATCACAAGGAAAACCTCCATTCCATACAGCTGTAGGTCAAAGTCAATCTGAAAGGGGAGGGTCTCTATGGACCAGACCAAGTCTGCCAAAATAAACCCTCACAAAATGCAGGAAACGAGCCCCCTGTTCCACAGGAAATCAAGTCGCCTGTCAAGCAGTCGCCCCTGACATCCCCATACCCCGTCTCCCAGGTTACTGCGTATTGTTTACTCGCTCTGAAAGGGTCAAAGGTCATCCAGACCAAATCTATTTCCTCTTTCGTTTCATTCTCTCTTCCCCCTGAGCCAGGGAGGAACAAAAAGCGAGAGAAAGGGGGGTACAGAATTAAAAAAATAGATATATATAGAAAGAGAGAGAGAATGATCAGACTGGTGAGATAAGAACTGTGGGTAGGAGGAGGAGGAGGAAGAGCGAGGAAGACGAAGGAGAAGCGGAGGGGGCGGCTTCAGGGGTGTGTATTCAACTCCAGGCTTCCTCCTCTTATGCTAATGCAGCCAATTTCCCCTTTTATTTCATTTCTCGAGCTGAAATCTGCGATCTTTGATAAGGTTGCCACGGAGACCGCCTCTCGGGCGGGCGGATGCGGGCAGGCATGTGATGGAGATGTGCATGTGTGTGAGTGTGTGTGTGTGCAGGAGCAGTAGGGATGAATAATTTAAAACGGCAGCAGCCCAGAGAGATAAGAAGCCCAGACACACACACACTCACTCGCTCGCTCACAAGCTCTCACACACACACACACACACACACACACACACACACACACTCGCACAAAGCTCTCTCGGAGCTCGGCGGACAAAGACAGGTGACCCCACAAGGTCGGTTGGGGGTGTGCGAGGTGGGTTGATGATAGAGGGATGAAAGATGGAGGAAGAGAAGACACAGGGAGGACAACTCTCTCTGGAGAGGGACAGACGGGGGGTTCAAGTATTGATTTGAGACTTTGGAGTCACAGGGCCCTTTGAGTCTGTTTCCATTTCGACGATTCCTTTCCAACAATTTGCCGCTGATACGTTCTCATTTACTGCACACTTGTGGAATGAGTTCTAACATAACTTAAGGCACTTAAAACACAGGCCTCACAATTGAGAACTCTTTAACATCTCAATTGGTACTGCTAGAAACTGGATGGAGAGCAAATGGAGACCTTTAATGTTCAGAAGTTGGTCTGTCATGTTTCATGTCAGTATCAACTGTGTCATTTTTTCTCCAAAAATGTCTAGACATGTATGAGACTGTTGATGTGAAGTAAGAGTATTGAGCGATTGAAGAAACTATGATAAAGCTATGAATTACTCTGATAAATTGGTATTTGTTGGATTTAATGGGAAATATTTGAGATCAAATTGAAGACTGTGACAAGTGGCTTAGTATCTAAGAGTATGGGTAGTGTTTAAGATTACAGAGTTATAAAATTAATATGGATGGGATAGTCTTGATAATTTGGTTTTGTTTTATTTGATGAGCAGTATTTAAGTTCAAACTGAGTTCTTTGACTTTCAGTTGGCATCTTGATATATCTAAGAGTGTATATACAGTATTTTAGAATACAGAATCTATAAAAAAATATGTGAATGGGATTCTGTAGATCTGATCATTTGATTTTATTTAATTTGATGACAAATGTTTAAGTTCAAATTGAGACTTTTAATTTGTATTTTTGTAGTCTTAAATACTGTCTATACTCTTAGATACCAAGTTATAAAACTAATGTGGAGGGTAGAGCTCTGATATTTCTGATTATTTTCTTGAGTTCAAACAGAGATTTTCAGTTTTTTTTATCTACATCTTGGAAAATCAGAACACAGTTCAAGACATTGATCATATCTCTGAAACTCTAGAGAAGACTTTACTGTGCTTTTTTTTTTTTTTTTGCTTTTTTTCTCAGGAGAATTTTTTTTTAAAAACTAGGGCCTCAATTTGTTCTCCATTTAATCTTGTTGTTGTATAGTAGAAACAACTAATATATTATTAACAAAGTGGCTGCTTATTAGTACTTATAAAGCACATATTATGCATGACCATATTCTACATCCCTAATCGCAATACCTAAACTTACCAGTACTACCTTTCTAACTATTAATAAGCAGCAAATAATGAGTTTATCAAGGCAAAAGTTTTAGTTAAAGGTTTGTTAATTTCAAGAATTGCACAGAGTGTGACTGGGATCTCTTATTTGTGATTTTTCTTTTTCTTTTCACTACTTGCGAATTTCTCCTGGTTCTCTGATGTTTCTCCTGAAGGGGAAAAAAATATAAAAATCTCATGTCTCATGTAGAGTATCACAAGAAATGTTTTCAATTTTTTCTCAAACTGTGCTCAGATTTATCCAAAGTAATCAAATGAATATTTATCATTGAATTTACTCTTTACCAATATACTTTTATTATATGTAGGAGACCGAAATGAGATAAAGTCGAAATTCGAACGAAACAACTGGGAACATTTTGTTTCCTTAACAATGAAAGCACAACATCTGAGCAATAAAATTTTCATCTGGGTATTCCCAGACTCAACTTCTAGGTTGACGACGCCACATACCCTCTGCGTAACCCGGTGAATTAGGGTTCAGTGCTGCAGTCGCACGCTTAGAATTTGTGAACACTCCCACACAAACTTACCCAAGCGTTGTGTGCGTCACTGTGTGTGTGAGAGACACATGCAGGTCCATTCTGTACTGACTCCTGTCTGTCTGCTTCGGCACATTGCTGTCTTTTCTAGCATCACACACACACACACACACACACACAAACGCAGGTCATGTGCAGGTGAGCAGTTCAAATAGAGGTGTATGAGGCCACCGCCTCTACCTGCAAAGCCGGCCAATCATAAACACACCACACAGGATGAATGCTGGGAGCCCATACGTGTGATCCTCATTCAAGCATGACTGGATCATCCGTGCTGGCGCCAGTCAGACCATAACACTACCTGCGGAACCAGCACACTTGTTGCGTATTTTTTTTCTTTTTTTTTTACCTCAAACACAGTGTACTAAATATTATAAAATACATTTTATTTTATTTAATGTGTGTGTGTGTGTGTGTGTGTGTGTGTGTGTATAGGTGCAAAATGATGCAAATTTGTTCCAACATAATACTTTTTTGGCATGTGACTTATACATATAAAGTAAACAGTTTAATTACAAAAAAATAAAAATAAATAAAAAATTAGTTATATTTGGCTTAGTTATAAGCCAAAATTTATTCACACACCTTCACAATTCCTCACATAATCGCATATTATTCGCTATAGTTTAGAAAATGGTAATAAAATATGGCAAGACCTCAGAGTTAAACTGTGTCAGAACAAATTCATCTTATAATTTCAGATAACATTGATAGAAAGGTATGTAATGAATTACAATAAACCAAAAATTATTCAGCTGTTAAACTTAAGTACACAATTAGGTAATACCAATTTAGGTCAACTAATTACCAAGCAATGCTTAATTTTGTTTAGTCTGTGGTGTAAAATGTTCGCATTAGCAATTAAAGAAAAAAAAACACTTAAGCAAAACACGGTCAGGTCAAAGTGTCTGAATAATTTTTGGTCCCAAATTTTGTATTAGTTTTACTGGTAGTCCACTGTATGAAGAATGTTTGGGTATAATATGTCACAGTTTACTTTATTTTGCTATCTTTACTTACATAAATGAACTACCGTGTCCTGCACCCACTAGTAAAAAAAAAAAAAAAATATATATATATATATATATATATATATATATATATATATATATATATATATATTATTATTATTATTATTTTTTTTTTTTTTTTAATTATATATTAAAAATTATATCTGGTATCTTAATAATTTTTTTAGTTTGACTGTATATGTATATAATCATTTATTTTGTTTATTTTGCTTCGGTGTCTTTCCATATACACCAAGATCATGATATTGTACAAAATGATACAAAAAAATATCAAAATTATACTATAATAAATAAATAAATAATAAATAATAAAAAAGGCTGTTATGTATTGTACAAACATAGGACATGAAGTCAAAAAGGGGACATCCTTTGATGTAGCACATCTGATCGTAATTGTTTTGTACGTGTCCAGTAGCTTCCATCAACACTAGAAATCTTAAAAGAAGATTTCGACAGAAAAACAGATCGCCATCAGCGTATGTTTTGTCTTCTCATATCGTGCCTGACATTCCAACCTGGGTCCCGGTACACTAAAGACACACACACACATGCATAAAGTTATTCAACAGCACATTTGGTGCACTGAAGTTCATCCCTTTGAGCTTAGACTGCTGGTACAAGATCAATGTGCTGTTTTCAGTACTTATACTCACCACATGGTGGCACTAGACACATTTGAAATGGACCCCGAGAAGGTAGTATTTCCATAAAATGATAAAAGCCAAACACTGCACATACTGGAGCAAATAGATACTCCAGATAACAATAGTGATACAAACATTCTATACTGGCCCTCTCGAAAATAATACAAGATGAAGCTCAAAATTGATCTGACTACTGACAAACAGCATAACACTCAAACCGCAAATTTGTGTAATGCTATAAAAAAAGGTGTTTTAAAAGCAAATTTGAGAGTTTGTTCAAAGTATTTAAATATACAAATAGTGAGAAATGCATTTAACATTTATTTTAAATGGAAAGAGATTAAGATATATTTTATTTAAATAAATCATAATGAAATATATATTATGAAACTAAACCGAAAATACATTTTAAGGTCTGTTTGAGGCAAAGATGAAAGATGATGCTCCAAAAATCTCTTTGAATCAATTTGGATGTTGCATGAAAACCGTCTTATTGTTTTTATAATTCCACATAATCAGAGGTATTTAATCAAATTATTTCCCAAAAATCAAAATTAATTAATAAAACTGTGGAAATGTGATATTTTTTCTTCTCTCAGCAAAAGTGATCAGTCTTGGATTTACATCAAACCATTTGAATGCATTCTCATTATATTTGTCTGTATAATTATTACATTTTGCAATCATTTTCTATTGGAGCATACAGTGTGAAAAGCAATTGTAGGCAAGCAATTAAATCAGATGTTAATTAAATCTGATCTTGTGTTTGTACATTAATTAAGCTGCAATTTTAATCTAGTAAACCCCGACAGTCTAATAAGAGATGTGGAAATGTGTGCAGGCGCAGAATTAGCTCATTTCATGCCTGTAAATGCTGCTTTTTATTTGTTCATCTCATCAGCGCGAGAACCCAGCGCGGCACAATTCCAGCCTCCCCATCGCAATTATCGGCCAAGTTAACAGAAGGTCAGCCATTATCTACCTTCATTATTTCCCGGCCTAATTCTTGAACCTGGAAGACACACACAGGAAATAAAGCTGGAACAAGGAACACGCCAGCGAGAAAGTACACAAATTTTAGACACAGATTATACGAATAAACCGGTTCAAAATGTGCTCACGTTTATGAAGATGCGCGCAGCACCTACGGACACTTTCATTATGTTTATTTCAGCAATAAAGGTTATCAGATGAAACGCTGGTTTCCAAACGCTCCAGTTCCTGGTAGCAGAGACATACGAGATAAGTGCGAATTTTCCCCTGCGGTCAGCATCTCGCTCGCTCACTCATACAGGTCAGGTTTACTTGAAGACTGAAGTCTAAACAAATCCCTCTCTTAAAAAGCATAGGAACAGCACATTAGGCTAATTACAAACTCATTTAAAGCTGGCAAAATATTGATCGTCATGCATTTGGTAGCACACCGGTGGGGGAGAATAAGAAATATGGCAGGTGTAGATGTAAATTGTTTGTTGGCAGCAGTGAATTTTAAATTACAGTTCAATCATGGGAGGGTGGGTAAAGGGAGGGGTCTTTTCTCTGATCCCCTCTCTGCACGCTTAGTTAATATTTCACTGGGTGAGAATACGCCAGCCAGGGTGCATTTCACCCCCTGAATGAGAAGCAATCTCGCTCAGCCGACTCGAACAATAATTAGAATGGAGATTAAATAAAAATAATTAGAAAAAGTTCATCTAGTTTTGATGTATTAATTATTCAGTTGCGCTTTATTCCAAGTCTAATTATCTGCTTCACTGAAAATGCCGAGATTTGCGTGACTCATAAAAATTACATTCGTGTAATTATGTCAGCAATTTGCGGGGAACTCAACTAAGCGACGCGTCAGCTTTCTTTCTTTGCCTTTCCCCCCGCCAGTTTTAAGTAACTTACTTCCAACTACTTATAACTTATAAGTTAATACACTTCCATTCAACGCTGCCATAAAAAATAATGGAAGGCGAGTCAGGATTATTTACTCTAGAAATGGCGAGGCGTTCCCACTCCGGCTGATTTCCGTCTATTCCCCGTCCGCTGTCTCAGACACTTGTACCTCTCCGAGTACAATGAAAACAAGACGAGCTCCATCCATTCTTGGTCAGTAGATAATCATTTGCATATAAATGGGAAATATTTATTGTGACCGAATATTAAAAAAGGGGAAGGCGAGATGAAGTAGTGTTTTCATTTTTCAAACCTCAGGAGGCGGCCTGTGATATGTATGTATTAAAGACTTGTTGGAAGATGAAGAAAAGGAGGGAAAATAAGTGCGGGGATCTGTCGGAGGGTTTATCGCGCTGTGGGACGGGTGAATGAAGCGAGCTTGCGCTGGTGAAAGAGTGGAGATAGAGCGATCGCTCTCCTCCGTCTATCTCTGCGGCCTGTGTCTGCTCTGGAATACACAAACACACTGACAGCGACTCGCAATATCCACTCCAGCTCACACTTTTGCACTTTACTGTAGTGTGTTTGTATTACAATGTAATTACATGTAATTACTTAGTAATACTAATGTGCACCATGTAATTAATGAGTAATGAAAACTTGTGTTATTTCTACATTATTATAGCCTTAAAATATAACTTTCATTTGTGTCAGGTTGATTGAATTATACATACATACATACATATATATGTATATATATATATATATATATATATATATATATATATATATGAGTAAAATACAAATAAAAATACATGCTCCCACATGAAACATTAGCAAAGTTAAAAACAGTAGTAAACTGTTACCGCATACATTATTATTTAATAAAATAATTTAAATAATTAGAGTGTAATAACATACAAATAAATAAAGTATACATAAGATATCAACAAAAAACTCCCAAAGCTAAAATGTTGACATTTTTTATATTGTTTAGTTTTTTTTTTTTTTTTTTTTTTTTGTATTATTATTCCTAGTTTTATAGACAAGTTTTGATTATTTCTGGATAATAATAAAATAAAATTGGCCACATTAAAATGTATTTTAGATACTTAAACAATGTTCTGTAATTTACATCATAAACTGAAGGCAAAAAGCAAAAGGCAAACCTCAGGAATGAAATCAAACTTGAATTTCCAGCAACAGTCATTAGGTTTCTAAACTGGACTGTAGTAATAGGACTAAAAAGTGTGTATGGAAAAGATATCAACTACACATCAGCGTATTACACATGTACACCTTTTTCCTTCCCCGTCTTCCCCCCTTTTCCTCTCGTTGGCTAGTTCTCCTTACATGTGGAGCCAAATCTCTTGGCATAACCACATTCCCCTGTGGGAAACCCTGAAGAGATAAGTGCACCCTATGTTAGCCGAGTCTTGAGTTATAACTCCGCCATCACAGATATGGAGTAACCTATACACAGATGGAGAGACTCCTGTGTTTACTTGAGTGTGTGTGTGGCCAGCCGGGTGCGTGGAGCAGCGTGAAATTCCAGCATTGTGTTTTATCAGAGTTACGCTGCTGTGATAATAATGTTAGGAAGAGATGTAGTTGAGAAAAGGATGACAGAAAGGTGTTGACTGAAACAGCTCAGGCCGCTTAAACCGGCTTTGAAGTGCTGCCTCATTCAGACAGACTCATACTGCCTCTTTCCTGCACTATCTAACATCAGTGCTGATGCAGCGCGCGAGCCAAAAGTTATCGTGTTCTAATCAATGTCTGCAACGATACTGCATAATACAAACATTACAAATAAACCACAAAAGAGGAAAGCCATCCTTTTCTTTTCCCTTGCCGGAACATGTTTACACGCATACACAAAATTGCATATTAATGATGTTCAGAATGTGTGACAAATTCCAATTGGAAAGTGCTTTATCAATTTATTTTGAGTCAGAAAGAAAATGCATAAACTGAATTATATTAAGAATCTTTTTTTACTCTTCCTTTTTTCTTAATTTGTATTTATTTAAAGTATTTTTTACATAACATTTAATTAAAATATTTTCAAGTGCTATGCTCAACCATTTTTAAACATTTTCAACCAGGGGCTGTGGACTTTATATATATATATATATATATATATATTTGATACTTTAGAGAAGAACAAAAAGTCCAATTAAAAACTCTCTTTGTCAAACAATACAGTGTTGTGACGAATTTAGGACATTGCAAATGATGTAAAGGTTATTAATTCATAAAGTAGGTTGATAATAATGTTTGTTAATGTTTTTAATGGAATTCAGTGTAAAGTCCAATGTGTGTTTTTATTTTATTTTTTTTCTTACATGGCTTTACTAAGAGTTTGGTTGGGGTGTGGGTCCTTTGGGTTAAAAAACAAAACAAATAAAATTTATATATATATATATATATATATATATATATATATATATATATATATAATTATTATTATTATTATTATTATTATTATTATATAATTTTTCCCTAACTATGGAATCATACAAAAGAAAGAACACAAGACAGAAAGAAATTAACTTTAGAAAGATCTTTTCATCATGTTAACAAAAAAATCTTGATTTTTATCTGTTTAACTTTTTCACAATGTCTTTCATTTTTACTGGCTTTTATGAGTTGTTAGAATTTCAATTCAAAAGAAAGAAAAAGGGTGAATGGTGAGACATGGAAGTATTTTGTTAATGGTATGAGGGTAAAACGATGAAAAGATGTCAAACACACAGAGTGAATGAGGGCAGATGGGACTTCTAAGGCAAGGCCCACACACTTACACACACACACACACACACACACACACACACACACACACCACAGCACACAGAAATTTGCTAATAAAATAAAGTCATGACTTCTTGCTAATGGTTAGTAATGTCAATCCGACACACATTCTAAGAAGTAATACTCATTTTACTTCTTGGCAATAATGCCCTGAGTCAATCTGTACCTTGTTTTCCACCTATCTTTCTCTCTCTCTCTCTCTCTCTCTCTCTCTCTCTCTGAATGCTGTTGAGAAGTGTTAGGACAGCCATAGTACTCTAAAAGATCCCTCTCCTCTCTTTTGCCCAGTGAATGACTGCATGTTAATGTCAAACACTTATAACACAGGTTTAATCCAAAGCACATGTTGTACTTCCCAAAAAACACAACCTCCGTCTCATGTACCGAGCTTTACACACACACACAGAGACGCATGCACCTCTCTGCCCCGCCAACAATAACACTACCCTATCGGCACACATCAAACCGCAGCGCAGAAAATCATTACTGAAATTAAATAGCCTTTTCCTCGCATGGAAAAGAGAATTCACGGAGCTCGCCCGATCGGCGCAGCCATCTCAGAACTCTCTTCCTGTTGTTTGAACGTGCATTCTGTATTGTGTTGACATAACGCCCTCCGTCCCCGGAAAATGGAAACATGCGATGCAAGAACTCCTTCCACCTGGGGTTTTCATGACAGGACGCTAGAAGGAGACCGAAAGACAGAGCGAATAAGTTTGTGTTTTCTTTAGATGGTTATTTAAAGTCGGTTTTCTTTGGCCGCCCCTTGACTTGCAGTTGGGCAGGCAATCGAAAATGGACCTATCAATTACTGACCCCTCTCCCCACTTACGATTCCTCCCCAGGGCCCTAAGGACAACAGGATAACCCTGCTAACGTGAGAAGTGTTCCCGGGGTGGACATTAATTTACTAATGCGTTTTTGCACGTCCCGTGGGGGCGGCACTGAAGAGTGGCCCTCTTGGGACTCCGTAGCCATTCTCATAACAGGACCCAGGCGCCAATCGGAAAAAGGGAGGTAGCAAGCACAGTCTTGATGGTATCACATTGACAAAACCACAAAGTCTCTGATAGAAACCTTGAACGACTACTATTAATTGGCTTGACTGTTTGTTTTTGTTTCTGTCTGAGGCAGACAGCGATATGACGGCAAGTCATCAATGGCTCTATTTCTGGGTTTACCCTGTAATCAGGATTGACGTGCGTGGTTGTTGTCGTTTTACCACATAAAACTTTTTGGGAAACATTTGTCGGGCTAAATACACAAGTGTCAGTCACCCATCTGACCTACAATGGCACGGGACAGGAAATGCTGAGGGAGCATTACCGAAAACGTCTCTCAAAGGATCTCAAAAATTGCAATTTTTGTGCATGATTGAGTGGCAAAGGATAGAAAGTTGATCAGAGGTTATCTAAAGGCTATCAATGTGTTATTACTGTGTTATTACCAAGTTATTACCTGCTAGTACCTGTGTTATTACCAGGTTATTACTGAGAGCTTAAAGGTGGATGAAGGAAATTCTTTAATGTTTGAGTGAGGTCACAGTTTATAATAAGGTCAATTTAAGGTCATTTTATAAGGTGAAAGACTCCCACTATTCCTCAAAATTTTAATGCGTAGCTGCACTGAAAATGATTTTAAGATAAATAAAACTCTGAATACGCACACACTTAAGGCACTGTGAACGTGTGACCCCAACCCTAATTAATGCATTAGAGAGGTCAAAGGTTACTTAAACAGCTTTCTGTCTGGGCCAAAAGGGTGCAAGTATTTGTGTGTGGCGATTTCTCTTAACGGCTAAGTACTGTGGCTGACCTGACTTTGTGGTTTGTTGGATCGGAGAACGAACAGGCGGTTGCAGCCCACTTCATCCTCTCCTGTGTGGGTAGGAGGAGATGCGGCGCCTGCTCACTGTTCAAACATCTACTTCTCAAGCCCTGGAACAAGGCTTGAAGTATAAATACCACTCTGAATTTTGATCAAAAAATAACACCAAGATTTTTCTCCATTGACACAACCCCCTATTGGGCCCGACCCCTAAAAGCTTCCCTGACTTCAGAGAGTCCATAAACAGTTCCTCTTTTCACCATAAATCAACTTCGCCGTGTGGCTCACTCTCATTCTTTTTTTTCCTCATCCATTTTTTCCTGTCATTTCTTTTGAGGAAGAGACGTTGTAATTGATATGCAGGATTACAACTATGACCCCCCCTACCACCACACACCCTCAGAAACACCCCCCTCCTTCTCGCCACAGGGCAAAATGGAGATGGAACAGAAGTTTTGTTTGGACAGAGGCCTGAGCTGGGAAAAGTGATACAGACACACGTATAAGCCGTATTTACTGAAACCGTTTCTCTTTATTTATACTAATGGTGCCGTGAATGGTGCATTATGGGGCTTTCAAGTGCTGAGTGGAGGTGTCAGACCATGCGTTTGTGTGCGTGTGACTGTGTGCTAGTCATTAGCGTCTCTCTTTTGCTTTGCCCCGAGCACTATTCTATTCACTATTTACTTGGTACTTGGAAAATTTTTTTCACTTTTTAAGCCATTTAGGAAATGTGAGTTGACCTCTCCTTTCCTTCAACTCATGTACCGCCTGTTAACAAAAAGACCCACAAACACACACACACACACACCACCGCCACACATTGTTAAGCTCCCGCTCGTTTTCAAGTATGGTGTCATGCACTGGCTGAGAAATTCTATATTATAACATGATTATCTGGAATATTGCATTCTGATTGGTCTGTCATGGTCAGATATTTTTGTGTAATTATCATTAAACTGTTTAATTAACTTCTGTACTAATCAAGATACAGTCAGATGACTAACTGCTTCTTTTTTGTGAAAATGACTGGCTTGACTGTACAGTATTGTTTATATTAATGTCAATCAGATCAAAATCTATTGTCATTAACATTGATAAATGTTTTATGATGACACAGTATTAACCAGTAACAGTATAATTCTTAATTGATCAGACAATGTTATCCCAATAGTTCTTTTATAGTTGTGTTTGCACACTGATTTAAACCTAAACATAAACATAAAAAGTGTACATCTTCAGAGATACAAATGATTATAAATTTACTGGTCAGAACTGGAATTGTCATATTTTACACCCTCACACACTAAACGTATATACATTTATATGAAATATGTATTTACATAAATCCATAAAATCAATTTGGAATACCATCAGTTCAGTACTCTATACATTTTTATATTTGTTAAATTTGAATTACATTTTTAAATTTGTACACATGTAAATGTTTTTAAATTTTAGTTTTCTATATTTTAATATTGCACATTTCAGTGCATTTCCAAACATATTAAAATGCATGTGTGGTGGAACTATATACACGTTTACACTTATATCACAAATTCATTATACTCGAGTACTTGAGCAAGTCAGTGTGATGAAGTAAAATACAAAGAATAAAACTTTAAGGTGCCAGCAAAGAACTTTCAAACCAGAAACATGGACAAAAACAACAATCAAAAAAAGAAAGAATGGGGAAAAAAAAAAACATTAAAAATAATGATTACGGCAGCACTACCACCTTAGGTGGTGGACACTGTGTGTAAATATTGAAGATTATTGAAATGTGTCTTGCCCTTTCCAAATCACCCTTCAGTTCAAAAACTCAGCACAGATCAGCCATGCAAGAAACTTTTCTCACTTAAAACACCTTTCTGATCTTTGTGTCTGTAGCGTTTAATTGGGAACAGAACAAATGCACAAGGAGAACATTTTCTGCATGTCTTTGAAGTGAAGCCCAGTTTCACATAGGTGGTCCTCTTGTTTTTGAACAAACACTAAATAAAGCGTGAAAAATGCATGCCAAAAGACACACTCGCATACTCACACAAACCGTGCTCCGTTTCATCAAGACTGCATTC
Organism: Acrossocheilus fasciatus; assembly: GCA_036784905.1. Taxonomy (NCBI): domain Eukaryota; kingdom Metazoa; phylum Chordata; class Actinopteri; order Cypriniformes; family Cyprinidae; genus Acrossocheilus; species Acrossocheilus fasciatus. Next base: position 17,620,263 of record CM071941.1, read on the forward strand.
GCGTTTAGCTGTGTGTGTGTAGGTAGCATTGATTTGCATAGCCTGTAGGATGCGATCGCAGTGTAGGGGTAAACTTGCTACCGCAGACAAAAGCAGACACTGGGGCCTTTAGAGCACTGCAGGCCAAACACACAATTACACGCTATCTGTTTTAAAGGAGCCAACATGCTACAGTAGGTTAGCCTGACGCTAGCTCGGCGTTTAGATACATAGCTCATAGATATTTGTGTGCTGGAAGCCCTGTGCTTTAATCACTTGTGGTTTGGTTCAAAGAGAAGAGGAATATGATGGAGAGATGGGTAAAAAGAGAGGCGAGAGAAGAAAGAATAAACAGTGTTGAGCTCTAAACAGTTTTTTTGGTGAAGGAGGGAGGGCAATGGATATTAGAAAGAGAGCGAGGGAGATAGTTGAGCCATATTTCAACCCTAATTAGAACTGACAAAATGTTTTTTGAGGGATCACTCTCTCTTCAGCTTTGTTTGCTTTAGCAAGTCAAAGCCAGATTTATAATGGCTGCAAAACATTAGAGCGATCGGAAGTGCGTGCAGGGAGGGCGACAGAAACGGACAGAGAAAGAGAGAGAGACCATATGAAGGATGTATTAAGACAAGCATCACTATTTCAGTTGCTTAAACATAGGGAGTTTTACTTGGGGGAAAATATCCTATATATTTATTTTAAATGAATAACCCAAGGCAGACATAATGTCATGGAGACTTCAACCCAAAGCATACTTCAGATCTATGTGTGAACTAGTATGTGTGTACAGTGCACATGATGCACATTTCACATTATGTACGCAGCCTGATTTTTGTAACCAGTGCCGCTGGCATATGCATCTTGATTTTTTTTTTTTACTACTTAGTTTGACCACAAGGTGGCAACACTGATCCAGATCCACTGTTTTACAGCCGAAAAAGAAACTACTGGAGATTGGTGAGGGCTTTTAGTTTAAATGCGTGCAAATAAATTTGTATCGCTCATAACTTTTGGAGAGAAATAGTGCAGACACTGGACAAAGATAAAGTGCATTTTCAATATGTTGACCACGTATTTGCGCACACTATCAAATGGAGTTGAAAGGCTATGCATCCAACTCTGTGTATACTCGTAAGAAAGAAGGCCTCAGAAGCCTGTCCGAAATTAGTTTGTATTCACAAATGCTGCCTGCAAAGTAATTTCTTGATAGGGCAGTGAGGCAACATTCAGCTGTTTAAATTTATAGACATAGCCACAAAAATGAGATGTTAAAAACCAACTACAAGAATCATTTTTGTGAGCAAAGAAAACAAAAATAACAACTTTATTCAACAATTTATTCTCTTCCGTTTCAGTCTTTGACGCGCGTTCACAAGAGTACCACGATGCATGCGAATGAAGTCTTTTTTTATTTATTTATTTTTTTTTTAAATGCACAAAATCTATTTGTATAGCTTCGTAAAATTAAGGTTGAACCACTGATGTCACATGGACTATTTTAACAATGTACTTACTGCCTTTCTGGGCTTTAAATGTGGTAGTTGCGTTGCTGTCTATGCAGGATCAGAAAGCTCTCGGATTTCATCAAAAATATCTTAATTTGTGTTCCGAAGATGACGGGTTTGGAACGACATGAGGGTGAGTAATTAATTTTCATTTTTGGGTGAACTATCCCTTTAAGTGGTCATGGCAGTAAGAGTGCTGATTTACTACATAATGCTAAAACAAATACTAACTCTAAATTCTAACCTAAACACCAACCTCAAACTCAATATACTGCACATCCTGATAGATAACATTTCTATTTGTTGCAACTGGATCCATCTACAATATTTCTGATCTCTAAACTGAATCCATGAAGCCTGAACTTTGCTTAACAGGTGACTGTTAGATTGAAGTGACCAATGAAACCTGAGGTGGGATTTGCGCATAATTTGTTCGTCAAAAAATAAATCGCGCTTGAATAAATAGAAATACAATAAAACGCATACCCGATCTGTCACCAGAACAAAGCTAACAGTATAGCAATATGCTAAACCAATCACATAGCACCTTGGCAATATTAAGTTATTTTTTCTATATATTTCTGGATGTACATTTATATTTTATAGTAAATTTTCATTTTCCGTCTCTTCTTGGTTTTGACCTTTTTTAGATGAATCTAGGTGAATTATTTTTGAGATCTAAATGCAACAAACAGACGAGAGCTGTACTGTACTGTTCTGGCAAATAACTACTCTCACATATGTTTTTAGAGTTAATAGACTGTGTGCGTGTGTGTGTGTGTGTGTGTGTGTGTGTGTGTGTAGGCTCCAGTCAACTGTATTGTGCTAACCTCACTGTGACCCTGTGCTTAAGCTCTCTTTTGGACAGAGAATGGGCCGTTTAGGGGTCGAAGAGTGTGTGTGTGTGTGTGTGTGTGTGTGTGTGTCTGAGTGAACCTTTGAGATTTGTTTGGTTTGGCAGTTTCTGTTGACTATTGATATTAGGGAGGGAGTGAGTTTAAGAGTGAGAGACCTGCAGTTACTGCACTGAGAGAGAATCATTCATGCACATGAGAAATATACATATAAAGGCATCAAGATGTTATTGAATCGGACTGCAATGATGTTATCCAATCAGATTCCATTTCTAGGACCCTTGGATTCTTAAAAGACACTGTGGGAAATACAACAGGTGGAATAGTGACTGATCACAGTTAAACAGTTTCTTCAGATCTCGAGAAGGCAGGCCCACATAAGAAAGAAAAACAGAAATGAGATATCTTTAATCTCTCAATTGTTTCTCCTAGGCTGCAGTGAGATTAAAATGAGATATTTTCTTAAGTCTCCTGTTTCTCAGATGTTATACCCCAGTAATCTAATGTTTAAATTAAAAGTTATACATTATTATTATTATTATTATTATTATTGTTGTTGTCGTTGTTGCTGTTGTTGTAAAATAGTTTTATGGGGGGAAAAAAAAACTTTCCTGTTTCCTGTTCACCTAATGAATCTAGTTTCAATTAAATTCAATTAATTTTAATTTAATTTAATTTAAGCATTTTACATTAACATTTTAACAAATAAGTTTAGGAAAAACATCGGCAAACTTGATAACAACTGAAACATCCATTAAGTCTTCTGAGCTATGAAGGTAACATCTTAGAAATACAATTTCCTCTGCTAAATGGCCCGATATTCAGATGTCTGTCTAGACAACTCAATCTCACAATCTAATATCTCAGATTTATACTTTGAGTGTCTGTTAGTCATATTAATGCACAAAAGCTATACAGATTACAAGACGATATATTTAAAAGAGTATGTAGAATGTAATAACACTAATGGCATATTCATTTCATCAACATATCTGATTTCAGACAGTAAGGCAGAGAATTGACTGTCCATATGACAACATGCACAGACAATCTTAATATTTTAGGTGAACAGCCAATCTCACGCACGCGTTAACTCCCACATAACCTGATTAGAATGAAAAATGTGTGTGTGTTAGTTTAAGGGGTGTGTTGTGTGGGTCAGGGGGTCATTTAAAGGACACAATATCAGTGTATCAGCTTCAAATTCTGGTCTTTATTAAACCCAGTAATAATAACGAATTTAAATGCAAAACAAGATTTCATCCCAGGAGGAACTACAAGTCAAGGCCAGGTTCTGGAGGAATCGTTTGAGAGACAGATGCAAAGATCAGGTGCAGGTGGGATTGTTTCCCATCCAAGAAATGTGTGTGTGTGTGTGTGTGTGTGTGTGTGTGTGTGTGTGTGTGTGTGTGTGTGTGTGTGTGTGTGTGTGTGTGTGTGTGTGTGTGTGTGTGTGTGTGTGATTACTGTTGGATTTAATAACATTTGATTTGTTTCTGCATTTTGCTGACCGCAGTTGGCTGATGTTACAGTGAATCATTAAAACATGCAAAGAATTCAGACCTGTTGGCTAAGTTCAATGGAGTACTATTGCAAACACATTATATACTATATTGAATATAAGAAAAGCAAGTATGTGAAATAGTATGACACCTGCAACAATAATTGTTTTACATTATTGTTACGACATTATTACATTCAGCCAGTCTTTTGGTCAGCCAGTCAAGAATACAGTAATAAAATGCAGTTCATCCATCACACTTGAAGGTCAAGACAAGTGCACTGCATTGTGACAGAAAGTATTCCTCACACTAAACTCTGCTGGCTTTCCTGTAGCTCAAATAGTAGAGCATGGCGCTAGCAACGCCAAGATCATGGGTTCGATTCCCAGGGAAAGCAAGCGCTGATAAAATGTAAACACTGTAACTTGAATGCAATGTAAGTCGCTTTGGATAAAAGCGTCTGCTAAATGCATAAATGTAAATGTAAATGCTGTATATTACACAGTTGGTGACTGTATTAAGTGATTGGGAATTTGCATTCTTTGCATGTTACAAGTATTTCAGCTGCAACTTGTGAGAGAACAAAAACAAATATTTCAGCCTTTACCCTACTTAACTTTATGGGATTGTTCTAATAGTTTACAACATTTATTTTACTTATATACTGTTACTAGCGCAGTAATTCAACTAACATACAGCTTTTTTTGGGTGCAAAAATCAAATTTGAGCATAGACATCATGTAATTTATTATTTATATATAATGTTTCATTTTACTGACAGTCAGTTTTTTGATAGTTAATAATACACCACCATTCAAATTTTATTTTATTTTTTTTTAGCAAGGATGCATTGAATTGATCAAAAGTGACAATAAAGACTTTCATATAGTTAAAGAAGATTTATATTTCAAATAAATGCTGTTCTTTTAAACTCTCTATTCATCAAAGAATGCTAAAAAAAAATGCATCCACAAAAATATTTAGAAGAATGACTGTCATCAGCAGTGATAACCATAATAAATGTTTCTAAAGGGGTAAAATAAAAGTTTTCCATTACAGGACTAAATAACATTTTCAAATTGATTAAAAAAATAAATTAAATAAAAAATAAGAAACTTTAAATTGTATTTTTTTTTTCTTCACAATATTACATTTTTACTGTATTTTTGATCAAATAAAGTTCTTAAAAAAAATAAAATCTCACCAACCCTGGACACACACACACACACACACACACACGTGGGATATATTGAAATATTATTGAAAACCCCTGAACCTACCTACACTGCATTATCTTATGATTTAAAAGTTATTTGATAAAATGAAGATAAAATTTAGACCAAAAGCAGAAAAAAAAATAAAACTGATTTGATACTGATATAATTTATAATAAATTACAATTTAATTTGATTTGATTTCAACAACTATTAACACTTTAGCTCCTAAATAAAAAAATACTTTGGGGCCAGTATTTTTAGATCCCTGTGCCTGTGCTAAAACACAGACACACACACACACACACACACACACACATAGACATAACATTCATCTGAGGGAGTGAGGATCACAAAGCTAGTCCTGTTTTCGCACCTGCTGCTTTGAGCGACATTAGGGGCAAAACCAAGACACACACACACACACACAGAGAGAGAGAGAGAGAGCGAATCAGAGAATCACCTCACTACATGAAGTTCACACAGTGGTCATGACCGTGTGCGCGAGTGCGTTCTGTTAATTGAAGGAAAGAGGAGCGTGATCCACAGGTGAGCACAGCTCAATGCCGCACCTGTGTCATTGTCAACGTCACCCGCCGTCACCCTCTGAACTCCGACCCTTGACCTGTAACCATAGAGCTCCCGTTTAGGCCCTCAGATAGAGATACAGACCTTAAGGCCATGGGAATGACATCTGGAAATCTGCTATATCTGTTTACCGCTCCTAGATGGCTAACGCAGACGCAGAAAAACAAAGCGCCGGACAGTAATGAACTCGGACAATCACTTCAAAGACAAATTCGGGGAGAGAAAGAAAGGAAGGAGGTTTCCTACAGCTGTACAAGTCATCAGGGTGGAAGCGACAGTGTCATTAGCTCGGGCCTGTCAGCGGCCCTTTAAGACCGCCGGAGGTTTATTGTTATCATAATGAGTGGTGACGGACTAAAAGGGGAGGTGTGTTCAGGGAATAATCCGCTAGTCAACACCCACATTAAAGCCCTAACAAGCCGTCTCGTGCAGTCAAAACACACACACGCATTCTTTGACCTCTGTTCGCACAGAAAGGTGCTAAATGGGCATATCATGCCTGACGTGTGGCTGTGTATGTGGTGTGGTCTCTCCCACTGCTCCGAGTCCAGTCTTACTGGGAGGCTTGAGTTTCCAACTTTTAGTTCGGCTTAATGTAAATATTCTAGAGTGAACGGTCAATTATGAGTGAAAAAGAAGTCAGGAAAGAAGGAGGGAAAAAAAAGAAAGGTAGTGTAGATACGAATTCTGTAATTTCACATATCCTATATCCTCTCTCACCTTTTTGGTCTCAGTTCTCACAGAACCTGTTATATTTGTTGGGTACTGAGATATGTTTGACTTTTTCATGAATGACTTTTGGGACTTCACCTTGTCCATCCAATAAAGATGTTTACTGTTAGCTGCTCTCACAGCAGCAAAAAACAAAACAAAACAAAACAAAACAAAACAAAAAAAAAAAAAAAAATATATATATATATATATATATATATATTAGTCAACCATTGGAATCCTCCTCACACAATGGACAGACGAACCTGGACTGTGTATTTGTTGGACATTATTTCGATGGAACTCTCAACTTCTCGTATACATGGACCTAATGTGGAAACTGTAAATTTATGGCATTCAGCTTTTAATGTTTTAATGTCATCTTTTCTAAAATCCTAGTAAAAATGATTTTATTGTGGGTGGGTTCTAAATTTGCACAGTTGCTTTTTGTTTTTTATTACTGTTCCCAGAAGAAAATTTAATAAAAAGTTGTTAACTAAAAATGAAAAAAAAGGTGATTATCTGTTGAGTCAGCTGAATGGAGTTCTTATTATTAACAACAGTTCTCATTTAATGCAAAAAAAAAAAAAGCATATAAAAAGTTGGGCTGCAAAATGATTAATCGTGATTAATTGCAGTCAAAATAAATGTTTATGTTTACATAATATATGTGTGTGTACTGTGTATATTTATTATATATATATATATATATATATATATATATATATATATATATATAAACACACATACATATGTATATATATATATATATATATATATATATATATATATATATATATATATATATACATTAAGGAAAAATGTTAGATTTATATAGAAAATATGAATATTTAGATATATATTTATATTTACATATATATATATATATATATATATATATATATATATATATATATATATATATATATACGTAAATGTTGAGAGTTTTTTTATTATTATTATTTGAATAAGATGAAAACTAAAGGGCTTTCAAATCACATGAGCCAATATTTTATTCACAATAGAACATAGAGAATATAACAAATGTTTAAAACGCGAAATGTTACACTTTTATCCACTAAATGAGCTCATTTCAAATTTGATGCCTGCTACAGGTCTCAAAAAAGTTGGCACGAGGGCAACAAAGGGCTGAAAAAGCAAGACATTTTTTTAAAGATTCAGCTGGAAGAACATCTAGCAACTTAACTTAATTGACATCAGGTCTGTAACATGATTAGCTATAAAAGGGATGTCTTAGGGAGGCAGAGTCTCTCAAAAGTGAAGATGGGCAGAGGCTCTCCAAACTGTGAAAGAGTGCATAAAAAGATTGTGGAATACTTTAAAAACAACGTTCCTCAGGGAGAAGACAATAATACAGAACTGGTTTACACCGCACATGTGTGGAAAAACATATTGGATTCATAGTCTCCTGAAAATAGTGACTTGTGAATGTACAACAGCACAAATTAATGGGGCCAAGCCCTCTACTATTGATGCTTGGCAATGTTTTTCCTTTAACATACTTGATTATATAAAGGAATGACTTGTTTTGCTTTTTTCTTGTTTTCCTCCCTCTCTCGCTTCCTTTTGACTAGACTCTTTAAAGTATTGATTATATGTCTGTTGTTTTGTTTTTTGTTGTTTTGAATGGATGTTGTGAAAACAATAAAAAAAACAATAAAAAGTTGATAACAAAAAAAAAAAAAAATGTTCCTCAACGTCACATTGCAAAGGTATCTACAGTGCATAACATCATCAAAAGATTTGGAGAAACTGGAGAAATCTCTGTACGTAAGGGACAAGGCCGAAGATATTTTTGTTGGATGTCCGTGGTCTTCGGGCCCTCAGACGACACTGCATCACTCATCGGCATGATTCTGTCATTGACATTCCTAAATGGGCCCAGGAATACTTCCAGAAACCACTGTCGGTAAACACAATCAGCTGTGCCATCTGCAGATGCCAACTAAAGCCATGACAATGCAAAACCACATACTGCAGCTATTACAACAGCACGGCTTCATAGTAGAAGAGTCTGGGTGCTGAATTGGCCTGCCTGCAGTTCCGGTCTAGATTATTATTATTATTATTATTATTATTATTATTATTATTATTATTTAATATATACATAAATTTGTGTATTTATATATAAACATAAATATACACACATATAGTATGTAAACAAACTTAATGTAAATGATTAATCGTTTTACAGCCCTATGAAAAAATATATCTAAATAATATGAATCAGTAAATAAATAAATATACAAGCTAGTATAAAAAGAGTTATAGAATTTAAATTGTAAAATATGTTTGCATCACGGTAGTATTTTGTTATAATATATTTAATTAAAGCTGATCTGAAAAAATCTATATATAGTAAAATACTAAGAATATTTTTTCAAAATTACTTCTGTAATGTAAACCAAAAAGTAACTTTTGTTTTTAATATTCTGTCTTTTAATGTTGTATTTAATATTTATAACATTTAAATGCTCTAGCAAAAACCACCAAGCATTACATTGTTTATCAAATCTATTGCTAGCAGTACTGATATCTGTGCTGCTATTACTATTGATATCAAAAATGATGTCACTTCCTGGAGGAAGTGTTTTTGTTAGAACAGTTGGTTACACTTTATTTTGATAGTCCACTTTAGACATTCTGCTAACTATAAGTAACTTTGTAAATACATGTCAACTACATGTCAACTAATTCTCATTAATTTGCAACTACATGTCTACTAACTCTCAGTAGGGTAGGTTTAGGATTAGTAGAATAAGTTGACATGTATTTGCAAAGTTTCTCATACTCAGTATGTTTTATATTGTGGACCCATCAAAATAAAGTGTTAGAAGATATTAAGCAGACAGTCTACTAATAGTCTAATGACTGCTAGTTGACATGTAGTTGCAAAGTTACTTACTGTTAGTAGAATGTCTAAAGTGGACTATCGAAATAAAGTGTTACCGAACAGTTAACAGTTTTTAACTGTTTTTGTTAGATGCGTGATAAACACTAACAGGATGCAAAGTGAATTAATTACTAATGTTAAAAAAAAAATCATATGTTCACATAATTGCGATAATAAAATGACTTTATCATTTAAAAAAATGAACTACCATAATAAATAAATAAAATGTATGTAAATATAAAGACATTTATGATAGGGACATAGTAATGCAACACATTACTGGAGTAAAACAGTGTCAGCTGAAGCTAAAAGTCTATGGAATTTTCACAATTATTTTGTTTAATCTGTATTAGTCTCAAAGACTTTACGTTTTGTCCGAGATGGGATAGGGGTTCAAAAATGATGTCATTTTGCAGAAATTGTATGAGTCATAACAGTATAATTGAATATTTAGAGTACTGATGTTTGGATGTAATGAAAAACATTTGGTTGGACATCTTTACTCCATTGACTTGTTATATCAAACCTATTTACTTATATAAATAAGCATATATCTATATGTGTGTATCTCTACAGCAGGTCTTACTTCAGTCTATACATCAGTGTATCCAAGTGAATAAGGCAGTCGCTGATGGACATTGATGTTTGTAGCCCTGCTAAATGATCCTTGAGGTTCCACTGTGGGCAATCTCCTCTTGTTAACATTAATCTAAACATAAACTCAAATTCATATATGCACACACACACAGGGGTTGGGGGGGCGGGGAGCAACATCAATGAATCACTCAGCATTAGACTTAAAGACCAAAAAAAAAAAAAAAGTTAGATATGCAACACAGCCTCACTCCCAAGATATGGCTTCATGTCTACTGCATGTTTCCACTCCTAATCCCGTCACTCAGTACTTTGTGTGTGTGTGTGTGTGTGTGTGTGTGTGTGTGTGTGTGTGTGTGTGTGTGTGTGTGTGTGTGTGCGTGTGCGGCTGTGTGCGTGTGCGGCTGTGTGTGTTGGGGAGTAAGTGAGTATATATTTTCATATCTGTCTTGTCTGTGTGACACCTTCCTAAAGCCCTCATTTATCTGTATGAACGAAAGAGAAAAACTAAAAGAACAACTTACCCTTTCAAAACAATATGTTTTTGTTTGTTTGTTTTAAATAAGTTCAAATCATTTAAATAAATGATTTATATCAATATCATATATTTCACACACACACACACACACACACACACACACACACACACACACACACACACACACACACACACACACACACACACACAATAATAATAATAATAATAACAATAAATAATAATAATACGTAATTTATAACCAACATGTTTTATAAAACAACTTTAAGTGACAAAAGACCACATATATATATATATATATATATATATATATATATATATATATATATATATATATATATATATATATATATATATATATTTATTTATTTATTTATTTATTTTTAATTATTATATAAATGCATATAAATTTCAACTATATTATAATCTACCCTTACAAAATGTTTTTGTTTGTTTTAAACAAATTCAAATTATTTAAATAATTTGTATTGATATTATATATTTCACAATAAATAAATAAAGAAATTGTCGTTATCAACTCACACATAACTCAAAAACACTTTTTTTTTTTGTTTTGTTTTGTTTTAGTGGAGCACTAAAGGCCACACCTCTAAAGCTGGAATGAATGAATCAATATAAAAAATGAAATAAATACATAAATTTCACCTATATTATACTGCATACTAAGTTTAAGTAAAAGTAAAAAAGTATGACATTTTTACGTTTTTCTTTTTTAAATTAATGTTTATATTTTTTGTTGTGTTTTTTATGGATCATAACAAATGTGGTCACTATGTAGTTTCTTCAAATTTTCTTAGAAAAAAAACAGCATACAGGTTTGGAAAGTAATGACACAGAACTATTCCTTTAAATCACAGATTTTAAAGTGGGCATTAATATAGCCCACTATTTAGTCATTTTAACAGTACTATTGCTGAAAGGAAACCAAGGGCCAGTCCCTTCTGCTCTGGTGCAGGATGTAACGGCTAAGGCAGCTGTTCAGGGGGGCTTTGGGTGGCATTAAGGGGAGACCCCTTATGGTCCTGCAAGGTTAGGGTGAGAGACCCCTGGAGATGCATCGCCCTCACGTGTTGGTGTAAGCCGATATTGAGGTCACCTCCCAGCCTCTAGCCCTCCGTCTCTTTTAATAGACTAAACACATATGTCTCCCTCTCACTCTGTCAGTCTCTCTCTCTCTGCTCATAATGGCTCTGTCACTAATATGTGTATCTAATGGCACTAATGGAAAATGACAATATGGGACAGGCACACATTGGGCACCTAACCTCACGGGGATTCCAGGACCCTGAGGACCCCATCGACTGTCACTTCCCACAAAGATCAGAGATCATGGGGGGAAAATGAGCAGCTACTTCATTTAGAGCAACAAAATGTGAGCGGTCTTTTCTCAAGAAGCTCCATGATGCTGAGGTGTTGTGGGTGGTTTTTACGGTGGCCCAGTAGTGCACAACACAACGAAATCTCAATAACAAAACGAAGTCACCACAAAACAACACATTTCATTGTCTAGTGCCAATTTCTCTGTGTTGCGGCTTGTTTCCATTGTATTGTGCTAATTTTGTTATATTGTGGCTTGTTTCCATTGTGTTGTGGCTTGTTCCCGTTGTGTTGTGCTAATTTTGTTATATTGTGGCTTGTTTCCGTTGTGTTGTGCTAATTTTGTTATATTATGGCTTGGTTCCATTGTGTTGTGGCTTGTTTCCGTTGTGTTGTGGCTTGTTTCCGTTGTGCTGTGGCTTGTTTCCGTTGTGCTGTGGCTTGTTTCCGTTGTGTTGTGGCTTGTTCCCGTTGTGTTGTGCTAATTTTGTTATATTGTGGCTTGTTTCCATTGTGTTGTGGCTTGTTCCCGTTGTGTTGTGCTAATTTTGTTATATTGTGGCTTGTTTCCATTGTGTTGTGGCTTGTGTCCGTTGTGTTGTGCTATTTTTGTTATATTGTAGCTTGTTTCCGTTGTGCTGTGGCTTGTTTCCGTTGTGTTGTGGCTTGTTTCCGTTGTGTTGTGGCTTGTTTCCGTTGTGTTGTGGCTTGTTTCCATTGTGTTGTGCTAATTTTGTTATATTGTAGCTTTGTTTCCGTTGTGTTGTGGCTTGTTTCCGTTGTGTTGTGGCTTGTTTCCGTTGTGTTGTGGCTTGTTTCCGTTGTGTTGTGCTATTTTTGTTATATTGTAGCTTGTTTCCGTTGGACTGTGGCTTGTTTCCGTTGTGCTGTGGCTTGTTTCCATTGTGTTGTGGCTTGTTTCCGTTGTGTTGTGCTATTTTTGTTATATTGTAGCTTGTTTCCGTTGTGTTGTGGCTTGTTTCCATTGTGTTGTGGCTTGTTTCCGTTGTGTTGTGGCTTGTTTCCGTTGTGCTGTGGCTTGTTTCCGTTGGACTGTGGCTTGTTTCCGTTGTGCTGTGGCTTGTTTCCGTTGTGTTGTGGCTTGTTTCCATTGTGTTGTGCTAATTTTGTTATATTGTAGCTTGTTTCCGTTGTGTTGTGGCTTGTTTCCGTTGTGTTGTGCTATTTTTGTTATATTGTAGCTTGTTTCCGTTGTGTTGTGGCTTGTTTCCGTTGGACTGTGGCTTGTTTCCGTTGTGCTGTGGCTTGTTTCCGTTGTGTTGTGGCTTGTTTCCATTGTGTTGTGCTAATTTTGTTATATTGTAGCTTGTTTCCGTTGTGTTGTGGCTTGTTTCCGTTGTGTTGTGCTATTTTTGTTATATTGTAGCTTGTTTCCGTTGTGTTGTGGCTTGTTTCCGTTGTGTTGTGCTAATTTTGTTATATTGTGGCTTGTTTCCGTTGTATTGTGGCTTGTTTCCATTGTATTGTGACTTGTTTCTGTTGTGTTGCGACTTGTTTCTGTCGTGTTGTGACTTGTTTCCATTGTATTGCGACTTGTTTCTGTTTTGCGACTTGTTCTGCAAAGAAATAAAGATGCCACTATGACACACTAAGATGATTCTGTTTTCTTATGCCAATATCATACATACAATTACATACCAAATTCTAAATTTATTACATTATCATATCTCAGATATTTACACATTGTTGTTTCATTGACAGTTGTTATTTTGAACTAAAACTTAAAAAATAAATTGTAGTTGTTGGAAAATAACGCCGAAATAAAATTAAATATTTGATTAAAACTGGTTTGACTTGAAATTTTATCTTGGCAGCTAACTGAAATAAAGGCCAAGTTTAAGTACTCAAATTCAGCTAAATAGATATATTTAGATTTTTATTTTATTAATTTTTTTTTTTAATTGACAAAAACTAAAAACAAAAATACTAAAACTACATAGTAGTGTATAAATAATACTTAAATAACACTACATTTGTGTATGTATTTATTTATTTTGTTGGTTTGCTTTTTGTTTGTTATTTTGACACTAGCATTTTTTTAAATGTATATTATATGAAAATAATAATAATAATAATAATAATAATAATAATAATAATAATAATAATAATTGTATGTGGATTGGGGGGGGGGGGGGGGGGGCACTCAAAGTCAGATTGTTGACCTTTGTTGAGCTGAAATTTTAGATATTACTGCCAAATTCCTAACAGTATAGCTTTCTGGTCCAAAGTTTGTGTATAAACTAATTTTGTTTGTTTGCTTGTTCTTTCACATGCATAAAATAAATTATTTCCCCAGGCATGATAAAAGTAGCAAACTTGTGAGACATGCTTGTGAATGTAGCTGCTTTTCAAGGTGCTGGGTTTTCAGATCAGAATGAAAGGTGATCCTGCCTGTGTTGCCTGAGTTGTTAAAATGTGATTAAGAGGTTTAGATGGTGGTAATGTGGCCACCATAAAGCAAACGGGATGTGGCACACACACGCACACACACACACACACACACACACACACACACACACCACAAGCTGTGCTCCTGACGATGAACTTGGCCTTCTCTTCGCCATGTGGAAACATAACACTAGCTTGAGCAGACGGTTGAATGACAGAGGGGCTACGGAGGTTCTTGAGGGTCCACGGAGGGGGAGTGGATGGGCGGCTGAGAGGTCTATGGGGATGCAGAGTACATTTCAAACCCATCAGTGTCACTTATTTCACTAAGTGGTGACATAACCACCATCACCACGCAAAGTCCTGTGGGACCAGTGGAACTGGGCCTAACCAGAGACTCTGACTATACCATTCAAGAATGCAGAGAAAAGGAAAAAGAGAAACAAGGAAAAAGATTATCAGAGAATTACAAAAGAGATGTCACTTTCTACTAGGGTATAAAAATAAAAAATAACACTTTAGTATGGGGACCAGTTCTCACTATTGACTAGTTGCTTATTAGCATGCCTATTATTAACATATTGTCTTTTTATTAGTACTTATAAAGCACATATTCTGCATGAACATATGCAGTAACACTTTAGAATAGGGAACACTAATTCACTATTAACTACGACATTTCCCTCAATAAAGTCCTAATTTGCTGCTTATTAATAGTTAGTAAGGTAGTTGTTAAGTTTAGGTATTGGGTAGGATCGTATTTAATGGTTTGTTAATAGTGAGAATCGGACATTAAAATAAAGACCAAAAAAAAAAAACACTAAAACAAAACTACCATTTCTGATAAATTAAGGAAAAATATTTTATTTATTTATTTTTTTACTCCAGTGACAGAGTTGAATGATGAATTGAGACCATGAATAAACTGAGAAATTTGTACAAATGCTGGTTTAAAAATGTGTAGATGAATCGCTTAGAATAATATAAATGCAATAACATACATTTAGAAAGCTGTCAGTGTCATAAAGACTTTACAGGAATGTTTCCTTTTTATAATGGGGGAATGCAGTAACAGGGTTGAACAAAAAATGTTGGGCATAGCTAAGTTGTACGTTTTTGGCAATTAAACTCAGCTGTTTACTAAAAACTGTTAAAACTGCTTCATTATTTAAAGAAAAATACTTTTCTTACATGTTCCTTACAATAACTCGAGTGACAGAGTTGAATGATGAATTGAGACCATGCATAAACTGAGAAATTTGTACAAATGCTGGTTTAAAAATGTGTAGATGAATCGCTTAGAATAATATGAATGCAATAACATGCATTTTGAAAGCTGTCAGTGTCATAAAGACTTTACAGGAATGTTTCCTTTTTATAATGGGGGAATGCAGTAACAGGGTTGAACAAAAAATGTTGGGCATAGCTAAGTAGTACGTTTTTGGCAATTAAATTCAGATGTTTACTAAAAACTGTTAAAACTGCTTCATTATTTAAAGAAAAATACTTTTCTTACATTTTCCTTACAATAACTCCGCTAACAGTGTTGATGCAGTAGGTTGATGAATGCAGCTTGCATAGAAACTGAGAAAGTTCAATTATATTATTTACTTTTCTTCCCATCGTGCTGACTGGAGTCAAATAATGTCATTTATTGGGTGATTGAAAGAAAGGGCTGTAGTTAAAGCAGAATAAATGATAAATGGCTTTCTGATAAGTGAAATTTTGAATAAAAAAGATAGGCTCCAGAAAGAAATGTAAAAATTAAATATGCGTGGACGAATCAGCCAAATGTTCACAATAAGATCAATAAGGTGTATTTAGAAAATGGACTGGATGACAAATTTAATGGATTGTTATTTTATTTGTAATGGGGGAAAATGAAGTAACAGGGTTGAACATAAAATGTGGTCCCTAGCAAAGAATTACAGTTTTTGTCATTTACATTTTTGACTAAAAACTGTTTTTACTATTTAAATATTACAAATAGTACTATATTAAAAAAAGCTTTTACTACCATTAATTGATTCCCAATTTCATGCATTTGTTGAATACTATTGGCGACCTCATGGGACTGATTTGTGCCTGAAATGAGTTTTTAGAAAAAGTAATGGGACACTAAAGTGTACCATATTTGTGCCATATGTGCTGTTACCCTCTACTTGAGCCTTTATATTTCCTGACTACGACACACACAAATTCAGAGGAAATGAAGCGGTAGATCAGAATGACTCGCTGATTGTCCTGTTTGATGATGGTTTCACTTTGACTTTTCCTCCCCCACGTTACAGAAAAACACGTTGACTTAACTGAGCTCCAAGAATGTTTTTCAATATTTCATTTCACTGCCTTCTTGGTATTGAACGACATGATTCATTTTTGTCCTAACTAAAGGCCAACACTGCATCACAAGTAACCACATGGACAAACACAAGTTGTTTCACGCTAAAAGTGTGAATGGTACGATTTCCACAACACACCTACACAATGTTCCTCTTTCAAAAACTGAAATTTATGAATCAAGCTTTGAATGGTCCCAGATCTATCCTGATTTTGATTTTGCGGTCCTGTCCTAACATCCACAGGATGAAATCAGGAACTAATGAATGCTTGTAGAACTAAAAATGGCTCTCCAATAGCATCATAAAACATTTTTTTTTCTTGGTTCTAATTAGAAGCTTTATGTGTAGGACTGAAATATTAGGGTGCCACTGAGCACTAGATGGCACTAATGAATGTATATGGTTGTGTATGAGTGTATGCATAAATATGTGTATTAAATATATATGTATACATTTTTACATGCCCTAAATATTGATATAAAACAGACAACAAAATGTAATTTCAGTAATCTTGTATTCATGTTGATTTCATCTGTTGAAGTTGGAATCCATTAATCTTTAAAAAAAAAAAAAAAAAATCTGCAAATCAATAAAAATTCAAGCTGGCCTTAGAAAAGTTGTAAAATAATATAATAAAGTTATGTAAACTAATACATACATAAAAATTCTAGATCTTGGCATGTGTTTTATTTATTTTTAAATAACATCCAGATGCAAAATCAAGTGTATTTGTTGCTTCCCCCTACTGAACAGTAATACAGTAATCTTATAGTAATATAGTAATCTATTATTATTATTATTATTATTATTATTATTATTAATAATGTTGATTTCATTTTTGAAGTTGAAATTAATTGATCTTAAAAAATAAAATAAAAATACAAAAACAACAAAAAAAAATCTGAAAAGCAATAAACTGCAAGCTGACCTTATACAAATGATATGAAAATTAACTAATAAATAGACAAACAAACACATAAATAAAAATGTTTTAGATCTCATAATGTATACCAAATCTTTCTTTTTTAGAAAATCAGTTATTTATTTATTTATTTATTTACTTTTTTGTTTTCTTTTGTTTTAGTTTTAGTTTTAGATATCTAAATGCATGCAAATCAGTTTATTAATGTTTTTTTTATTTATCTATTTATTTTGTTTAGTTATTTAATAACATCCATATTGCTCGCTGGTACTTTTGGTGGTGTAGACAAGATCTGGTA
This sequence comes from Acrossocheilus fasciatus, assembly GCA_036784905.1. Taxonomy (NCBI): domain Eukaryota; kingdom Metazoa; phylum Chordata; class Actinopteri; order Cypriniformes; family Cyprinidae; genus Acrossocheilus; species Acrossocheilus fasciatus. The sequence goes on from CM071941.1 coordinate 17,637,929, forward strand.
ATTATCTGATGTTTCTGTATGTTTCAAGGTGTCCATCTCTCTAGATGCCTTGGGAATTTTTCTTTTTCTTTTTTTTCTTTTTTAATGACACATGTCCTTTGTCTCTAAAGTCACGGACTGCCCGGGAAGACCACATATGAAGAGGACATGAGAACACGTATGGGGCCATATCTGAGCGGAAAATAACATTAATTCTCTTGTCGTTATTAAAGCCACAGAGCAAAGATGCAATCTGAGTGCCCATGGCGACAAGTAGCTCGAACCATTCTCACTCGCCTGGCTAATAAAAGAACAAAGATAATCAGATATTGAAGATAGACAGAGAGAGACAGAGGAAAGAGAGAGTGTTTATCTCAAGGTGGACAAATCTTTAGACAGCTGCAGACATTGTCCTTTAAGGTCAGCTAGTGAGGTGGACCCTTGATGTGGTTGAGACAGGACACTAGCTATGAATGTATGTGTGTGAATGTGTTTTGCTGCAGCCTGATGTTTTGCTATATGTGCAACTTTGTGGTGATAACCAAAGTCACGAAAGCTGATCTGTTTCTCACAGAAGCAAAGCAATACACTTTATTGACTGGCAAAGGTTTTTTTTTTTTTTTTTTTTTTTTAACCTTGTATTTTTCTGTTTAATTATTTTAGTGAATTTCATTTTAATATTAATATAATATTTCAAAATAAATCATTAATTATATATATTCCAGTACTTTTATACACTTTTATCCAAAGCAACAATATTTATAATATGCAATGCCAGGTTTATTAGACAACTAAATCAGAAAGCAAGCTAGAGAATAGGAGAAAAAAAAAATGAAATGAGGTTTTGTTTTTGTTTTGTTCTTTGTCAATAATAAATGTCCAAATTATATTAAGACTCCAAGTATTTGTTTTGTTTTGTGTTTTATTTGTTTTGTTTTGTTTTGTTTTGTTTTGTTTTGTTTTGTTTTGTTTTGTTTTGTTTTGTTTTGTTTTGTTTTGTTTTGTGTTATGTATTCATTTTCAAATATATAAATAAATAAAATGTGAGAGGCTAATTAATTAGAAAAAAATGTGTTTGGTGAGAGAATAGACGACTGGATGCATGCACACACGCACACGCACACACGCGCACACGCACACACACATACACATACACACACTTTCACACAAGCTGGAATTTTGCCTATCAGTCTATTTGCCACAAACCCCCAAAATATGTTTACGGTCCACAGATAAGATCCCCCACACGCAGCATGTCTGCTTTCAATATCTGTGGAGGTATAGCAAGCCAAGCAGGACATCCACACCGCTGTATGCAAACCATGCAAACCCTCTTTAATAAAATTAAACTACAAAATGAGCTGCATTGTTATTCAGAATCCTTTTTACTTAATTTAATGCGTGCATGATTATGTTATACTCAATTGTCTTCTTCTGAAATAAATAAATGAAAAAAGACATTTTAAATCTCTTTGCACCTGTATAGACTCTAACTTTTGCAGTTTCGAGAGCAAATGTACAACTTACAATAGTACACCTATTCTAAGAACTCATTGTAGGTTCTCAACAGGGATTAAACATTTCATAACCGATATTTACTGTATCTTCCTGTGAATTTCAGAACAACTGAATCTGGTATCAGTTTCAAAACTGTGAGATAAGGCCTGGGCTAATGAATAATTTATTGTGGTCGCATTATAATTGAGTGATTAAGGTTGTTCGTCAGCTTATTCTTTAATAATTGATGCCTTAAAAAAATTAAATAATAATATTAATAAAATAATAAAAATTAAGAAATAAAAACAGACAGAAAAACATTATTTAGCAAACAACTCATATAAAGAGTTCAGTCGAAGCTCTGAGAGAAAATGTGTGGTTGAGTAAGTGCAACCTCACAAAAAGTACATATTTGTCAGCTCTTTAATACGCTGTTTGGTGGAAAGGGCTAGAAATCTCAGGTCTTGTGAAACAGGAAACATTTCTAATGGGACAATATGTCTCATGCATACTCAGAAATACACCCATACCTTCCTTCTTTTTTTCTTTTTTTTTCCAGAAATTAATTTCATTACACCTTTACAAAAGCATATCTCTTCGAGGGTCTTACTGAATATAGAATGAATATACTGATTGAACAACCAGCAAATATCTCAGGAACCTAAAAAGTTTTATTCATCCACATCACTTAAAAAACAAAAACAAACTTTAAAAAAAAATCTAAATTTATCATCAAAAGACAAAAAAAAAACAAGCAGAATCAACAAAAATCACACTCTGCCAGCCATTCTATTTAGGTACACAGGAAACTAAATGTATTTGTAGATAACAAACCTCTCATGTCCAAAAAAAGATTTGTCGTAAGGTAAGTAAAGCATTTTGTTTCCCTGTGAACTCAGACACAACAACCACAATATATGCTTTACTTTTTGTTGCATACTTTGTAAAAGAAAGTTTAAAAGGAAACTGCACATCAGTTGAATCTGCCAGTGCACTAAAGTCTGTTTGAAGACACAAGTAGTGCATTTTCCGTTGTGGCACACTTCAACAACCCGCCCTCCCGAGCGAATCTTCAAAGAAAGAATACATTTGATTAAGTGTCAGCATTACTTTTATAGTTTGCTTGCCCAATTAGAATTTAGGTTGCACAGAAGCATTTTCAAATTTACAAAGTTATTGTTTAAGGAAAAAAGAAAAATATCACAGTATACTAGTAATGGGAAACTCAAGCAGGTATGTATCTAATACACACACACGTTATTTATATATATATATATATATATATATATATATATATATATATATATATATATATATACCCTAATCTCCCTAGCAAATTAACAGATTGTTATATTTGACACTACTGTGGATTTAATTGTTTTGGAGGAGATTTTATTTGGACTAGGACTAAAATCACTAATAAAACTAAGTATGTTTGTAATTTTAAATTAAGGTCCTATTTAAGAAAAAATCTGAATGTAGTAGTGATGCAGTAGTGTATATAAACATATATATATATATATATATATATATATATATATATATATATATATATATATATATATATATATATATATATATATAAATATATATAAATATTGATTTTGTTGGGACTATGATTAAAAGTGCTCTAATAGGTCATAAATCATATTACTATGTTAAATATTACTAAATTATTAAATATATTATTGTCATATTATATATATATATATATATATATATATATATATATATATATATATATATATATATATATATATATATATATATATATATATACACATATACATATATACACTGCAACAAAAAAATGCAGTATGTAAAATTAAACTGGGTATGATAATTGCTGCAATGAAATTTTTATTTAAAAAAAAATATTAAAAGTGTATTTAGAAATGTTAAATAGTCAAATTTCAAAAACCTTTTGACTTTGATGACTTCAAAGTGAAATGTCTCATCATGGCCTTTGAAGTTAAAAAATTAATTCTCAAAAACAATCTACAGTGTGTGTGTGTGTGTGTGTGTGTGTGTGTGTGTGTAGTATGTGTGTGCGTGTGTGTGTGTGTGTGTGTATATATATATATTATGCACACATAATATACTGTAGATTGTTTTTGAGTGGATTTTGTTGGGACTAGGATTAAAATCGCTATAATAAAAGCAATCATTATATTTGTCACTAATGACAAATGGAAGGAAAGCGAGTTAGAGAGAAAGAGAGAGAAAATGGGGTGGGGGGTGATATTGTCATCCTACGGATTAGTTGGGATTAATCAGACTTGTCTTTCAGAGGGGTGAATGCTCTTTTAACGAGCTACTGCTAAAACGACAGGGATTCTTACCCATTAATTAAACAGGGTCAGGCTAGACACAGAAGCACCTATCAAAAACATGTACACATTCACACACGCTTGCATACGTGGGATGTTTTCGGAATATTAAAGCAAACATTTACCGGATTCGTTGGATTGTATTTGTGTGTCACGTTAAACAGGTTACAATGCAAAAATTTGTGCTGCGTATTGGGCAGAATGTTTCCGTGTGGGTACGGCCTACGATGATGAAACATTCGGCTTGTCAACCTACATCAACAGTATGATTTTTTATTTATTTATTTATTTTTTTAAGTTACAGAGCTGACTCAAATCTAATAATTGAGCTTTCATTTACTGCACTGGATTCTTAGCGGTTCTTGATGTACTTTTACAAATTAAATTGTTTTTATTATCCATTTAATAAGCTTGTTCGAGCATCAGGTTAACTGGTGACATTCGTGTCATTGTTTTGCTGCATGTGAGCAAAAGTGCCCTGAGAAATGCCTGACCACATGTCATATCTCACATCGCTACCCCAAAAGCTCATCTGATCATTATCACGCTATTTTCCATCTATTGAAACCAACTCTTGAGTGCGTACACGTCTGCGTGTGTGTGCATTAGGGTGTATCAGACAATCTGCAGCTATCGAATCGCTACAACAGGAAGGCTGTGAACATTTATTTCAACTTTATTTAGAAATATTAAATAGAGTCAAATTTCGAAACCTTCTGACTTTGATGACTTACTGCAAAGTGAAATGCCTCATCAGGGCCTTTGAGGTTAAGACCTTCATTCTTTTATCTTTAAGAGTTTAGCATTGTTTTTTTTTTGTTTGTTTTTTTTGTTTTTTAATTTGTTTTAATACAATGGATAACAGACTTGTGTGAAGCTTTTTAAATAGTGAGTGACTGTTTGATTTATGCATATCATATTTAAAATAAAAATCTGTTTTATCAGAGTTAACAATAACAGGACTAACATTTGGCAGAATTGTCTCAGAGTTCTGAGAAATATTTAAATTAGGTGAAAAGTTTATCTGCATTTGAGAGTTTCATGATATAAAGAGTCTGGTTAGAGTGGGCTTCCACACTTGATAGATATAAACAGTGGCTGAGATCCTGTCAGATAACTGGAGCAGGTATTTCGATACATAAAAATGAAGCCTGCCTCGGTTAAAAAGATAATCCAGATTTTGGGAAAATGGACTAAAATTAATTTAAAATTGCAAATTTCTTAAACCAGAAGTGCAGTATATAAAATAAAAGTGGGTACCTAACATAAAATACTTAGACATTTGATGTGACATGATAAACTCTATCGAAAACTATTTTAAACAGCATTTTAATAATTATATTTTATAGCTATGCATCTTAAATATATTTTAACCTGATAGCATGGCTCTGTTATTAATAAAAAATATATATAAAATAATTTTAAGTTAATTTAAATTGAATGTTATTAGAGTATATGTTATATACTCTAATAACTGGTTGTTCAATTGCTGGTTGTTCAATTAGTATATTCATTCTATATTCATATATATATATATATATATATATATATATATATATATATATATATATATATATATATATATATATATATATATATATATATATATATATATATATATATATATAATCTTAAATATATTTAACCTAATACAAAGGCTCTGTTAATATTAAAAATATATAAAGTATTTTTAAAGCGTATTTAAATTAATTATACACACTATTTCCACATAACATTGATCAAACATCCTTAATGAAAAAAATAAAAATACAGAACTTTTCTATAATGCATTTACATGCATTGTGTATGTATATATATATATATATATATATATATATATATATATATATATATATATATATATATATATATACATATTAGGGCTGTCAATATTAACACAAATTCATTTTAACAGCACTAATTTTATTAAGCACATTTTCTATTTGACCCGTGGCCTAGCCCGTGGTTGGAGAAATGGATGGAGATACTGACAGTGTTGCCAAATTAGCGACTTTTCAGACCCCTTTAGCAATTTTTTTTTTTTTTTTCAAAAAGCGAATAGCGGCCAATCTTTGGGGTTTGTACGGTGGCCGGGAAGTGCAAAACAACATTACAAAGTGTGAAACACATTTACGAAGCTCGAGACAAATTTACATTTTGGAAAACATTTTTACCAATCATAAAACACAATTACATGGGAAAAAACACTTTTACCAAGGACGAAACAAATTTACATTTTAGAAAACAAATTAACATTTTAGAAAACAAATTAACATTTTAGAAAACAAATTAACAAGACGCAAAACACTTTTACCAGTCCCGAAACAAATTTACAATGACAGATTCTTCACGGAAAGGGAATGTACCACACACCGGAAGTGACGCGGTGAAAGAAGGTGTTGTTGTTGTTGGTGAGGGCGGTAAATTCGTGTTGTGGTTGTGGAGTAAATGGCGTAAATAAAGTTTATGGTGACCGAACATGGACTGCGTCCGAGGGATGTTTTGCCCGTTTTGTGGCAAACACATGACCAGCTTAATTTTTTTAAGCTTTACGTGTGGTCGGTGTTTGGACTTTCTAAAGGACGCGGACCAGACGGAAACATCAGACATAATGCATCAGTGTGCTCAATATTTTAACGAGGGTCACTCGTACGCTGTAATCGTGGACATGATGTCAAGTCTACACGGTGTAAACATCAGCTTGAGGACTCTTAAAAGCAACCTGATCTCACAGAATTCCGTGTACTGACCATGGACTCTTAACCCCTGAATCTGTGGTGGCATCACGGAATCGCCGAAAACCCCGTGATGGGCTCACAGAAGAGATATCAATGTAAGTCAGTGACAGGCATCAGCCGTGCTCCACGCACAGATCCATTACACGGAATTCTGTGAGACCTGAAAAGTATTAATTTAAGGTACATTTAGAACAGATAAAAATGTGCAATTAAGTTGCAATTAATCGTGAGTTAACTCATGACAATCATGCAATTAACTGATAATAAATTATATATATATTTATATCGTTCCATCCTGATGATCTGACAATAGCTGTTCACATCTCAGCATGTCTAACAAACATTTCTTGCTGGATGAAGGACCATCACCTTCAACTCAACCTAGCTAAGACAGAAGGCTAACCGAGACTTGTCATAGCACTTGCATGTTGTTGCTCTTTTGTCGGATTGATTGCTTCTATTGTCCTCATTTGTAAGTCGCTTTGGATAAAAGCGTCTGCTAAATGACTAAATGTAAATGTAAATATTTTAATCGAATGACAGCCCTAATATATATATATATATATATATATATATATACATATACAGTCATGGCCACCCTTGGTAAATATGATCAAAGAAGGCTGTGAAAATTTATCTGCATTGTTAATCCTTTTGCTCTTTTATTTAAAAACAATCACAAAAATCTAACCTTTCATTGGATAATAAGAATTTAAAATGGGGGGAAATATATGTCACAGTGTGGTGCGGGAGAGAAGCACTAATACGACGCAGATAACAACAAACAGTATTTAATAATCCACATATGGGTAATCCAAGGTAAGGAAGAAACATACACACACTAGGGTCATTCAGATGCAAGACCGGACGACGAAGCACTGAACTGAATACAACTTATAAGGAGGTTAATAACGAGACACACCTGAACATAATGACACAATCAGACATTGGTAGAAACTAGGTCACACAGAGCACATGGGGAATGAAAACACAAACAAAAGTCCAAGACTGTGACAGTTCGCCCCCCTCCCGGAAGGCGTGACCCCGCGCCGTAGAAAGGGAAGGAGACGTAGGAATGTCGAAGGGTAGGTACAGACAGGCAGGAGGAGGTTCAGGAGGTGGCCAGATGACCGGGAGGAGGACGATCCACAGTGTCCAGGGTGGTGACGGAGGAAGGAGCCAGGGAGAGAACAGTAGGGCCCAGGGCGGATCAGACGAAGGGAGGAGCCAGGATGGAGACCGGAGGGACTTGGAGCAGGAGGAGCCAGGCGGAACCCAGGCGGTTGGCGGCCCAAGGTGGAGCCGACGGAGGGAGGGGCCATGGAGGAGGAATGGCCACCAACTCCATGGGGCCGACCGACGACGGCGGTAGAGCCTGAGGTGGCGACAGAGCCGAAGAGCCAGGGTGACGCCGAGGATCCGGAGGGCCAAGGTGGAGCCGGAGGCTTCTGCGACTGAGGTGTAGGCGGAGATCCGGAAGGCCGCAGCGGAGCCGGAGCGACAGAGGCCTGAGGTGAAGCTGGAGGGAAGGAGAAGCCTGACAGAGCCGGAGGGATGGAGTGACGAGGCAAAGACAGAGGAGTGGAGTCCTGAGGCGGCGGATTGTCGACGACTGACCAAGGCGGAGCCGGAGGGACGAGGGAGCCAGGCGGAGTTAGTGGACTGATGGGCTCTGGTGGAGACGAGTGAGCTGGAAGCCAAGGTGGAGCCGCTGGGTGCCAGGACTGAGGCAGAGTCTGAGCCTCGGAGACTGAAGGCGGAGTCGAGGGATCCTCCAGACTCCAGTTCCTGATGGCGATGGCTCAATGAACGCGGCAGGTTCTGGCTCTCCGTCTGCGGTGGGCTCGGGCAGCTCCACGCTGCGGGGTGGTAGGTGACTGGGCTCTGGGTCCCAAGTGGGGCTGGTGTCGTCGTCGGCGATGTTAACGGTCAGATGAGACTTGCAGGACACCAGTACCCACTCGATGAAGGCGGCGAGGCTCTCCCAAGGACCGTCCCCGGACAACTACGCTCGTGTGGAGGGGTTCAGTCCAGCGTGATAGAACGAGCAGAGGCAGCTGTCCGGGTAGTGTGTGAGGTTAGCAAGAAACACAAAGTCTTCGGTGTGGTCCTCGAGAGAGCGCCCCTCCTGCTCCAGCAGGAGGACTAGGACAGCAAGATCGTCCATGACAACAACAACAACAAAAAAAAAACTAGCAAAAACTGAAAACAAACCGAGGGGAAGACACCGCTATACTTCTTTTCTTATTTGGTCTGGTCTTCTGTCACAGTGTGGTGCGGGAGAGAAGCACTAATACGACGCAGATAACAATAAACAGTATTTCATAATCCACATATGGGTAATCCAAGGCAAGGAAGAAGCGCGCGCGCACACACTCACACACACACACACACACACACACTAGGGTCATTCAGATGCAAGACCGGACGACAAAACACTGAACTGAATACAACTTATAAGGAGGTTAATAACAAGACACACCTGAACATAATGACAGAATCAGACATTGGTAGAAACTAGAGCTGTGTCCGAAACCGCTCCTTGTAGTGCTGTCTGAATTCTGAGTGAACGACTTCATTCCCTACATTCGTTCACTACTTTTTACCCACAATGCATTCTGATTTCAAGTGTACAACCGATGTACACTTGCTGAAGCACTATTTCCCACAATCCAATGCGGAGAGCGGGAGCGAGCGAGTTTGAACGAGAGATGCCGTTTAATTTGCAAAAATGATGAATTTGGTGGATTTTTTAAAATGTTCGTTGGTAGTGTATTCATTCTGATGTCAAATTAACGGTCGCCTGAGGGCGCTCTACTGCCATCTTATTTGAGTGCAAAAACGCTGCTCGGGAGAGTTTCAAGATACTACAAACAATAAATACATACAATTATTAATATGTGCTGATGTCAGTTTATTTTTGTTGACAATATTTTAATAGTATTTAATGATTATGACCATATTACAGAACAAATGAATACCATCAATGAAACCACAAAGCTGATTACAATAGTCATTTTAAGTGTTATTGCTATTAATATTATTTTCTAAAATGAGGTACATGAAATATAAAAGTACATCTAAGATGTTTTTGCAACAGCCAAGTCTCACGCGCAGTGTAAAGGTCACCGTCCGAATCCGTTCACTTCATTTCGTTCACTCCTTTCTAATATAGTCCACTCAACTGCCTTACACTATATAGGGATTAGTGAATGAGTGAATGAGTGAACGAGTGAGCGATTTCGGACACAGCTTAGGTCACACAGCGCACATGGGGAATGAAAACACAAACAAAAGTCCAAGACTGTGACAATATCCTTATTAAATAAATGTTTTTGTTTTTTTCTCAAATACACGTTGGACACAATTATTGGCACCCCTAGAAATTCTTATGAGTAAAATATCTCTGAAGTATATTCCCGTTCATATTCACAATTTTGAGCACTCCAGGGTGATTATGAACATGAAATTATCCAGCCATGGCTTCCCGTTTCACAGAAATATAAATAGGGGGGAAAACAAAGCCCAAATTCCCTTAATCATCCATCACAATGAGAAAAACTAAAGAATATACAGTATCTCACAAAAGTGAGTACACCCCTCACATTTCAGCAAAAATTTTAGTATATCTCCTCAAGGGACAATACTACACAAATGAAACTTGGATATAATTTATAGTCAATGTGCAGCTTGTATAGAAGTACAAATTTACTGTCCTCTAAATATAACTCAACATATAGCCATTGTTGTCCAAATAATTGGCAACAAACATGAGTACACCCTAAGTGAACATGTCAAAACTGTGTCCCAAGTGTCAATATTTTGCATTGTTATCTAGCACTGCCTTAATCCTCCTGGGCTTGGAATTCACCAGAGCTGCACAGGTTGTTGCTGGAATCCTCTTCCACTCCTCCACAATGACATCACGGAGCTGCTGGATGTTAGACACATGGTGCTTCTCCACCTTCCGGTTGAGGATGCCCCACATGTGCTCAATAGGGTTCAGGTCTGGAGACATACTTGGCTACTCCATCACCTTCACCTTCAGCTTCATCAGCAAGGCAGTTGACATCTTGGTGGTGTGTTTGGGGTCGTTATTATGTTGAAGACTGCAATTTGGCCCAGTTTCTGAAGGGAGGGCATCATCTTCAGCTTTAGAATTTCTCAGTACATGTTGGAATCCATGTTTCCCTCAATGAACCGCAGCTCCCCAGTACCAGCAGCACTCATGCAGCCCCAGACCATAATGCTACCACCACCATGCTTGACTGTAGGCAAGACACAATTTTCTTGGTACTCCTCACCAGGGCATCACCACACATGCTGGACACCATCTGAGCCAAACAAGTTTACCTTAATCTCATCAGACCACAGGACATGGTTCGAGTAATGCATGCTCTTGGCCAGGTTGTCTTCAGCAAACTGTTTGCAGGCTTTTTTGTGAGCCAGCTTCAGAAGAGGTTTCCTTCTGGGACGACGGCCATGCAAACCGACTTGTTGCAGTGTGCTGTGTGTGGTCTTAGCACTGACAAGCTGACCTTCCACTTCTGCAACCTCTAAAGCAATGCTGGCAGCACTCATGTGTCTGTTTTTTGAAGCCAGCTTATGTACCTGACGCACAGCACAAGGACCTCATTTCTTTGATCGAGGCCTGTTCCGCCACTGTACTGTAACTCAGTTCCAGGGTGTTCCGAACTTCATATAGCCTCGGCCATCTTTGTGGAGAGCAACAATTCTAATTCTCAAATCCTCAGAGAGTTTTTTACCATGAGGTGCCAACATTCAGTGGTCAGTATGAGAGAATTGTACTCAAAGCACCAAATTTCAACTGCTCTAAAACAAGATACACAAATTTGTATGGTCCTGTCAAGCAGACAAAAACATGAACATGATGTGGCTTTGCATGGTTAAACGATGTATAGCTGTTTTCACGTAGGGTGTACTCACTTTTGTTGTCAGCTTTTTTGACAATTATGGCTGTATGTTGAGTTATTTTCAGAGAACAGTAAATCTTTACTGCTATACAAGTTGCACAATGACTACTCTAAAATATATCCAAGTTTAATTTCTGTAGTATTTTCTCTTGAAAAGATATACTAAAATGATTGCCGAAATGTGAGGGGTGTACTCAATTTTGTGAGATACCGTATTCCTGATGTGCAGCAAAAGATAAGGTTACACTTTATTTCGATAGTCCACTTTAGACATTCTACTAACTATAAGTAACTTTGTAACTACATGTCAACTACATGTCAACTACTTCTCATTAATTTGCAACTACATGTCTACTAACTCTCAGTAGGGTAGGTTTAGGGTTAGTAGAATAAGTTGACATATACTTGCAAAGTTTCTGATAGTCAGTATGTTGTATGTTGTGAACCCATCAAAATAAAGTATTAGAAGATATTAACCAGACAGTCTACTAATACTCTGATGACTGCTAGTTGACATGTAGTTGCAAAGCTACTTACTGTTAGTAGAATGTCTAAAGTGGACTATCGAAATAAAGTGTTACCAAAGATAATTGAGCTTCACAAATTAGTTTAGTTTAGAAAATAGCTAGAGCAGTGACAATTCCCATTTCTACCATCAGGGCAATAATTAAGAATTTCCAATCAACAAAAAATGTTCCGAAACTGCCTGGAAGAGGACGTGTGTCTATATCATCCTAATGCACGGTGAGAAGGAGAGTTTGAGTGGCTAAAGACTCTCCAAGGACCACACCTGGAGAATTGCAGAAAATAGTTGGGGTCAGAAAACCTTAAAAAAAAAATTGTCAAACAGCACCTACATCACCACATGTTGTTTGGGAGGGTTTTAAGAAAAACTACTAGCTCATCCAAAAACTCCAGCATATTCAGTTATCAGACACGACTGGAACTTCAAATGGGACTGGCTTCTATGGTCAGATGAAAATAAAAAATGAGCTTTTTAGCAGCAAACACTCAAGATGGGTTCAGTGAACACAGGGGAAAAAAGGACCCCATGTGTACAATGAAATATACTGCTGTATTTTTGATGTTGTGGGCCTATATTTCTGCTGGAGGTCCTGGACATCTTGTTTAGACACATAGCATCATGGATTCTATCAAATACCAACAGATAAAAAAATCAATAAGTGACTGACTCTGTTAGAAATCTCATGGGCTATGTTTGGATCTTCCAACCGTACAATAATCTAAACACAAACCTCAAAAACAACACAAAAATGGGTCACTGAGCACAAATACAAGCTTCTGCTGCCCATTCCAGTCCTCTGACCTGAACCCTGTTGAAAATGAGTGAACTGAAGAGAATGAGCACCAACATGGAGCTGGGAATCTAAAGGGTCTGGAGTGATTCTGGATGAAGGAATGGTCTCTGATCTCTTGTCAGGTGTTCTCTAACCTCATCAGGCATTATAGGAGAAAATTTTGAGTTGTTAAACTGGCAAATGGAGGTTTCAAAAAGTATTGAATAAAAGGGTGCCGTTAATTGTGGCCAATGTGTATTACAGAAAAACATTTATTTCATAATGATATTTCCCCCCATTTGAAATTCTTATTATCCAATGAAAGGTTAGATTTTTGTGAATTTTTTAAATAAAAGATCAAAAGGATTAATGTTATAAGCTGAAATTTACAAGAAACAGTTTAACTACTATGTAAAAGGAATACTGCTGTAAAAAAACACCTTATTTGTTTAAAGTGTTTGCAAACCAAATGTTATTGCACTTTTGTTCATATAGCAGTACTTTTAAATGAAAAAGTGCACAATACACTACGTTTGAATTAATTATTGAATTTTGTGCATAACAATGCAATTAGAAAATCATGCGATTAATCACAATTAAAAATTTGAATCGTTGCCCAGCACTTTTATATATATATATATATATATATATATATATACACACACAGTATATATCCTATAAACTCCACACAGTCTTGACTAAATGTCAAATTAGAAACTGAGAAAGAAATGCTGAAACCTTCTAATCCTGAAGCTGAAAGGCTTTAAATAACAGGGCAGAAGAATTAAAGTGATTTAAAAGGTCAATAGAAAACAGATCCTGATAGAGGGACAGATTCTGCCATGGAGAGAAAAGAAAGAGCAGAGAGGACGGATGGAAGTTTCTCGAGTTTCTCTCGCTCATTTACGGGGACAAAGAGCAGCGAGGAGAGCAGCCCGATGGGGCAGGGAGGGGGTGAGGCATCTTTACACGTACCCTGATAGCAACTCTGTGTGTGTGTGTGTGTGTGTGTGTGTGTGTGTGTGTGTGTGTGTGTGTGTGTGTGTGTGTGTGTGTGTGTGTGTGTGTGTGTCTGTTGGGGGGATCACTGAGCGCTGGGGTCAGTCGCAATGCCTGAGTGGAGAAAGCGGTGATACTCATCTCACCTGTGGGATACGGCGACACCAGCGTGCACCTGAGATCCTCCTCTGACTGACAGGCCTTCAGAGAGGAGAGGGTCAGGGTGGGGTAGGGTAGGGTGACCACCTCACTCACCAAATGGCAGCACACATTTGGATATCACCAAATGAAAAAGATTTACTCACTCTCATGTCGCTCCAAACTCGCATGTTGTTGTTTTTCTTTTTTCTGTGGAACACGAAAAGAGAATTTTTGATGAATATTCACACGGCCCATTTCCATAAGTAACCATATCTGTCAGCTCCAAAAAAATGATATGACATTTATGGTTATATCCATATATAGTTATAATTCAAAACAAATTAAGGTTAAAGGGGATAGTTCACCCAAAAATTATGTTCTTTCCTCTGTTGGTTTCACACATTCTTCAAAAAAATATGTTTTGTTTGTCCATTTGCTTTCAACAGAAGAAAACAATTCACACAGTTTTGGGAAAATCTTGGGGCCAATCTAAGGATTTAGAAGCAGAAATGTAAATGCTTAAAATTTTATAATACCAAGTACATTAATTATTATGCTTTTTAAAAAAATTCTATTGCCATTTGCCAATTGCCATTGCAATTGAGTTCTAAAATTAAACATTATACAGATAAGATTAGTATATGTACTGTGTGTGTGTGTGTGTGTGTGTGTGTGTGTGTGTGTGTGTGTGTGTGTGTGTGTGTGTGTGTGTGTGTGTGTGTGTGTGTGTGTGTGTGTGTGTGTGTGTGTGTGTGTGTGTGTATATATATATATATAATGTGAGAAATGTTGAAGGTGTCTGAATAAATTTTGGTTTGACTATATACATATATAGTCAAACCATAATTACAGTTACACCTTCAACATTTCTCACATTATATCACAGTTTATTCACTATGGTTTAGAAAATGGTAATAAAATATGAAAATAAATTTGTATATTTGTATGAAATTACAAATAATAAATAACGATGGGGTAAACGCAGAATGTAGGGCATATGTTGTAATTGTTCAGAGATGTAAAAGTATGGTAGGACAATGTATTTATACTCCCTCATTGGCACAGTATATGTGTGGTTGTGTGAGTAACACTGGAGTCTATCGTATTTTTTCTCTTCTTCGTGTTAGATCAGGTCAGCTATTTTCTCCATAATGTCTTTGAACTCAAAAATCAGTGCACTACATCTGATATGTGCATAGAGCCCAGATTTGCTGAGTCTGTCTCTGTGTGCTGGCATACGTTTGCTGTATGAATCTTTAAAATAAAAAAAACTTTCTTGCTCTATAAGGGCTTGAGATATTTTTGTGTTTTTAATTGTGTTTTGCAGTGGTGCAGGTTTTTTTTTTTTTTTTTTTTTCAATTAAATTAAAATGAAATGTTATGCTATTTTTTTTTTCTTTTGAAATGTAAAGTTTTTATTTTTTATTTTATTTTTTTTAGTTTGTCGGTTTCTATCTCATTGTTTTATATTTAAAAATATATATATTAATATAGTAGGCCTATTGATAACACAACCACGTAATTAGTGATGCACAATGAGTTATAAGGCCGATGCCTGCAGAGCCTTCTTACCAATGTCTCTAAACTAGGTCAACAATGACTTCCTGCGACTGAGCAAAGCACCCTAAAAGATCTCGCCTCGCTGCTATTAGCAGCAAATCAGCCAAGAATGTGTGTGGGTGTACAAGTGTATGTGTGAAATATTTAAAACAGGTATATTTAATCTACGTCATCAGGACGAGAAGTCATGGAAGATATGCAATGCAGATGAACCTACGCTTTCGGATTTTTATTTTTATTTTAAGCGTATTCTTCGAAATGTATTTAAGATACAAAACATCTACAATATATTAGGAGAATATAGCTAATAAGCTATACGTTTAGCTGTGAGAGAAAGCAAACTTTTTTTTAGTCATAACAAAATCATAACTTTTAACTAATAATAATCTCTGCTATTTCTAATCAAGCATTTTCAAACTTTCACATTGATTTCAAAACAATTAAATTCAAAGTTATTTTAAATACCCCCTGCACATTGCAACTGTAACTTTACAATACATTTTAAAATAAAAGTTCAGCCATGAATGGAAACATTACCTAAGATTTAAAAATAAATAAATAAAATAATATCTAAAGTAACTTACCTTTTATCTCGGTATGATGGTGAATCTAATCATAAATAAAAAATGCTTTGTATTGAGGAATCCATTTTGATATTTCCTTTCCACACAGAGAAAGTAATAAAATACAACATGTACAGTGCACTTTCTACTTTATTCATATATATCTGCCACACTCAATTCGATACTAATCATCTTCCTATCATGCTGCCAGCTGGAATGACAACCACAGCTTTAGTTTTATGAACGGCTTTATCCGGTTTTCAATAAATCCAAGAATACTCACTGACTTAAGATGGAGCCAAAAGAGTTGTTGTGTAAATAATAGTTTTACAAGATTAAAGAAAATGGAACCATGGGAACAATAACAGCTTTTCTTAGTAAAAAGGTAAAAACACTCAAAAAAGTTGAACATTCTTATTCTCACTCTCTCTGAATGATCTGGCATTTTCAACCTGAGCCAGTCAGAATGAGAAAGATTCGAAGAATTTTCAGTATTCACTTTTCTGCTAATTTGACCTCTCAGTCTCCCTAAATGAGCAATAACCTCATCTATATATTCTCACATGTCAAAACCTGAAAAATCAAAGACACTCTCTAAGAATTATGTACTCCTTTAATACGAAGAAACACAGCTTGGGGAGGCAGTGCAGCCTCAAAGTTTCCAGCAGGGACTGTCAGTGCAATTTGCCACAGATTCTTTTGATACTGACATTTGATACAAGAGGTCAAATTATGCCTCATCAAAATGCGACAAAATCGTAGTAATTTGTCTGGATCTCTTACACACACACACACGGAAAGTACATCGCTCACAGTATAAAGCGTACACATGTGGCCTCAGGAAGTCCTTTACCACATCATATATCTGCCACCAGGAAATGATACACAAAATCATCTGTAAGAAAAACACATTACAGTAAATGGCAAAGCCAATATGCATGCAAATACAGTAAGGCTAACCTTCATAAATGGATGTTTTAAAGACCCCCATGAAATCAAAATAGGAGTTTAGTGGCATTTAACCTTTGTCTGTTAGCTTGGAAGCCATTTACATGCATGTAGATAGCTATAGCATACTTTGAAAGGTTAAGAATGCATTAGAAATGCTATTTTAAATAAGCATTTAGGACGTACTGCATAATGGGTGCTGTCAGAGTTTTTTTTTTTTTTTTTTTTAATAATACACAAACTCTCTTCATTAAGTGCTACCATTGAAATAGTCCTGAAAAATCAGCCCTGACAATGTCAGAGAGCAGCCTCTTCACTCAATCACTGTGCCTTTCTGATAAAGTCAAGGTGCTGTTTTAATGGCACTGAAATATGTGGGGCCTGCAGGTTGTAACCATGGGCCCTATTTGAAATTGTGTAAATAGGCTAGCAAAAATAAATAAATAGAATAAAGATATAAATTAAACAATGCTATTTTTTTTCAAGTTTGTCAGTGTTCTAGTACCGAAATTGAATAAACAAATGCAAAATTGTATAGTCTTTGTTAAAGCTACAAAAAAGCAGTGACTGATTTTCTCTCTTTTTTTTTCCCTTGGATTAATATTAAGGACAACGACAGCAGCTAGTAAATTAGGCATGGACGCATAAAGACACAATTTATGAATCCAATATAATGATACACATCTTTCTCAACTGTTTTCGTTTGAGGATACTCAATAAGATAGGTATTTTGACATAATTTTATATGTATTTTTCTGTTCAAGTGCAAGAAGAGGCAAAAGAAATTTCAAATGAAAGTTTTGGAGCCGTGTCTCCGACAATGCATGAGCCCAGAATTGAGTTATATTTTGTGTCTTCTTGCTCTTGAACGGACAAATTCACCTTGCCAATTTGAACATTCAAGCGATTTTAAACCAATCAAGAACATGCAACAAGTTCAAATTCGCATCTCACCATGAACACCGAATTGAGTTCTTTCACTGCTTCTTGAGCTTGAATGCTTTAAAATCACTTGAAGGTTTAAACTAGCAATGTTTAAAAACACATGTAAATGATAAACTTTAGTGAGGACGTGCAGCAGTGACTTATCAGGCAGTGCGTCAACTGTCCTGAGTGTCTTTCACGCTGACCCCGAACAGTCCGTTACAATTGACGGGGGCCCACAACAGCCGTGGGCCCTTATAATCGTCACCACCTTTCTGCCCACTAACGACAGCCCTGTATGTAATATCTCTTTAACCTTTAAACTTTATGATAAGGCAAGTTTACTGTACTACAATTTATAAAATGTTATGTGGTGCAACTCTACAAAATGTACAGATATGAATATTGAGTCCCTAAACAAAGTGTATGGCATCTTCACACAGGTGATTAGGAACCCAAGGCATCTTTCTTCTGGTGTCTGTCCTCGGTCTGTAAACCTTTAGTGTCTTAAAGGTGTCTTAAAGTCTACTTCCAGAATAAAAATTTCCTGGCCAATGATTTCAAGGTCAAAAATGCAGTTTCAAAGCAGCTTCAAAGAGCTCTCTACACAATCTCAGCCAAGAAATAAGGGCATATAAGCGCATAATGACCGAAACAATCAGTCATTTTCTTGTATATATATATATATATATATATATATATACTTTTTAACCACAAATGCTCGGCTAGCATCAGCTCTGCAATGCGTGTCTTCATTCCGTGATGTTCAAAAGGTCACGCATGACGTAGGTGGAAGTACCGACCCAGTGTTTACTAAGCAAACATGCAAAAAAAGTCAAATGCATTTTACCAAAAAGGTAAAACAACGATGTGTAATGATTTTAATGTTGGCGGAGAAAATGGGAAGTAGTTTTTAAACGAAAGTACAAACATGAAGAAATTAACCGTGTGACCTTTCCAAAATGATTATGTAATGTGTGAAGATGTGCATTTGTGGTTAAAAAGTGCATAAATATATATATTTTTTTATTTATTTATTTATTTCTTTTTCAGAAAATGACTGATCGTTTTGCTAGATAAGAACCTTATTCCTCTGCTGATATCGTGAAGAGCCCTTTGAAGCTGCATTGAAACTGCATTTTGGACCTTAACATTGTTGCCCAACACTGATGTCCACTATATGGAATTACAACTTAATTTCTTTGCGACTGAAGAAAGAGTGACATGAACATATTGGATGGCATGGGGGTGAGTAAATTATCAGGAAATCTTTATTCTAGAAGTGGACTTATGCTTTAATACTGTTCCACAGGTACGAGTGCAATAAGTGTTCATGGTTCATTGATCAAGGATGAAAAACATTTGACTTTTCTAAAAAAAAAAACAAAAAAAAACATGTACCTTTATCCAAGGTGTCTGATGGTTGCACTACTAAAATATGAAGCCAACATGGATAAAAAAGGCTGGCGGACATAGATTGGACATTGATATAAATCACCTTATATTGCAAATGTAGTCACAGCTTAATATTGTTGTATGGCCATATTAAGTAACCATATTGACAAATCCGCATCCAAAACTGGAACAATAAATATTGTATATATTTAAGACAATTTATAGTGATAATTGTTATAAGTGTTAATATACCAACAACAGAAAAAAAAAAAAAAAATACTTGAGCAGGTGGTGGGTTAAAAAGTCAAGTGTGGGTGTTTTTGCAACTGCTACAAGAGGTGAGGCTCTGATAAAAGCACAAACGCACATGCAGTCGGTTGTACCACGATTCCACCGCACTGAGTCTGGGGAGTTTAGGCACAGAGCTCTGCCCGCAGACGGTGCAGAAGAGCTGGGTGTGGTTTGGTCTGTCCAGCACAAGAAGCAAGTCTGGGCCTCCCACAAAAAACACGTCCTCAAACACATGTGGTTTAGCCCTGTCTGCTCCTAGCCAGGAGCTGTGGTCATCCCTAAACTTCCTGTCCGCCCCCTGGTTACACTCTTTCCACGTCGACTCTCACCTGCTGTGCACCTGTCAGATATATAACGTGCTGCAACTGCTGTCACATGCTGAAAAAGCGCTGCCGACCCGAGGCTTTTATGTAACCGTTACCAAAGACCTGTCTCCCATACACACACGCACGCCTCCAGACAGCGAGGGGAAATTTAGAGTGAAAAGGACAAAGAGGGGTGAGAACGACAGAGAGAAGAGAGGAAGCAACAGAAAGAGAAAGTAGAGTTGGAAAGTAAACGACTGAAACTCCTGTTTCCAACCCACTGCGGAAAAACAGAGGGACAAATGCATGCACACACACTAAGAGAGGAACTCAACCAAATCTGACCTTGCAATCTGAATACACTGCAACTTATGCAACACACTGTACACTGTACATAATAGACACAGTCCCCCCCCCAAAAAAAGAGAGGATGATGATGATGATGATGATGATGATGATGATGATGATGATGATGATGATGATGATGATGATGTCCGGGTCAAATGTCACCCAGAAATTGAAAGAAAGAAATGAGAGATTTTAAAGAAAATCAAGCCTATTTTTTATTGAGCAATTACGATTATTTTGCATTGTGGCATTATTTTCATGACATTTATTCATTTGGCATTATCATTCTCACTACTGTAGTGCAAACTAATACCTATGTTAAATTGATTTTTTATTAATGGCCATTTTACGGTAATGAGACTTGATAATTTGTGGCAAATTGTAGTGTAATGATCATTTAAAAACCAAAATAGGCAAAAAGTTGCAAAAAGTGTTATGTAAGTAAATAAATAAATAAACAAACAAATTAATTAAGAGTTTATTTGCAAAAACAGATAACTATCATGTTATATCATGTTTTTTTTTATTATGTTATCATGTTTTTATTGTGTTTTATTTAGTTTTAGTTAGCTGTTGTTGTTTTTTTCTTTTTTTCTTTTTTCTTTTTTACCTAATCAAAATAACCCAACTGCAGTTTGACTGAGATTAACTGGAAAGCACAATGAAAAAATTGTGAGTTTTCCGTTTTTGCAAATTAACTCTTCAAATGTTTGTGAAGTAAAACTTTATTTGCATGAAAAGAACCACACTAAATATTGTTACGCAATAAATCAATCAATCAAAACAATTTTAATCATCATCATTATAATAAATAAATAAAAAATACTACTACTACTACTACTAATAATAATAATGGTCCTAAAACAGGTTCACTTTTGTTTAAGCAAAATATAACACATTTTTATTAGTCTTTTAATTCCAGGTTAAAATGTGCCTGGGACACATTCTAAGTGAGATCTGTAAAAAAAATATCTTAAAAAAAAAAAAAAAAATATATATATATATATATATACGTATAAAGTTAAACAGAATCATTTGTGAAATATATACATAAGTTAAATATGTGGAACCAGATTCTTAATTTGCTTAAGCCTTAATATAATTTCATTACCATGTTAATTTTTACAGTACCACAATGGTTTCATGGTATTATTTATACCTTTTTGGAGCACCATTGTATAGGCATATGATAATCATACAGTATCAAGACAAACATCAAAATATCATCGTAGTACTATCTGATGCTATCAGCATGGACACTATTAGCATCCCATGCGACAGCGAAAAGAATAACATACTTTCATTGCATTAGATATTGCATTCTGACACATAACTAGCATTTCCATTCACGTGTTAGCATTAGCTTCTAGGATTTCACGCGTGCTATTCTCTTTTTCACCTACTCAAAGATGCACACATTCACACACAAACTTCACACACGTTTTTTACTTCTGGACTTGCCGCCTTTGCTTGAGCCACGTGAGAATTCCTACACATAATTAGCTCGCAATTAGGCCATAGATATCGATCGTACTCATTTCAGTTTAACGTTAAAAACAAGCGAGAAAAGGAACGAAAAGAGGTATGGATGGGCGTCTCAGAGGACAGTGAAACAAAAGGGTCAGAAATAAACGAAAGAGGATGATTTTGCGTTAATGAATTAAACTCATTGCCTCTTATAATTACTAAAGATCAGAAGATCTTGCACATTTAACACGTTTTTCTTCCCCCACCTTCAACATGCACTCCTACACATACACATTATATTAGCACTGACTGTACAATTGAAACCTTTCTCACACTGTTACACACACACACATGCACGATTACAATGTCAGATGTCAAGTGTAAAGAATACACTTACATTTGAACGGAGTGTAATGGTTTAATACACTTAAATGCATGTAAACTCCAATTATATGAAAATGGATTGAAATTGAAATCTATATTAATTGCATTTAGCTGAATTTTAGAACACTTTTTGACTCTGTAATTGTAATTTCATGATTCTACTGTTTTAGTATATATATATATATATATATATATATATATATATATATATATATATTTATACATTTATGCTATTAGTACAGGTGAAAATTAGTTATTACTGTAAGGTCAGTGAATGTGCATGTGTGCTCTTTTATCTTTGTATCTGCTTACAAAGAAATCATGGGAAATTCAATTTATTTCCTGACATCCTTGAAACGTAAACACACACTTGGGCACACACACACACACACACACACACAAATACCACTGCGATGGAAGTGTAGGTATGCATCGGCGATTTTACATTTCAATCCTTCCACATCTGGGCCTGATGTCCGGTTGTGTTAAAGGGAAACAAATCACATATACACACACAGAAGCACTATGTTTACTTATATTTCTGAGTAGAAAGTTGATCTGGGTCCAACACACAAAACACACACACACACACACACATGCTTCAACTTTTCAACAAAGACAGACAACCTCTATTGAAATGTAACTATATCAATATTTGGGTAAAAATAGAAGTAAGAAACTACAGGTACATATCCAAACACACTTCTGAGCCTCAAAATGTTCTTTAAAATGAATATTTCACCCCAGAATAATAAATTCATAATTTACTCACCTCATTACTCACCCTCATAAAATATTATCTATGTTTCCATCCAAGTTGCAAACTGAATTCCTGCTAAAAATCTGAAAATCCCCCAAATTATTTTCTATGTTCAAGGTAACAAAATTGTCACTTCTGGAGCAAATTAGTGCCAAATCAAATGGAAACTAATGTTGTAGCCACTGAGGCTGTTGTAAACTGGTGAGCAACAGCATCAGACAGTTCTAGAGGGCAACAATAGTCTGTAATAATTTCAATTTTGATCAAATTTAGTCTGATTTTATGGTGCTCTATGCCATTTTTGGAGTTTTCACTGTAGGGAAAAGAGCAGTATGAACATTTATAAAAACATGTACTTTTTTCTGTGTTCCACAGAAGAAAGTCAGTCGAACGAGAGAGTACATGACAGTAAGTCATTGTATATTCTCTTAACAATACTAACTTACGTGAATATGTTTTCTATTAGCATAGAAACACTGCTCTTAACTGGTGCAATATTTCCTTTTGAGATTAATATCCGGCATCACATTAATGTTTAACAAGAAGGTCAACAGACTAGTAACTATGATCATTCTTGAAGAAAACTACTGGATCAATGTCAAACTCCATCTACGTCATCCAAACCCTTCTGCGTTTGAGCAGATATAAGTTCAATCCATATTTTCTCATCCTCTTATTTTCTATGAATAATAATTTTAATCTAAATGGATCCATCTCTGAAAGGACACATTGGTTGTGGTGATTAATCACCATGCGGTCTGAAATAAATTAATTTACATATCTAGGAACAAAGACATTATTTATTTGAGTTCGGCACACCTGGTCGGTACACCGCTGCCCACACTGCAACACACTGCTGGAAAGCGCAATAAAGCCAGGAGAGTTATGATTATCATCTCAGTCATAATGCCTGCGTCAGTAAGATGAATGCAGGGGACGCCGACTCTGCTTTTAATAAATCCCACATCACCGCTCGTCACCGCCACCATGACAACCGCATTTATTTTAGGACAGGTTGATAAATTAATTTGTTTTTATCGGATAAGAATACATTCGGGGATGAATTGATCTTGACTGAGAAATGAAATGCGGCAGAGCAAGGCAAACTCTCCAGTTTGCTTTGGAGTTGTGAAGTGGTTTTGAAGTAGGTGTGCAGTAAAATGTATTTATTTATTTTTATTTTTGGATATAAATTGAAGGATTTTGTACATTTGTACGATAAGAACATTTTATGTTCATGTATTCCCTTAATCATTTGAATCATAGTTAGCGTCATGCTCTTCTATCATTGGAGTGACATTAAGGTTCAACTTAAATATGATATGTATTATGTTTTATGAAATATTTACATGCTGTATAACACCTAACTACACACGACGCAACAAGACAAGCAATTTGGGTGTCCACACTAGACACGACGCGACACCGTGATGCAACAGAATCAATCAAATATCACAGCCAATCAGAAGCGTGTGTGGGCAGGCTCTCTCTGGAAGCGCTCTGCGTTCACAACGAAATGGAGTTTATAATCTAATTCATAAACGTTAAACCTTTTTAACATTATTAAATGTACATACTGAGTGACTGATAACATCTTTGTCATGGAATACACTTGTTGGTTCGCAGTGAGTTCACAGTTTTAACATAGGCTACATCTTTGCTTTTATTTATTTTCAAGATCTGAGGTAAACTATCTGTTGTTGCTTTCAGTATAGCTATAAATGCCACGCAATATGACATTCAAACTCACATTAGGCACGTTTAACTTTGAATAAAGCACTTAATCAGTACCTGAGATTAACTACTGTCATATAGTTTGAATGTTGTTGTTCCACCCATGACATCGCGGAAATAGAAACCGTTTCTAAAATAGAAATGTTGTGTGTCGCCGTCACGGCTTGTTAGATGGATGGACAAAAACTCAGATTAACATGGAAAAGATACCTTTTATCGCGTTTCACTGCATCGCGGCGCGTGTAGTTAGGACACGGTAATAAAGTGTTAATAGATTGTGACTCTTTTATACAAATGAAAATAATAATTAAGGACATACCATGAACTTATGCGTACAAACATTTACAATTTTTTGAAATCTTTTTTTTAAATAAATGGACACTTTTTTTGTCCAATAAAAATACTTTTGCAAATATTTTCCACAAATTTGTTCTGTTTGTGTTTCATGATTGCTCCTGGATACATACATATACATATATACATAAATAAATAAAAATGTAAAAATGAGACTTAATCAAGAATTTATACGTATACACATTTTTTTTTTTTTGTCCAATAAAAATACTTTTGCAAATGTTTTCCACAAATTTATGTTTGTGCTTCATGAATGCTTCAAAACAAAACTAAACTGAACTAAACTGAACCATAAAATAAAATACAAATTAAGAAAAATTTTAAAATTAGACCCAACCAAGAACAGTTTAACCCACTAAACAGAAATGTGTGCCTCATTTTCATTAACAAAAATATTAAAATAGTATGTTTTCTGACTAAGTTTCATAATTTAAAACGTTTGAATATATTGATGCTTAATAAAGCTTAATTTATATTTAACAATAATTCATTATACTCACTGATACTGAACTACTGCACTTTTTAACATCAAGTCACCTTTTTAACAAAACTATGCCACTCCCCAATACACAAAATGTAGTTGATTCAACCCCGTTTAAATCTTCTCAGCTGTTTGTGAAGTCTCATCAGCTGTTGGAGAGTGTGTATTTGGGTTGACAGCTTTGTGTTTGTTCTTTACTCTTCTGGAGAAAGAGGAAAGCTACTGAGAAGGTGATAAGAGAAAACTCCAGTGTGCGAGAGAAAGAGAGACATATCTGATATCAAGCCACAGGTCAAGCAGACACACACTCTCGCACAGACACACACTCGAGAAGACAAACTGGAGGAATGTGAGCTGGTGGAACAGCCTGCCTGATGGGTATCAAATGGAGCATCTTAGATAAAGACGCTTCTGCCAGACTTCACTTACACACAAACACACAAACCAAAACATCCTCACCAAAGCAGGCCAAAATCTTCATCAAACACACAAAGATACGTGCAAAGACCCACTCAATGCGTCCCTCACTAAAAAGGATGCACATCTTGACGTATTAAGAAACCAGAATTTGCGTATCACGAAAACATCGATCGGCAAAATCCCCGAATGCACACTCTCACAGGATGCGAGGAAGGATGATGGTTGCTATCGAAAATCTACATCTCAACAATATCAAGTTGCTATACACAAATGCTAAACATCGAAGTGGAAATGGTTGTCGGGGTGCTTAGGTGTAGTTAACCTTCTTATCGTAATGCTGCGCACTGCAGAATCAATAATAACCGTGCTGCACCAATCTCCATGTCCGCCCAGGCGAGGAGGGAGCCAACATTGCCTTCAAAATGGAGGTGCGTTGAAATGTTTAATCTCTGCGGCAGTATGATAAGATTGCTTCCTCCATTTTGGTTCCAATGCATCTGAACCATCTCCCGTGTGCCAGGTCTGTGTGGGATGTGGTGTAGAAGCCATCTTTATCTCCAAACCCAAGAGTATCTCAGCTTTGTATCTCAGGCTCCCACACGAACAGAGGGAGAAAGGCATGATGGGTAATCTTCATAATCTCCAATCCAAATACACAACTAAATGCTTGCTACTTGTTTGTGTCAATGACCTCTTACCTTAGAAGATTGACATCAAGGCCTCTTAGTTGATTACCTGCTGAAAGGCACTAGCATTTGCTCAAACCCGCTCACATAATATGGTAAATGCTGTAAATGTGTTATTCGCGTCAAATAAGCAACATTCAAACCCATAATGTAAATTACAGATAAATAGGATATTCAATTAAATTGTATTAACGGTAATGGTCTAACCATCAACATTTTTGGTAATGCTTTACTTAAAGCCATTATCTGTAATGTACTATAAAGGGCAGTTGAAGGGTATAATGCATTATAATTTTCATAATGTGTGTTGTAATACATTATATCTTGTCGAAGATAATTATAACCGAATTTAAAATGCATAGTGTAACAATGAACTGCTAAGTGTTAAAATGTATTAACTGTAGTTTAAATGGGCAATGCATTATAAGGTGCATTACAAGGCATAAATAATGCATTAAAACTACTTTAATCATGGATTATATATAAAGCCATTAAGTAAAGTGTTGTTAAATGTTTTTAAATATAGTTTAAGGTAAAAGTGGTAATAGTACTGATAAGTAAATATAAAGTTATTTTGGGGTGGTTGTACCCCATGTCATCTTGCAATCTGTAAAATGTAATGGTGTCTTCTAGGTCTTCTAGAGTCATTACAATGACTTCTTGTTTGATTGTTTATTTGGTTTGGTGTATCCCTGTATGTTTGTGCATGTTGGTTGCATCACATGACTGGATCAGTTGCACCAAATGACTTTTTGGCAGACAAAAGTTTTATTATTAGTCTTTTATTTAGTATTTTAACAAAACTTGATGTCAACCAAGAGGAAAGTTCACATTTTGATTAGAAATACTTTTGTTGTTGTTGTTGTTGTTGTTGTTGTTGTTGTTGTTGTTGTTGTTGTTGTTGTTCTTCTTCTTCTTCTTCTTCTTCTTCTTCTTCTTCTTCTTCTTCTTCTTCTTCTTCTTCTTCTTCTTCTTCTTCTTCTTCTTCTTCTTCTTCTTCTTCTTCTTCTTTAAAATGATTTCCTGTTTGGTGTATTCCTGTATTTTCCATGTTTTTGCATGTTGGTTACACCACATGACTTGACTGGTTGCTCCAAATAACTTTTTGATAGACAAAAGTTGTATTATTAATGTGTTATTTAGTACTTTAACAAAACTGCTTGGTGATGTCATCCCCAAAGAAAAGTTGTTTCAGAAGCGGAGATATTAGATTTGATTACAAAGATAATTTGTGCACAGAGAAAACGCAATGAGACCAGAAATATGTATTAAGAAAACAAATAGGGTCATTTTTGATTACGTGCCATAAATTAAACTTTTCAGCTCTTCAGAAAAGCTTTGAATGACTTCAGTAGAAAGAATGACAGAAGTTGTTAGTAAAAAAAGGCCTATTCTTTGCTGCGGTGTTCAAATCACTGAGGCGACTACAAGGCCATTAAGTTAACACGCTCTGGAAAATAGCTCACCCCCCACCTCCCCATTCTTAATGTCATCTGAATGCTCTTTGATGGAGGCGTAACCTTATTTCAAATTGTGTTAACCTTGGCTCTTCCTCCTTCCCTTTCACTCAGTCTCGTTTATTTACCCAGGAACTATCTGCACGCAGGGCGGTTTCGCGCTCTGATGAGCGCTTTATCTCTGAGCCCACCTTTCGCCTGCGTTGGTCTTGCGTTGGGTATCGGTGTTAATTATCTCGCCGTATTCCCCCTCTCCCGCCTATCAGATGGCCTCATCGCCACTACGTAATTATACGCGGCTCACAGCCGCCCGCCCCTCTCTCACGGGACCAGTGGAAGAAATTTGGAGGGAAAACAGTAGAGACTCCATCTTATGGTTTGCAGATTGTCTTGATTTTCGTACAAAAGCAACTACACATAGAAGAAATATGCAACGTGTCATGGAAAAATAAATAAATAAATAAAGGGTTGCTTCTCATTGACTTCTACTTTGTTTTTGTTTTTTTAAATAAGCTGATTATCAGTGGTCTTAAGCTGATGGCTAACATTATTTGCACCATTTGTGCTATTACTTTTTTAAACAACTGGACTTTTGCCTTTCGGATTTTTGACCACAAACCTGGAACACTCTCACAACTGTACAGCATGCATAAAAACATATGCTCATTGCAAAAACAGGCCCTTTAATTTTTGAAAGACTCCAAAACATACCTATACATCCAATTCACTGTAGTTTCCAGCTGAAATGAACACTAGCAACTTTTATTCATGCAAATTACGATTATGGGGCAGATTATCGATTAATAAAGACTTTTTTCACACGTTTTTTTGCACAATACTTTGTTATGACCTCAAAACGTTTTTACCACATGCATGATTTGTTAACTTATTATATTTTAATGTTTGCATTACAAAACCAGCTCCATATGTATAGCTTTTCTGACATAGTAAACTTGCTCGATAGCCCACCTGGTACAGCATTGCAGTTGTAATGCAAGGCACTCCAACAAAATCTACAAAACTAAAAGTAACCTGCCTGTAAGTCCTAACCTAAAATGTTTACATTTTGCAAAGTAAATAAAACATTAGTGCCATCGTCATATTTAGCAGTCACACTTTATTTTAAGGTCCAATTCTTGCTATTAACAAACCATTAACTATGATTTCTGCTTCAATAAAGTCCTAATTTGCTGCTTATTAATAGTTAGTAAAGTAGTTGTTAGGTTTAGGTATTGAGTAGGATTAGTGATGTAGAATATGTTCATGAAGAATATAAGTACTAATAAACAGCCAATATGTCAATAATAGGCATGCTAATTAGCAACTACTTAATAGTGAGGAGAAGTGTTGCCGATTTAGCTTACTCTTAAGTAAATATTTAAAGACACTTTGGATTTTAGGTTTGAAAAATACACACACACTTGCTTTGTTGTTGTGGGGCTAATGCTTTAATTGGCACAGGTTTAATTTCGTAGTTTCTCTTTCTCATCACTTTTGCATCTGTCTCCCAGTTTCCATTCCACCCTCCTTTCATTTTGTCTTTTTCTTGTAATAAAGCTGTGCTCCACGCCAAAGACTCCATGACCTTCTCTCAACTCTCAGACTCCATTGTAGCAATGAGAGAAGTAATTAATGCGTTATCCTCTCATCTGAGTGTGTCGTCTTTTTAACGGAGGTGTACGGCTCCCTCTGTTTCTCTCACACTCTTAATTAACTTGCGCTTCGTCCAATCCTCACCACACAGCCTTTTCTTTTCTCCTCTGACGGACGTTCATTCACAATGAACAATGGTGGATGTGGACTCGCGGTGAGTCACGGATGTACCGTTCCGTTGAAGTTGTCAAGTGCGGGTGAAGAGAAAGTGAGGGAGAGTAAAGGAGAAATGATGAAAAAGGGGAGATAAATGAAAAAGAGTTTAATGCATTGTACGTCAGCGTTTAAAAAGGACCGAGAGTACGTTGGGACAAGAAAAGAATAATCACTTTAGGCTCATTTTGCACAGAATTTTAAAATGAGATACTGCATCTTAACCTTGACATTGAATACAGAGAATCATGTGATGTCCACAGCTTTTGTACTAAAAGACTGGATTGATTATGTATGTATATATTTATTTATTTCATTATGTATTTGATCGACATTTATGGCTATGTTTGGCCCTGTGGACATTTAGAAAATAAGCTCTTAATTGCACTTTATTTAATTTGTCTATTAACAATGATTTTATTTTATTTTATAAATGATTTCTTCATTTATTTATACTTTTCTTTTATTTTTACCTGTCTAAAATAGCACTCTCTATTTTAGAAATATAGTTGTTCAACCCCCTCTTACTCACCCATCCAACATGTCAGTCACAAATATATGTTGATTGCTAGAAACCACAAAAAACAAATGAATTTAACTTGCACAAATAAAGTTAACTTGCAAACACGTTTGACTTTTTTTTTTTTTTTTTTTTTTAGCATGAAATATTAATTTTACATTCAGATAAGCATTTAAATAATAAAAACAAAGGACCCATGACAATTTCAGCACTGGGAAGGGCTAAACAGTGCTGATTGAAATTAAGCTGATTGAGTGATGGCTTTTGGATGCTCCATACTGAACAACAAGTAGACTGCATATAGATACTTTTGGCATCTCTGTGTTACTGGTCAGTGACACATCCATTGTGATGCTAACTCTCTTTGCGTTGAGTAGGCTTGACATCCTAAGATGGGGATACAAGTCAGAGAAACATTTATTAGACCTATGGAGAGTACATTACAACAGGAAAAAGAAAATACTCTCACAATTAAATCAAATCTTAAAACTTACTTGAATTAGAGAGACGTGTGGTGTTTTCATCTGAATATAGATGACCAAACAATTAATGCTGCACTCCAGAGTTCAGACCTGCAGTGACAGTGCAAAATATTTATTTATTTAATATATTTATCGCAGTCTGACGGCGATTTGACTGAAACTTTGTTTCATCTTTTCATATAGTATAGGTCCAATACAATCTACAGGGCAAAAAATATTACATTAGGCTATAACATGAACTCTCACCAGCTTTTTTGATCAATTCACAACAGTTTTATCAAGTTACTTTAGGGATTCATGTTAAAAATGACAAACCTCCCGGCGGAGAATTGCGCAGGCCTGGACAACGCGATAAACCACCTTTCTTCTTTTAACTTCTTGAAAGAAACGTGTAACTCTTTAAATGATCAATGTTTTATTTATTTATGCTTTGAATTTATATATATATATATATATATATATATATATATATATGTATATGTATGTGTGTGTGTGTGTGTGATTTTTTACATTTGTTTAATTTCAAAGATTGCTTGTTAATATTTTAGACTTACATATCAAGTCAGAGACACAATAAAGCCTTTAGACACCATGCATATGTGCTTTTCTGCATGACACCTGACACCAACCGTTTCTACATATGCCTCTTCCCTATTGTGAGAGGAAATGCAAATCTAGTCTCAGGTCATTGGCAAAGGGCACGCGCCCCCATTACTAACACATTGCTGCTTCATTTTACCTCACGCTGACCCATCCAGGTGCTTCTCTGACTGTGGGCCTGCATTCACTCTCAGTACAACATTATGAAAGCTGATCTCAGATCGGGTTTCTCCATGTCCATTTTGATATGGGTTTGAACATACGACAATACTGATCTACTGACAGCTCTCTTAAATAAGAGTCCCTGAGGCCGCTGCAGTTGACTATGAGGTTGGTGTGTCCTCAGAGAAGTCAAAATCTTATCCATCCAGACCACTGAGATGCATTAGTATGCTAAGTGACTGACAGCATAGTGTTTATATAGGCTTTGTTCAAGACAAACTGACCCTTGAGGGACCAAACAAGGAGCAGGGGTCTCTGTCAGGTCAAGGGTCAAAATGTGATGACCCTTAAGCTGGCTTTGTCCTCTTTGATTAAAGCACTCAGTGTTTCTGAAAGTGCCCTTCATTGCAGTAAAAACAAGGCCATCGTTGAGGGCGAACAACCTGGAATGTTTGACAATTATTTATATATATATATATATATATATATATATATATATATATATATATATATATATATATATATATATGTGTGTGTGTGTGTGTGTGTGTGTGTGTGTGTGTGTGTAAGCTACAAGCATGAACTACTTAATATGACATAAGTTCTCTAAAAATAAAACAATTATATAACTATCTAAATAAGTTCTTTACAATTTGGGTGATGAAGTTTACATTTACATCAGTTGTGTCAAAAATATAAGAACAAATCAATAAAAATAAAACAAATAATAAAACAAAACAAAAAAATACTACTTATTTGTAAATAATAATTTATAATTCATATTACCTTAAATTAAACAATTTATTTTTATTTATTTTTTTTTTACAGAAATTGATTTATGCTCTAAGGAAGTGGTTTTAAGTATGTATACATTGAGAAAAATATTGAGTAAAATTTAAATGTTGTATATAAAAACAAAAAAACAATAAATAAATAACATTTGGTCTAATAAAAATAATAATAGTCATTAAAAAACAAACAAACTTGTTTTTCATATATGACTACTTTCAAAGCTGAAATATTGCTATTTTAAAAACTAATAGAGAGTAAAACTGTGGAATATGTTTTGTTACATGTCTCAAGAATTTAAAAAAATAATAATTTAATAAATGAGCATTTGAATAATTGCAAATTTGCTTAAAGAATGAGAAGAAGAGGAGAGAAGAAGAGGAGAGAAGGGTCATCCGCCCTCAGATGTCATAGAGCGATGTATATCATCTCACGCGTGCATATTTCCATCTTTCTTTTAATTAAAACTCAGCAGAAACGAGCGTTTTAGGGTATAGCTATTATAAAAATCATTCCGACATTAGCCAGGCTGTGTTTGTGACATGGTTTTATTTTGCTTTTTGAACTTAGCAGTAATAAATTACACACTAGCGTAGCAAGGCTGAGCAGCTCCTATCTTTTTAATTTCCTAAATGCAATTCATTGCTCCGAACATGGGCTCAAAACATTAATTAATTTGTATTTGATAATTTGCACATTTTCCTAGCATGACATGAGTGAATTTCGCCTCTCTCTTTAAACTTTGCTCTGCCTATACAAGTTTAATTAAGCAGAATCTTTCTGCATTATCGACAGCATGAATTGGAAGCTTTTTAAAACATATGAGGTGTGGATAGCATTATATATATATTTTTAATTTGGAAAAGAGAAAGCATTTGAAAACGAAGCAGAGGGATTGCTGGAGGTGGTGTACATTTCATTGTAATTTACAGAGAATTGCAGAGACTGAAAAATAAATATGACTTAGAAAATCAGTCACACGCACACCCAATTGTAATTAAACTGGTGTGCGTTTAGCGGAGAACTTGTTGGGCCTATAGCTACAAAAACTGTTAGTCATAAAATTGCTTGTTTTCCCATCAAGTGTGTTGGTGTGAGATGTTAAGACGGAAACTTGAGGGGCAGATTGAGTGATGTGTGTAAAAATCTTAGCATAATCAGCCTTCATCCATCAGATTAGAATGAACATTTTTTAGCTACATAGGATGTTGATAAACGTTCTCTCGTGCACAAACACGCACATTCCTGTGATCTGCATGCACTCTGGCTTTTTTCAGAACTTAATCCAAGTTTGATCGCCCATGATCGCAACATTTATGCAACACGACAGATGAGCACAACGATAAAAATGCTAAATTAATGAAACATAGATCGCAAGATCTCCCTATCCATTTCTTCCTCAGATTACTCTGAGAAGAGACACGAGAGTCATATAACCCTAGTTCTGTGCTCTTTTCTAAACTCATCTGTCCCAGCATTCTCTGCCTCTCTAGTTCACAGTAGGTAGCGAATACGTTTTTGAAAAGCAGAACTTTATTCTGTATTACTGTTTTGAAGTACATCAGGTTAATTTTGAATTCTGAAATTAACCTTGCTTCATGTTTATATATTTTGTTCAAAGCAAATCAAGGCTCAGTTTTAAAATGTAAGCATTTTTTAAAGGTGACTTATTCAGAGTATAAATAATCAATAAATCAAATAATAATAATAATAATAATAAACAATAATAATAATATATAAATGTTATAAATCTATAATAAAGTATATATATATATATATTTTTTTTTTTTTTGGTTTTTTTTTTTACAAATTTAAAACAAACTTATCAAACTTATCTCAAATATTGCGTAAGACCTGTATAGTAGAAGTTATCCGAAATAATTAAAGTTGTACAAGTGCAATTAAATGAATCTTAATTTCTGGAGTAAGGGTAAAAAAAGTAGTGAGATACCGTTTACTTTGGATCTTATTCAGAACAAGGGATGTTTTCTCACTATACTGTACAAATTTACTTAGATACACAGACTGTAGGCTAATGTCCATTTCTAATAGTGCTGTCAAATTATTAATTGGGATTAATCACATCCAAAATAAACATTTTTGATAACATAATATATGTATATGTACTGTGTTTATTTATTATGTATATATAAATACACACACATGCATATTTTGAACATACAGTAGTTACATTTACTTATTTATATTATTATTATTTATATTATATATAAATATATTTAATATATAAACATAACATATTTTTCTTAAATATATGCATGCATGTGTCTGTATTTATATATACATAATAAATATACACAGTACACGCTCACACATTATGTAAACGAAACCTTTTATTTTGGATGCAATTAATTGCGATTAATCATTTGACAGCACTAATTTCTAACAATCTTTATGTTGTGTTCTTAAGTTTTGCTGTTACTATTTTATTAGTGACAATACAGACAGTTCAGTGCATGCGTGAACTCAACTGAATTAATCATTCAGTCCCACTTTATATTAATGCACTTGCGCTTACATTTGAATGACTCATTTGATACAATGAGATTATTGTGTACATATGTTTTTAAATTGCACATATTAAAAAAAAATCCCTGCATGTAATTATATCTGTAATTAATTTCTATAATTACATATATAATTACACTGTTGACCCATCCCTTACACCTTAAACCCACCCTTAAACCTACCCAGACCACAAAACCTGTCCCTAACCTTGCCAGTATCCCACCTCAATAGCAGCAAAAGTGTTTTACAATACAATATGAACACAATAAGTGCACTGTACTTTTTATTTTTTTAATGTAAGTACATAGAATTTAAGTCCACTTAATATAAAGTGGAACCAAACATTCAAACTGATTTGAGAACCAATTCAGACTGAACTTACTGCTTGATCAAATCTTTGAATAGCATTAACTCAAGAGTGATTTATTCATGAACAGTGCATTGTCCATGCCACAGAAAAATTAATCTAACAAGCCCTTAAAATAAACTATGCATTTCCTCACATATATTGTTTTAATGTGAAGTAACAAGAGGACCATCGACTAGTGTAACAAAGTAAAAGTATAGTGTGTCATTAAGATGAACAATAAGTACATATTATGTATTACATATTTTCCAAAAAAGTAAATGTAACTCATTAATAAATTATATATATTAATAAAACTCATTGGAGAAAACATCACAAAGGCAAACAGAAAGTAGTGCAAATTCACATTCCCTTTTTTTATAGAGTAATGACAGAAATCTCATTTTAGTTACCCTGCATCATGTTTCTCTCATTACATGCAAACTTTGTAAAATATGCATTTTGAAGTAGGCCTAAATACGCCACACAAATAGCTTCTCATAAAGACAAAATGTGAACAATTTACAGTATTGGTATTTAAAGTTGATGTCTACTTGCCACTGCAAATGAAGAATGACCCATCGACCTGATGCGAATATGTTTTTGAAGTACTAGAAAGGACAAGAAAGGATTAGGAATTAATGATGACTCAATAACACATTGCCAATTGGCCCCCTTTTATGGTTGATTCTCTGTCCTGCTTCGATGCACACTAGACAAATTACCTGCGTGGTGGCGTCAAGCACAGAGCTAGTGAGTGGGAACACCCCTTGACACAATGCCCTCTACCCACTATCTCAATTATTCACAAAACCACCTGATAAAGAGAAAAAAAGATTCCAAATAAATTGACCTGAATGACGGGGTTTCCTCATTCAGTCAAAGCGCCACAATGGCTCCACCTCACCCCTTCAAGTCTTTCCACCCAACACCTTGATAAAACCTCCATTCTTTCATTTTCTGTCTCTCGTTCCCCTCTTTCATTTGCTCTTCGATCCCGGGCCACCGGGGAACACATGGGCCTTTGTTCGCTGAATTGGTTTTCTGATGTTTCTCTTTCTTGCTTCTCTCTCTTCTCGGCTCGTCTTTTCTTCGGGGAGAGCCTGATTAATATCGTCAGTAACGCGAAGCGGTGACGCGCACGGCCCCTCTCAGCCATTACCGCGCAGAGTCACTGAGCTTAATACCCGAAATATTACAGTCACAGCGTAATGGGATTCCAGCGCAGAATATGAAAAGCATGAATTTATGCATTTTGAAATGAAGGCAGAATAACTCAAGCGGCTCATTAATGAGACTCGCTGTGTACAGAACTCATACAGGACGTATGATGTGAAGCTCTGATGTACCGTTTATGATTCATGTTCAAAATTAGCTTAAAACATGAGAGCAAACAGTATGTTACTGTTCAAGCTTAGAAAAGTATGAGTGCTAGATTAATTATTGGAAGGCCTACAAAATGTAAGCGAAGTCAAATTAAGATTCAACCCTTCAGAAAAGAACAAGAAAGGAAGGAATACTACGATGCTGCTAACAGTTAAAAAACGGTAACGCTTTAGATTAGTCAACACGGTAACACTTTATTTTAGGGTCTCTTAACTAGTTGCTTATTAGCATGCATATTTGCCATTTATTAGTAGTAATTAAGCACATATTAATGCCTTATTCTACATCCCTAATCCTACCCAACACCTAAACTTAACAACTACCTTACTAACTATTAATAAGCAGCAAATTAGGAATGTATTGAGGGAAATGTCGTAGTTAATAGTGAATAAGTGTTCCTTATTCTAAAGTGTTACCGTCAACACTATTCACTATTTGCTTATTAGCACACATATTACTAGCATATTGGCTGTTTATTAATACTTATGAACCACATATTAACTCGTGACCATATTTTAGATCCCTTAACGATACCCAATACCTAAACTTAACTACTACAACAACTGCCTTACTATCAATAAGCAGCAAATTAGGAGTTAATTGAGGGAAAACTCTTGAATATTGCATGTGTTCCCTAATGTAATTTTTTTTCTGATTCTATGAGAATAAGAAATTCCACACCACAGAAACACATTTTTTCCCTGCTGACAAAAAATTATTATTTTTACACACACGCAACACAAATTTTAAAGAGCTTGAGCATTTCAAGTGGCAGAAGACACAATTGCAGCACATGCTTATAGTAAACAGAACATTAATATGTGAACGCTAATAGTTGTTATAGTTATTGATGTGAACAGGCCTTTATATACCACTAACATCTACTGTAGATTAGTCTTAAAAGTGTATAATTTCTGCAGCATTAGCAGCACCAAACAGATTCGTAAAGATTCTTATATTATGCTAATATACATTAGCATCATATTACATGCAGTCAAAGCTGGGTAGATTACTTACAAATCGTAGTTTGTTACTGCTTCCAAATTGTTAACAAATAGTTTTCTGCAGATATTAGAAACTGCTAAAAACTTCCAAAACCATTCGCCTACTTCATCGCTGACAATCTGTGTAAAAAGGCCGGTTTTGTCAGCTAGCTGTGTTAGCTAGCTAGATTAGCCTGAAGAGCTGTGCTGTCTGTAATTCACACATACACAAACACACATTCCCTGACTTTCCCTTTTTGTGCTCCCCGTGCCAAATGGTTTTGATAAATGAGATGGTTTAATTAATACTTTTCCAGTGCTTAGTGCAGGGAGCTTATAATTAGTCCTGGTTTTAAGAGCATAATCTCCTGACATCATTGAGATCTTATCACACTCGCACACAAACACACTCACACGTTCAAGAGTCTGACACACACTGCTAGCCTACTGCTTATGGATGATTGTACATTTGTATTCAATCCCTGTCAGTCACAACAGATTTAAAAGTTAGTTTCCATTGTAAACAGTTGTTTTAAACAGTAAATCACTGTGATAGGGAAGTAGAAAGAGAGATAGAATTAGTCACAGTAACACAAATTTAAATATTTCACTGTCTCTGAAGTAATCCACACACAGTATGTTTAGCATGCTGAAAATAAATATCATGATATACTACATCTAGTGATCAAGTGATATAAGTAGTAGTGTGGTCACACTTTATTTTAATGTCCAGTTCTCACTTTTAACAAACCATTAACTTTTGCCTCAATAAACTCTTAATTTGCTGATTAATAATAGTTAGTAAGGTAGTTGTGAAGTTTAGATATTGGGTTGGATTAGGAATATAGAATATGTTCACGCAGAATATGTGCTTTATAAGTACGAATAAACATCCAATATGTTAATAACAGGCATGCTAATAAGAAACTAGTTAATAGTGAAAATTGGTCCCTATACTAAAGGGCTACCGAAGTGATATGACATAAATTAAGATATTTTACAGTAGGCTATATAAAATTCCAAATATCATTCTAGTTATTTTTATTTTCAATTTAACTGGATGAATAGCTGGACACCATAATGAAGTCATGTGACAAGAATAAACTATAATATATCATAATATGCATACTATTTCCTGTACTCCTTAAAAAGTCATGTGTAGTATATATGGTGCAGAATACCATGCTAGTAAATAAGTAGTTAATAAAATGTAATGTAGCAATTTAAGACAGAGCTATACCAAAATAATCATTATGTATAAATGTAAGTCATGTATTTGTGTAATTATATTTTCATTTTACTTAATACAATTTGATTTTAGGGAGATGTAATGTAATATAATATAATATAATATAATATAATATAATATATAATATAATATAATATAATATAATATAATATAATATAATATACATGTAAAACATTTAGTAGATTTTTTCACGTTCAGTTGAAGTCAAGATCATATAATATAAATTTAGATCAATCTATCTATCTATGTATTTATTAGATTTTTGTTAAATTTTACCTTCATTTTTATAGCACTTTTTAAAATTCATATTGTATAAAAGCAACTTTACAGAGTTAAACAAGAAAACAATGTTTCAATAATGCAAACTAAGTTCAATTCTTCTGTAAAGCAGCTCTAAAAAGAGGACAACAGTAAACAGTCCGTTTTTTTTTTTTTTTTTTTTTTTTCAGTTAAATTCAGTTCATCGTTGATTCAGTGATGGCATCTTCGAGTCTAGTTCAATTCTCTACCAATAGAGTCTGTGCAATTGATCATATTGCCAAATATTAAGTGAATATGAAATTAAACCTCAATATTAATTAAATTCAACATGTGTTATTCTTTAACACATTTTCCTTTTTATTCACATAATTAGTTTGGGCTCAAACAATAATTGGTTGCTCCCTTGCAATACTACCTCAGAAATCCTACTAAAGACCACCTGACCTAGATGTTCTCCCAACTGAATCTTTTTAAAATGTCTTGCTTTTTCAGCCCTTTGTTGCCCCTGTCCCAACTATTTTGAGACCTGTAGCAGGTATCAAATTTGAAATGAGCTCATTTTGTGCATAAAATTGTAAAATTTCTCAGTTTAAACATTTGTTCTCTATGTTCTATTGTGAATAAAATATTGGCTCATGTGATTTGAAATTCCTTTAGTTTTCATTTTATTCAAATTTTAAAAAACGTCCCAACATTTCTGGAATTCGGTTTGTATCATCTGCAGAACCTTCTCGCTACTTCCCACCTTAAGTAAACCTGCGTGAAAAATATATTTAAAAAAAAAAAACTCTGCAACTCTGTATTAATTACAAACTGGTTAGCAGTAGCTTTGTGAAATGCTGTATCATTTAATTGAAAAACTAATGATCCCAATTTCACTAACTTCTAATTAGAAACAGCACAAATGTTATCATTGTCTCACTGATGCATGCAAACACGCACAAAGGCCACGCTCACACACTCACTGAGTCAAGCACACACACACTCGTATAAAATCCAAAGGTTGCGTCTCGCGGAAGCATTTGTGGATATTTTCTGGGTATCAGTGGCATGTCTTCACAGATAGAGTCAAACACTGCGCTTCACAATGAGAAATCAGATAATACCGTCATATCTCGATACATTGTCTCCATGTTTACACAATCAGAACACTGTGAGATTTTATTCCCTCAACACACATACAATCACGCTGTGAGAACATTACACATTGTGAAGTTTAGATTTCAGCATAAAACCTTAATGAAACATACAAAATTAGAAAAAATGGGGATATTGATGACAGTTGCAGAAAATACTGTAGCATTCTTTTAAAAAAAGTACTTATTTTGAAAATAATTTACTTTAAAAGAATATTCTTGTGCAAACTAAATGCAATGTTTTCAGACAAGCAATTGCATGTTGATTGCAATTAAATACATTTGGATATTACATTCATTCATATATATATATATATATATATATATATATATATATATATATATATATATATATATCAGTGCTGTCAATCGATTAAAAAACATTAACTAATTAATCAATTTTTTTCTGAAATTAATTGCGATTAATCACGATTAATCCCAACTAACATTAAAGTTTTTAAATATACTTTGTATATTTATATATATTGTAACAATTGTAATAATTTCCCATTCAGTCTTCAAAGTAATGTAGAAACAACAAAGATAGTAAATTAAATAAAAAGTATGTTTAATGACATATTTTTTATGACTGAAAGTGAGTATCACTTGAGTATTTCCCCTAATATTTAACCATTGACTATAGCCATTCAACATTACAGTATAATTCTAAGCTATCAATTTTAACATTTAGTAGACTTTAAAATATAACGTCTAATTTAAGTGAAATTAAAACAATTTATTTTAAATGTCATATTTAGCTACCAGCAAGTAGGATATATACAGAGATTAAATAAAGTTATCAAACACTAAATTCTAAATGAAATATAGATGAATCCTTAAAGCTACAACAGTTATTTATTTCCTCTTTTTTTCTTTTGTTTTTTGATTAACAGACATCACAGCAGCTGGGCTGCTATTACTTTAAGAGCTGCTGCACATGACGCGGATCTGACAGGCATCGTATTTACCTTTTATATATTATAATTTGCTTAAATATGAAATGATATACAGTGCGCCAGCACATTTGTGTGTGCAACTGAAGAGAACACGCTACGAGCACAGTATAATGGCTGACAGGACAGGAAAATTCATTTTTTTTACTGACATCTCATCTGACCGCAGTTCACTGTTGTTCTACTGAAGCTGCCTCGTCACCTGTACCGTTTCCGCACTCATTTCACTAGCACCTACCGCTGAGACGAAGCTGGACAAAAGTGTCCCATTTGATGTGGTCGTAAAAACGTTCAGCATATAAATAAACGTAATTTTTGTCAAGAAAAAAAAAGTGGGGTGTGAGTGGGGTGGTCAAACCTAGCTCCACCCCTGCATTAATTGCATTAAATATGTTGGTAACACTTTAGAATAGGGAACACTTATTCACTCTTAACTTTTCTCTCAATAAATTCCTAATTTTCTGCTTATTAATAGTTAGTAAGGTAGTTGTTAAGTTTAGGTATTGGGTAGGATTGGGGATGTAGAATAAGGTCATGTAAAATAAGGCATTAATATGTGCTTAATTACTACTAATAAATGTCTAATATTCTAGTAATATGCATGATGATAAACAACTAGTTAAGAGACCCTAAAATAAAGTGTTACCAATATTTTTAACATCGTTAAACGAAAAAAAAAAAAATAATTATCGTCTGCGTTAACGCGCTAATTTTGACAGCAATAATATATAATTCATACACCCATGTCTGGTACATGTTAGGGGTTTGTTCTACTCCCAAACCTTAAATAGCTATACCAAAAATAGTGATACTCGACTAGTTAAGCAAACAAGAAAAAACAACCATAACACGGCTAAAGCATGATTCTATAGATATATAGATGAAAACAACCAAACAAGTTCAAGTCAACACAGGCATCACCTTTACAGGCGCTCAAAACGTATTGCTGCAAGCTATTTGGCATTCTGACTAGAAAGGCGGCCAACATTTTCAATTAAAGATGTGTCTTTTAGCAGGCAATAACTCAGATTTATAGTTCGGGTAATGGAATTAATGTATTTGAATTGGAAGATATATATAAGGGCACGGAGTTTGTTTTTTTCCATCTCATTCAGCTTACGTATAAGACATGCAATTATTTTCCAAGAGCATTTTTTCTCAGAGACCTTATTGATGACAATGCATATGATTTATTTGATTTGTCTAGACACTCCCCATGCTTTCCCAAGGCAGAAGTATGCGTGTGTGTTTGTGTGTTTGGCATCTTCTGCCCTGATGTGTGTGATCTGTATTAACTGAGTGTCAGGGTGAAAGGTGAGCTCTGCCGTGAAGCAATAAAAGCAGAATTAAATCATAAATACAGTGTTACAACAACAAACTGTCAGCTTTAATAAATGATAGCGATGATAACTATGGAAACCAAACAGATTGCATTGTAATACATTGTAAAACAGATAAATATTTGTCTGGCTACTTTACTGTCATTGACTATTAATTTCCCGCAAGGGGCTAGACAGCAGACCTCAATGATGGATTCTCAAACCATGTTCACGTTACTGAACCATGTGTCCATAGTGTTTATTTTCACAGTGGCCAGACTCATCCATTTAGAATAGTCTCTTTAATATTTGAAAGTCATAAATGTATGTAATTTCTGCATTATATATATATATATATATATATATATATATATATATATATATATATATATATATATATATATATATATGACCTCATTTGTAAATGAATATATATTTACCATCAAATAGACCTATAGGTATTTTAATGGTTGACATCTTTCATAAATATGTGTTGGTACCACTAGATAACTGATTGTTAATAACTTCAACCCTGTTCGAAATTACACTATCAAATACTATCTATCAATTTCTATAAGTAAATTCTGGTAGTTTTGATTTGGAGTTGAAAATAAAGGGTTGAAAGCAAAAAAAAAAAAAAAGCCTAATAACTGCAAATATATTCTGCCTAACATCATTTGCAGTTAATATTCTTTGTCACTGTAAAAAAATAAAAATAAATAAAGTTGAGCCAACTTAAAATTTTAAGGCAACCAGCTTCAGCAGATTTTTGAGGGAGATTCTCAACTTATTTTTGTGGGGGATTCTCAAATTTTTGTTGTATAAATTTAAAACGACAAGTTGACAAGTTTTTTTTCTTTTTTTTTTTTACAGTGTATGATTTTATTTTATTTTTTTCCAGAACAATTTAAAATACTAATAAAGTCTCTA
This sequence comes from Acrossocheilus fasciatus, assembly GCA_036784905.1. NCBI lineage: Eukaryota > Metazoa > Chordata > Actinopteri > Cypriniformes > Cyprinidae > Acrossocheilus > Acrossocheilus fasciatus. Next base: position 17,681,370 of record CM071941.1, read on the forward strand.
AAATAAACCATGTGGTTTAAAATAGAACGATAAACCATTAACATAACAGGGTTCAACAAGAACATTTTGGTAGAATTCTACTATTATTATAAATGACTAATATTTAAAATTTTATTAAAATATAAAAATGATGAATGGGAATGTGTAAATTAACTTATATTCAAATGAAAAACTAAATGAAATATCACATATGCTCATACTAAATCAACTCTTGTAATATTCCTATACTTTTACAACAGTTCAGTGTCACGCACACCAGGACAGAAAAAGCTTAAGGGTTTTTCTCAAGACAAGTGTGTTTGGAAGACACTGCAGGACGGTTTCCTGAAGACAGATTGTCTTGAGATGTCCATTTAATGAAAGTCAGGAAAGCTGAAAGAGCTACTTTTCTCTTTTCAGAGTATGAGTATGAGATTTGGAAACTAAGAGAGTGAGGTGTCAGTCTGATTTATTGGCCGTCATTTTCACTGACCTCATAATATATTGAGTGTGTTGATGTTACACAATGCAATCTTTCATAAATCTTAAGTGAATAAATGCACAGGTGAGAGTCATCTGAATTACTCATGCACTAACAAATGAAGAATAAAACAGATGCATGACAGTCTTGATCGATTCTCTTTCCTGGTAAAAGACACAATTGGATGAGGTGGGTGGTTTGGCAAACTGAGAGAGCTCATAGCTTATTCTTGCTTAACTGACAGTCACTGTAAATTAAAGGGGTAATAACATGATTTTTTTCTTCTAAAACTGCTTAAAATGTCCTCCACCAGTTTAAATACAATATTTATTCAAATTAATGCTCCAAAATGTCTCAATTTGAAATCCTAATAACATTACATCGCATTTGACCGCCACATTTACGAATCAAAGATGCCTACTCAGTTTTCAGGAACTTGGTCCTGCCAGTCAGTGAAGTAAAAAAGAGGAAGTAGCACAGATACTATTACCCCTAAATGACAAAAGAAGAAGATTATTAAAGTAAGTAATGATAAAAATGATAAGCGTAGGATATGGGGGGAAAGAAATCAAAATGTTATTGGCTGTGTGTCACACTTGCCACTGTTATATGCTTAAAGAATCCAAATGTTGGGGAAAAGGTGGAAACTAAGTACTTAACTGCATTAGTCTTACTTAAACACATAGATGCATTTCAGAACAGATTGTGCTGTGCCCACTAGGTATCAATTGTATTAATAAAACACAACTGTATATTCACACATAACGATTAATACTTAATCACATTATTAATATAATTAATAATTGAAACTAAAATACAAAAAAAAAAAAAAAATACAAAAACAATTTTATATATATATGTTTTTTTTTTATTATTATTATTATTTGTCCCCTAAATAACCATACAATAAAACAAGCAAATAAAAAATAAAACAAAATAAAAAAAAATATTAAAAAAATATTGGAGGAAATATTTGATATAAAAAGATATCTACTTTGAAAAAGTATCTACTTTGAGGCAAAAAGACTGAGGACCACTGGTATAGATCATTTATAATTTATTATAATTTATTATTATTATTATTATTAATCTCTTATCTTATTGTTATCTTTATTTAACTTTTTTTTTTCTTTTATCTTGTTAGACTGTGAGAAAGTATTCATATATGTCTGCTATTCCTCTTTCCTTGATTGGTCAAATTACGTTATTTTATTTATATATAAAAGACAATAAAAAGTTGATCTCAAAACATTTTGCCACTTCTTTGCATTTCCTAAAATTCTGTGACTTTCTTATAAAAAAAAAAAATAATTGAACACTTGATAACACAAATATATCAACTATATCTATCGATGTACTTTGACTGTATTTTTGCAAAAGTAATGTTAGAATGAATACTAGTCTACCAAATGGGTTTGCAACTCATGTATTTCTTTCTGGGAATACTAAAACTATATAATGGATAAATTAAAATAAAAAGGACCTCTGAAGCAAGAAACCTTGAAACGTTCACGTCATATGCAAATCTTTGTAAAAATAAGTAAGTAAATAAATAAATAAGACATGACCAAGGTTTGATGTCCTTGCAAAACATTTCCTTTTTTTTCTCTCCCTAGCTCATCTCCTCCCTAGTGAACTCCCTAATCAGGAAAAGAAGACGATCAGGATGACCAGGAAGACAGAAGAAGCTAGATATACAGGTAGGGGTGGAGAGACAGGGTGTGTGTGGTGTAACCCTAGCCCTGGGGCAGTGTAAGTGAGCAGAGGGGGACAGTAGGACTGGCCTGACTCCAGTCGCCCGGCCTGGCCCCTAATGGGGTCCCTTTCTCTGCCTGCGCGCCGCTGTGCTCCCCTAATTGAAGGTAATTGTTGGGAAGAGGCTTCGGCTGCCCAAAGCCACACAGAATTCCCACTGTTCCTTTCTCCCAGACGGGCAGACCCGGAGCAGGAGGGGGCGGCCGATGGGGCGGATCACATTTCCGACTGGCCCAGGTCCCTGCTCGATGTCTTACGGCATGCATGGGCTACACACACACACACACACATACATAAGTGTATAATTGTGTCCAACCTAAATGGGCATCCTGTTCTGGAGTGACAGCTCAGAGGGTGGGTGAAGCCTGATGACAGACGGACAGAACGGGAGAATAGAACGCGAAAGAGAGAGAGCAATTGTGTTCATGCTGATTCATCGGTAGAAACCTGTAGTCACCATCCGCAGTTAAACGCTCACACACACACGCAGGTGATGAAATAATGCTGAAATGAGGATTGGACGCGCTGAATGAGGAACTGTAACCGTGTGTCAGTACGGGACGCATCGCTGCTGCAGAACTGGGCTCAGTGCCCAACTAGACATTACACCATCTACTGCGAGAAAGAAAGAGAGAAACAAAGAAAGAGAGAGAGGGAAACATGCCAGTGGAAACGTGGGTCCATCATGCTGAAGCAGGTCTGAAAATGAGATGCACTGTATGTAATGAAACCACTGGAATTTTCACAAACACACATTGTGCAACTGTATGTCAGAAAACCTGCCTAAACTTTAGCTAATGCTTAACAAATGAACCACATACTGAAAGTTAATGTACATTTTCTTGTATTTAGCACGTTCCTCAGTCAGTTTTATCAGTGTTTTTTGATAATGCTAATGGGGCTGTTATTTAGGTTAGGGATTGGAAACTATAAAGTACAGTACATGAATAATACCTCATGTTTACACATAAAGTGATAGTTCCCCCCAAAATTAAAATTTTGTCAGTAATTACTCACCTTCATGTCATTCCAAATCCGTAAGACCTTCGTTCATCTTCAGTACACAAATTAAGATAGTTTTGATGAAATCCGAGAGCTTTCTTACCTTGCATAGAAAACAATGGTACTACAATGTTCGAGGCCCAGAAAGATAGTAAAGTCATCATTAAAATAGTCCATGTGACATCAGTGGTTCAACTGTAATTTTATGAAGCTACAAGAATACTTTGTGACGCATGCATCGTGGTACTCTCGTGAATGGCAGCAGAGAATGACACAGAAGAGAAGAAGTCATTTTTTTGTTTGTTTTCTTTGGGCACAGCAGTATTCTTGTAGCTTCATAAAATTCCGGTTGAACCACTGATGTCACATGGATTATTATAATGTTGTCCTTAATATGTTTCTGGGCCTTGATTGTGGTAGTACCATAGCTCTCTATGGAGGATAAGAAAGCTCTTGGAAATCAAAAATATCTTAATTTGTGTTCCGAAGGGTTTTGAAGGACATGAGGGTGAGTAATTAATTACAGAATTTTCATTTTTGGGTGAACTACCCCTTTAAGTAGGTACTTGAATATATCAAGAGACCAGAAAATCAAGACTCTGGAGATCTCTTGATTTTAACTAATAAGCAACCACTTATAGAAATGCATGAAAAAGCCAGGCCGCTTAGCATTACGGTGGTAATTTCTGCACCTCATAATATGTCAAATCTAATTGTTCTATTTATTTTGGTCACTTTTATTTATAAAGACAACTTAATATAATGGAAATGGAAAAAATGGGTTAAAACGGATTTGGGAAATAAATGTCGCCAGCCAGATTCGAACTCACATTTGTAGCATGACCACCACAGCTCAATATAAGCATTTTTTAAATACTGTTTATACTTTAAAAATAATATCTGACTGTTATTACTGAAACAGAATCTGTAACATAAATGCATGCATACATCTGGTCAGCCAATTAGAAAACAGAAGGTGGACTTTGTCCAGTGGCATGAGTTTGGGGCAGAACTACATTGGATTGTGTTGAACAGTGGAAAATGGGTATGTTCTGAAAACTGCATTCATTTTGCATTCATCTGTCTAACTTCCTCCAGACTCAGATGCACAGAATGAACATCAGTTTACGGGCATGAAGTGGATGCCTTTGAAGCATATTAACAGGTAAACGCTCTTAACATCCTTCTAGATAACTTCCCCACCACACCCAACACAATATTATTGATGTCGGCCTGAACATTACACCAAAGTTCTGTGAAATCGCCAAAACGTCATATTTCCCTCCACACCGGATTTCCGCAGTGTGAGATTCTGTCGAGTGTGCGGAGCACTGGGCTGAAATGAGAATTACCTTCCCGCTCTGCGCGCTCAGAGACACCGCGCTTGGCTGAGTTTAGCCGTACGGACGCAGCCAAGCGGGAAATCCAGATTCCAGCACTATCAGGGAAATGGCACATATGACTGCGGTGCCTAAGTCGGCCCTAATCAGGTCAGCCTAATGGTAACTCACCATCGCCATCATTCCAGCCAGACTGATTGAGCCTCTAAGCCTAAATAGCAATGCTCTTTTCCGCCTAAAGCGATTCCTATATTACTTTTCGCCCTAAACCCAGGAAGAGAGAGCGAGAGAGAGAGGGGGAGGTTGAGATGGAAAAGCGAGCGTCCCGTGCGTCCTTTTCTCGGCGGAGTCAGCAAACATTCTGATTCACTGACTCGCTCAGCCACGGTTGCAAAATCAACAGCGCTATCTCCTCCGTGTGATTGTTCCTCGGCCGAATTCAAAGCAACTTACGATATTCATTTCCACACCGCAGGAAGAGATGATTACATTCATTGTGTTAGCTAGAACCGAAAGATCTAATGAAGACAGCGAACCGACGACTTTTTGTTGCACAAAGAACTTTGGGCCTCTTATTGTCTGACCTCTCTTGCCCAATCGCGCCGTTGGCGTCTCAGATGGCCGCTTCGAACTTCTGTGGCGCAGACATCAGGATGTGGCCGATAATTAGTCAGATGAAATGAATTTGGAGTCTTTCTTTTCCATGAGAGATTTCCACCATAATTACTGCGGTTTAATTAAAAGTTCCCGTCAATCTGCCAGATTGCCAACTGGGCCGAATAATGGACGGAGCCGACGAAATGAAACCTTAATCCAGCTTCAACGTTAATATCTGATGCCTGCAAAGACAAACCTCTTTTTTAGGGTTTTAGAATCTCTAATAGAGCACTATTATATCTTTTAAAAACTCATTATGGGATCTACAGGAATACTGCAAGCAGGATCCTTAGAGGTTGCTGCAGTATTCTGTACCACAATGAATCTGGAGAGGAGAGGTCCCCATCTGGGAGGTGGCATGCAATTAGAGTACACTGGATTAGTTTCTTTTTAAAGTTATTGAAACACAATGAGAGCACAGAACGCTTCTTTTCCCACTCTTCAACTCGTCAAACTAATCATCTGCATTCTTTGGAAGTGTCTTTTTTTCCCCTTCTAAGCTCCATCTATCACATGCACTAAGCGTTAAAAGCCTCTATTTCAAACAGGAGGGTTGAAGACACGTTACAGGTCACAGTTTGAGAGGAATTAGCAAAAAAACACGCCGCAGAAAGCCCTCGACGACGCTCTCATTAATGTAAGTGCTGACCTGGGAATTCACAAACTTCACCCGAGAAACTTCCCCCGACACGCGCGCTAATAATGAACCTGCGTGGAAACGTTATTAGTGGAATTAAATGCCATTGCTCATGACAATGAGGTTGTGTGGATAAATGTGGATGAACATAATATTTTGAGCGAGTGTGAAGGGAACTTGATTTTTCTCAGTGAAAAATCATCTAGAGAAGAGGGTTTTCAAACAATGGTTTGCTCCTTGAAATCCTCAGAGGAAAAAGTGAGCAAAACAGTTCACATTTACAGAATTTGACATTAATACTGTCACACTCTTGTTTGTAAAAACTGGACAGAAATGATGGTAATATATGCATGTATGACAAATGTAAATCCAATTTAATTTAGCAAGCAAATAGAGAATCTTTATAATATCCTTTAAACTTCCAATTTGAAGATGGAATGCATGATTTGGATAAACAAATAGTGAAATGGAGCATAATGTGGATGGAATGGATTTGCAAACAAACCATTTTTTTCTGTCATGTAAGATTCTGAAAAACTGTTCAACGTATCAGAAAATTGCTTTGTGATTTATGTGATTTTAATCATGAAAATGTGTTAATGCCTTTTAAATGATATATAACATGTCACATTTTATGACCGAAGCTACAGATGGTCAAATAAACACGTTCTTTTTGTGTTTTTTAGTTAGCAAGTTAACCACTTAGCCTACTAGCTTAGCATAGTGCTACCTGGTTACCCTGTTCTCCTATTATACGCAAGATAAAACAACATATAATCAGCAATATTTAACATTAATATCAATTGGCTATTAACCATTAATTAACAAGAACATTGATTAGGGCCACAGAGCAAATGAATCTTAGTCATTATAGCATAAAAAAATGAAAATCCCTGATCTAATGTATCCAAGCAATACCAGCAAAAGTATGTTCAAAAACAACATTTGAACAGGACTTACAGCATTGCCTAGTTTGGGAAAAAAGGAAAAAAAAGAAAAAAAAAACAGTCACATATCCTCTCAAAATATTTGAAAGAAGAGGTGATTATGTGTGCATGTCGCTTTTTAAAAAAAAAGGTATGAAAGAGTGATAGACTTGTACACTTACCCATCTTTTTTTTCTTTACCTGTCTTATTCAACTCTCTCTATCTTTCTTTCTCCGATTTCGGAGCATTTTTCTTTCATGAGCACCACTGAACCCACTGAGGGATGTTGGATTTATGAAAATCAAAAGGCCTGTGATCCGTCCAGCACTTCCATAGCCGCAAGTACATGCGACTTATGATTAAACGCGCAGAATATATTAAATTAAACCATTCTGCACCCCAAAAAGGAGAAATTAATGAGGCAGGTAGGAGAAATGCTATGATAATGAGCCGAGTTAAGATGCCCCCCCTGCAAAGATATGTTGAGCGGTAATCCAGACCCCTACATATGAAAGCATATTTAAGCCGAACCAAATTCAAATGATTTAAATGTAAAATAATCAGCAGGTAAGAATCTTATAAAGCAAAGAAGCAGAACTAACTACCTTGGCCCTCTGTGACTTCTTTTCATATTTCAGCTTTAATTTTATTTCAGTTAACTTTCCCTTAAACACACACACATTTCTTAGAAAAAATCCAAGAAACCAGCTGACATGAAAACCTACTGAAAAGAAAAGTCGTAAAGAAGATCTCGGTATTATCTAGAAGGAATTACAAACAATAACAATACAATATTTGTATTAGGTATTCTTAGTATATTTATGATAAAAATGTAAAGTGCATTATACTTATTACTGTTCTAAAGTATGTCAATAATTGTTTCATTTGTGTGTATACTTATTTCTCCCAAGACATTTTAGGTGTAACATCTGAGACAATGTTGATACTTAAATTAAACATAAATGAGACCTCCATTAAGTCCTCCTAAGCTAAAAGCAATTAAATTTCCTCTGGAAAGTTTCACATGGCACAAATACACACAGCTAGACACACTTTATACACTCAGTGCTCATTACTTTTGAACTCAAGGGTAGTAGGGAGTCAATGACTGATATCTGAAGACAGACACAACACACACACACGCACCCTAGTGTCCCGCGACCCTCCATCATGGCTGGCAGCCCCTCAGTGCAATGTTAAGGGCCCATCACTCATTTCGTATCCTAACCAAAACAAAACGGTGCCAACTGGTAGCGCTTAGAACTGTTTACAGTGAAGCTGTTCCATACACCCCCGTGATTAATGTAGGCTGCGCAGACAGGTAAACAGACTGTGTGTGTGTGTGTGTGTGTGCGTGAGTGATTAATTTGCGACATGCAGACAGGTAAACAGAAGAATATTTACATGGCTTATCCCCCCTCCCCTATCGACTTAGTTCTTCTAAGCTGCAGATATTTTATCCTTTGAGCTAAAACTGTTTATTTTTTTGTGCTATTCTGCTAGGCTCTGACACTTCTTTATTCTCTGTATCCTCCCCACCCCCTTTCTCTTTATCTCTCATATGGAAAGGTCACAAAATACAATATATAGATGGAAAAAGAGGAAACAGCTAACAGAGACAGACCGCACATTTGTTTTTACAACACTGGCAAAATAAATAAATAAATAAATAAGAATCTAATTTATTGCTTACTTGGTGATGAACTTAACTTAAAAATTCACACTTTTAGTGTTACTAAGTACTACTAACCCCTATCACCTGTAGGTAAAAAACATAAAAAATAAAAGGTGAATTAATGTTTTTTTTTTAACAATGAACAACTGGAATCTAAGCGGGCCAGATACAGAGCCTTGAGTTATGCCTTAGGGAATAAGTATAGTTCCCCCCACCCCCCATCGATATATGTTGTTGTCACATTTCAGTCATATTTGCTATAAAATAGGGAGTTATAGATTAAATCATTTATGTTGATTGGGTACAAGGAATACATAAAAGAAAATAAATAAAAATAACCTAATTGGGAAAATAAGAGGTTAATTTCAAAATGATCATTATTTAACAGAAATTGTTTGAATCTGTGGCAGTCCAAACAAAGATAGTAAATATTAAGAGTATATGGGGGTTAAAACATAAGTTTTATTGGTAAGCGCACATGCTCTGACAAGTCTGACAGGAAGTCGAACAAAAGTTTGAGTTCGGCTTGCGTCATTTCCTGACCCCATTCCCCCCAACATTTCCTTCTGTTTATTAAAAATAGCCAAAAAGATTTTTTTTTTTAGATTTTTTTGTTTTTTGTTTAAGTGTATCTATATCTATATCTATATCTATACATATTTATATATATATTAATAAAAAATGGACATGTTGTATTCATGAAGAAGGTATGTTCAAGCATGCACTGCATGTGGTGAAGTAACAGTGAAGAGATCACCTTATTGTAACCCCGTGTGCAGAAGGAATGACAGACATTTGGGGAAAGCACTGAAGATGGGTGATAGTGAAAGTTCAAACACGTGCTTCATGGCATGTTTGCCAAATACACCCAAAACCCGTGACAGCCTGTCCTGTTAAAGACACAAAGTATCGTCACACACATATACACCCTCATCCCCCTCACGTCAGTCATGTAGAAATTCGCATAACTATCATTCCATAACTGTCACGACACATCAGCCGTTTAATGGTCAACCTGGGGTCAGCAGTGAGAAAGGAGTTATAGCTGCCTAGTTATTTTATAATATGCAATTAAAACACAACATTCATGTACAGAATACCACAGTTCAAATCAACGCTATCTCACGACCAATTCATACGTATTTACGAGGAGGCTAATTCATACGAATTCATGCGACTTCCCTCATATGATTTTTGTACGATTTGTCTAAAACCCAGTGACGGGTGGGTTTAGGGGTGGGGTTAGGTGTAGGTCATTCGTACAAATTCATACGAATTGGGCAACTCATAAAATACGTACGATTTAGCAAAAACCATATGAATTTGTACGAGTGAGGTTGTACGAATTCATATGAATTAGCCACCTCGTAAAATATGTACGAATTGCCGTGAGATCAGGCTGGTTCAGATATATAATTTCAAAGCCAGTTAATCTGTGTCTTTATCAGTCAGTGTACTTAATATTCAATTATCTCTGCGTTCATCCACTGATCGTTTTGAATAATCCACTCTTTTACTCAGCCATAAAAAATAACGATAGTAATCATCTTTTCATGTTGCAATCTATGCTGAATTGTGTGAACAAATTGCTGTTTTAAGCTGGGTTAAATAGTATATCTCCATCTTGAGTAGGCTAAGTAGCGGGAGAAGGCAAAACAAGAGAGTAATTGGATTTTCACACTTATTAATGCATTTCTGACATTAAATTAGTCCAAAAATGCTGTAAATCATAAAAATATATAAATTAAACAGTTCTAAATAATAATATGTTTTTCTACAATTGGTTGAGAAGGGCACTAGCAACAGTGAGTTGTTTTGGTTAGAAGTCTTGCCAATTGTGAATAAATGGTAAATCATTTACATTAATAACTGAAAATAACAGAGTCCCTTTATAGTAAGTATCTTTAACTAATGTGCTAGAATTGTAATTAATAATTTGATACGTTGCACTTATTGCATGCATAAATGCTTTTACATTTTACCTATATTTAAAAAGTATGTACACACAGTAGCAACGACACCCTAAAAAATAGGAACAAATTATTTAAAAATAATAGTAAATACATAAAAATAGCAACATCAACAAAAAAAAATAGACAAAAAAATCTAACTTTAATTTAAATATAATACATTATAGCAGTTATCCTAAGTACTGTAATTGTTTTTGGGTTTTTTTTTGCTTTTTGTTTTTTATATATAATAAATTATTTATTTTGGCCAAAGAACCAAAACTCCTATAAGGTTTGTTTTATTTTATGCTGGTAACATGCGATAATCATGAAAAGAATATATATATATATATATATATATATATATATATATATATATATATATATATATATATATATATATATATATATATATATATATATTATGTTGGTTAGCTCATTTATTTTATACACAGTAAACATTCTATCATGTATAGTATACAGTATATAATGATTGAATTATTTGCACAGTATGGAAAAAAAAATAAAAAATCTTAATGGTAGAACAACCACCATTCACCTGTGGCAGTTAGCATTTCCCAACTGTCATTTCATGATACGCTCGACCTGAGGTTGAGTTTTTTCAGGCTGACGGTATGATGACACGGCCACTGCAGTTCAGCCAATCAAAATTCTGCTAGCATCTTCTGATTGACAGATTCAAACTACCTGTATGCTCCATTCAAAGGA
>CM071941.1:17697500-17722500 GCA_036784905.1 Acrossocheilus fasciatus
ATTCGCGTTTTGAACATAATACGAACTGGCCCATAAATAAAAAAATAAAAAAATTAAATACTGCGCCGTTGACTTTAGACTAGGTTTTAGTTGGTCAATGGCACAATCGTTTTCAGTTGCCTCAAAATAGCAACATGCCAACAATGCGCCTGAACACACGTCGATTTCAGATCAGCACGCCCATGGGTGAACAATTGGGTGCAAGTGCATTAGGTATTTAAACAATATGGTGCTGAATGTGAAAATGATAACTGCATCGGCCTGAAACTCGCAAAAAACACTTGCGTCATGCATGGTGTCATATTGTGCCGGGTGTATATTAGGGCCCATGGTGTGCATACAGTATGCACATACTAATTTGTTGACAATTTTATTTACACGCGCACTGTACGTTGGCCTTTAGTCAACTACTACATATGTAAGTTAGCAACATTCATAGCAACAATTGTTCAATGATTTATTGTTTTGCAAAACCAAAGTAATCTGATGTTAAGTTGATATTGAACCAATTAATTGCCATAATTTATGACTACAATACCTTTGTGACAATCAATGACCATTCTAAACTGTTGAACTAATGTGGTTTAAATGATGCTGTGTGACAAAGTTACTACTGTTTCAGAAAACAATCTTAACTAGCTAGTTCTTCAACAATGCATCATACTATGGTAGTTAAGCAGCAAGTTACGTCATTATACAAAACACTTAGTTCGCAAATCTGACTGAAATGGTCTGGTCTCTGTTTCCAAAAGCATTATTAGCCGACTATCATCTTAGGTTCCATCATTACCAACCTACTGCATGATCCTGTGTTACCCAAAACAACAGTCAACTGAACATTTGAAAACAGCATCACAAAGTTGTTTGGTTGAAAATACAACTCTCAACCTGTTGTTAAAAGCATAGTTTTTTGTTTGTATGACACACAGTCTTGTATCATGTTCTTAAAGTTATCCTAACTACAGATGACTCAATTGAGTGTGGACATAAAAGAGCTGATGAATCAGTGTTTTGAGCTGGTTCACTAAAACCAGAAATTCTGAGTAAATGAATCACTACTAAACGGAAAAGATTCAGTTACAGAAGCCTAGATGGTGTTTTTCACACATAAAATAAACATTTTTATCCTGAGATGTTGAAAAAAAAAACACTTTTGTGCCTCTGCCAAGGATCCAAGATGGCTCCCGCTCTGTTATGGCTGAAGTCCAGGAAGTGCTAAGATGGGGTCAGCATTGACTGCCATGCCGCCATAGAACCAGAATGGAGCAAAAATTTCCCTCTTGCCAGAGACTGAGAGTGTGGGATTGAAATGGAGTGAATAAAAGAGAGCAAGACCTCCATTGCAAAGCAACAGATGGGGCAGCGTTTGGGAAAGGAAAGCGGAACCCTGGCAAGATGGCGCAGAAACGTTGGCAGGAAGCGGGCGGTGTCGAATGCTGGCATTGCCACAAAGAGCTTCTTCCTTCTCTCCAGCACACAGCAGAGAGTGGACCCTCTCCATAGCACAGAGAAACGCATGCTGACGCTGCGCAGACACTCGCAGCTTGATGCACCTGGCAGTGAGTATGTGGTATTGTACCTTCGGCAAAGATCCGGCAAAGAAGGCCATATTATACATTATGCGATTTTGAGTTTGTTGTGTGTGTATCTGAATCTTTTTGCATTAAATAACATATTTAAGTTAAATAAGGAGTACATTTAAGATTATGTCGCCCTATACTGTACAAAATTCGCCTCAAATGTTCAAACGCTCAAAAGTTGCTTTTTCAAAGCAATTTTGAATTTTATTTATTTATTTACTTACTTTCTAGTTAGTAAAATATATACATAAGGGTGCTTATATCTTATATACTGCTGTGGTATCATATTGGGGAAATAAGCCTAAAAGATCACAATTCCTTATTATTATTATTAAATTTTTTTTTTTTTTTAGAAAAAATTTAAACTTTAATATATTTTAACATTTCACATTGTATATATGTATTTATTCATTTATTTGTTTATTTTTATTATTATACATTAAAATGTCAAAAGCACTCTGACAACCACATAACACCCTGGCAACCACCTTAGAATCATAGCAGCGAGTTTTGCCAGTGTTTTTTATTTTATTTTATTTTATTTTAACAGAATATGTAAAAAGTAGTTTGTTGCCGAACTTTGAATCAGCTTCATCTGAGGTGGTTCTTCTAAAATAAAATGTATATAAAATATATAAAAACAAACACAACCGAATGAAAGCTACCTTGATATCTGATATTTCAAGAATCCTATGCAAAATTTTCGTATTGAAATCTGACCTTTCTCTTTTTCCCATGAAACATCACACATTTAATTCCATTGTTCTCTATTTTTTATTTTATTTTCTATGAAATGGTTTATGTGAACAAAAATCAGACAGATATAACAAAAGCATTCTGAACTGTCTGAACTGGTGATGATGATAGGATGCAGAAAGGAGGAATATGACAAAGACAGATGTAGTGAACAACAGATGGATTCAAAAACAAGCGGTCTTCACCTCTTGAGCCGACACAGATTTTACCAAATTTTGGATGGTACACAAGTGTATATACAATGAAAGTGTGAGCTATACAACATTACAGTGCTGTGTATATACTAAGCAGTACCATAGCAATGAGACTGTGTGTATTTGGTTGATGTAATGATGAAGTGTGTATCGTGTGTGTGTGTGTGTGTGTGTGTGTGTGTGTGTGTGTGTGTGTGTGTGTGTGTGTGTGTGTCATTTGAGAATAGAGTCTCGCTAAGTTGAAGGAGTGTGGGAGAATGGAAAGGCTCTTAGTGTAGGAATGTGAAGGATGTTATATAAACACATTATCGACCGTACCCACTGACACACACACTCATGTGCTCACACACACACTGCTCTGGCGCCAGCATACACTGCATTAGCCGACATTTTATACAAACCCCCCATGATTGAAAAAGACTAAGCCGGGAGTCCGGACCTGTAGCTGGGTTACGTCACCATGTTTGGGCCCGTCGTGTGTGTGATGGGTCATGCCCCGGGCCAATAGAAGCATATCATGGTCAGACACTCGCTGGTGGGATATTTAGAGATCAGTTCCTGGGGTCCCTCAATCCAAAACCCAAAATAAACAAGTTTTTCATATTGCAGAAGAGGTTGGATGCCGGACAGACATGACAAAATAGAGATCAGGTTTTCATATCGAGCATGACTCAAGCTGTAACTTCCATTTGAATCTAAAATATTGTTAAATCAAATCCATTTGTGTGATTGCAGTTCTCTGTGTGTGTGTGTGTGTGTGTGTGTGTGTGTGTGTGTGTGTGTGTGTGTGTGTGTGTGTGTGTGTGTGTGTGTGTGTGTGTGTGTGTGTGTGTGTGTGTGTGTGTGTGTGTGTGTGTGTGTGTGTGTGTGTGTGTGTGTGACGATGTATACAAATCAAGTGAATCTAACTCAAAACAGCATCTACTGTGTCTACACACTCAATGAATCATGAGTTCTCTTATCCAGACTCAATAACGATCAGGTTTCTGTCTATAAACTGCCAACAATAATCTCTAAAGAGTCTGACAGCATTTTATTATATAGGATGACAGACAAACCCACTGCAAACAAAACTCTTTACAGGGCCCATGCATCTTATTCCACCAATATAGTACTGTCTCTATAGTCTAAACATACTATTATCATATTTAAAAACTTTAAAGAAATGATTTCTGAATATTATATATATATATATATATATATATAAAATGTGTAAAAAATGTGTTACTACATTGAGCGCCAAAAAATGTGGGGTCTTTTTTTAAGAAATTAATATTTTTGTTTCAGCAAAGGTGCATTGAATAAATCAAAAACTGGTAACACTTTATGATAATGGCACACTATGAATCGTTAGTTAAGCATTAGTAAATAGTCAATTCATCCTTTATAAAGCATTGTTCCAACATTAATAGGCATTAGTAAGCAGTTTATAAATACATTTACAAATATTATGTTTATAAATATTATTTACAAACCAGTTATTTAGGACTTGTCAGTGGTTCATAAGATCATTTGGAAAGTGTAAGTAAATGATTAATAAAATGTAAATGTACATTTATAAATCTTATTATGTAGACACATGATTATAGTTGCTCAGTGTGTTAATAAATGCTTTATTAGCACATATCCCTCCTGTAATTCATGATTAAGTCAGGTAGTTATAAAACATTTAGTAGTTGCCAGCCGTGTGTGTTGTGAGCTCATCTAAAGTGAGGACTATTTATACCTTGTAAAGCATTTACAAATGATATTTAAAGGCTCATTTATCTTCCAAGCAGAAAAGTTAAACAAACACAACACAGAGGGATACAGAACACAGAAATGTTTTTTCAAGATGCAAAGAAATGAACTGTACACTTGATAAAAAAAAGAAAAATAAACCTCTGCAATTTCATAGAAAAAATAAATAAATAATAAAAATTCAAGTGTACAGTTTTACAGTTTCATTGTTTTGCATCTTGAAATAAATATTTCTCTGTTCTGTATCCCTCTGTGTTATTTGTTTATTTTTATTTTTCTGTTAGGAAGATAACTGAGCCTTTAAATCTCCTTTGTAATAGATATGCTTATAAATCAAGAACAAGCTTATTACAAATTTATAGCTGAATTTATAAACTGCTTACTAATGGCTATCGTTGTTGGAACAATGCTTTATAAAGGATGAACTGACTATTTAATAATGCTTACCTAATTATTCATAGAGTGCAGTTATTATAAAGTGTTACCCAAAAACTTTTACATTGTACATTTTTGCACACATACACACACACACACACACACACACACACACACACAATAAAATAAATGCTCTTGTTTTAAGAGTTTTATTCATACTCTTTTCGTCCTCAAAAATGTATCATGGCTTCCACATAACATAATAAGCAGCACAACTGTCATTATAATAATAAAAGCTTCTTGAGCACCATTTTTATTTTTTTGTTCCATTTGAAAAATATAATTGCCCCTAAAATTTTTAAAGGTAGTGAATATTTTACATTGACTTTTTTTGAAAGAGTGAATGAATAAATAAATTCATTATTTAAAAAATAAATAAATCTTAATGAAAGTAAAATTTTTAATATAAATGAACAAAGACTCACTGAGTAAAAGGCACAATGAGCACTTATGAATGGTTCTCAACAAGACTAGCCTTTTTTTATTCAAAGACAGGATGGTCCTTCTCTTAATATTTGCCCAAAAAACTAGAACCTGCTTGGCGTCCCAAACAATTAGCAGGTGTATCTTCCCAAAAGTGTACATTCAGGGCTCTACAAGAAAATACATTACATCTAAACATAATGCTGGACTTCAGAATATTTTGTAAACTTAATTCAGTGGGCTGGATTCAAAATCCCATTTTACCTCCCTAAAACAGGCATGAGAACATGTGAAATGTGTCCCAGATGAATGACGAGAGGGACGGAAAATAGAGAAGGCAAAGAAAACCAGCAGCTCTGCGAAATAAGACAGACATGTGCTGCTTCTTTCATCCTTTCTTCCTGCAATCCTTTGGTTAAAGTGCTGAATGTTTTAAGGCAAAGGAATGAGAGCAGAGGAAATGTTTCACCGGCTGAATGGAGCACCTCCTCTATTCCAACACGCTGGGACTCGCTCCAGAGACAGGGAGAAATCGGAGGAGGGATAGAGAGAAAGAAAACTAGATGAGAGTTAGAGGAAAGACAAAATGCATAGAAGACGCTGAAAGGAGAGGAAAATAAGGAGAGCGAAGAGGAAGATAAAAAGAGCAAGTTGGGAAAGGGAAATGAGAGAGAAATACTGAGTGATTGATGGATGGAGAGAGAGAATATGCTGGCAATGGGTGCCGTGATCCTCGCCGCTGCTGGAATTCACTGTGGATTACCTCTGGACCGCAGCTGACCATGTTGGCACCCTCACTGGCACCTGCCCACCACAAGGATTTTCCAAAAGCCCTCAGTGCCCAGACACCAGACTGCACCAGAGCAGACGCGGATAGCCAAGGGGCATGCTCAATACCTCATAGACACGTTTAAAACCTCACGGGCACACTCACAACCTCAAAGCATTATGGGTACCCACAGAATGCCAGGGGCGTTTGGAATAGCTTACAGGCGCTGTCCATATTCTGTTAAGACAGCATGCTAAATACTTCACATAAGCCACGCTGCCACAGCGTACTGCCTTCTAATTCTGAAAGAAAGTAGTATGCAGTATGCACATTTCCTTTTAAACTGCATGTTGATGAGCAACTACATTTGTATAATTTGTGCAGTACAGGATTGTAGCACACTGCATAAGATACTGTATCCTGCAAAGCAGTGTGCTTGACTTGTACTTTCATATCCAGTGTGTTCCGATGGCAATCATAATAATAATAATAACAATAATAATAATAATAATAATAATAATAATAATAATAGACAGACAGATAGATAGATAGATTTTACAATTGATGTTTTTGAAGAAAACAAACGAAAATGTAGTTCATTACATAAGTGTAGTATATTGTATTATATTTAAATATTTTGTTGTTTAGAAATATTAAAAAAAATATATATAGTATGTATCTAAAAATAAATATAAAATGTTTAAATATAAAAATGAATACATTTATAATTATAATTATTTATAACTTAAAAATCAACATGTATATATTTTAAAAAATACCTAGACTAAAAATTGGATTAAATTAATACCAAATTGTTCTTATTATTTGATATGATATGATTTGATTTGATTACATGAAATTACTTAATTTTAAAAATGTCAATTATTTATTTATTATTATTATTATTTTTATTATATGAAATTACGTCATTTTAAAAATGATTTTTGTGTGTTTGTTTGTTTTTTGAAGATGCTAGTACCT
This sequence comes from Acrossocheilus fasciatus, assembly GCA_036784905.1. Lineage (NCBI taxonomy): Eukaryota > Metazoa > Chordata > Actinopteri > Cypriniformes > Cyprinidae > Acrossocheilus > Acrossocheilus fasciatus. The sequence goes on from CM071941.1 coordinate 17,704,379, forward strand.
AGATGAATTTATCATGCGATGAAAAGAAGGCATGTGACAATTTCACACATTAATTTTAACAATAAAATACATATTTCATTATATTTATATATTTTTATGTTATATATTTAAAAACTAACATTTTAGGCTGGAGATTTGGTTAAAATTAATACTACTACTACTACTACTAATAATAATAATAATAATAATAATAATAATAATAATAATAATAAATTATTAGTAGTAGTAGTACTAGTGGTAAAAAAAATCGGAATTATTTTTAAATTCCAATGCAGAGGATGGCCTGAACACCACTAGCTGAATATATTATGCAATGTAATGAGGTCATGTGCCAAAATGTCACATATTTTTAACAACACTTGGCAGAAGATGACCTTTAGACTTAATTTCGTCCCTATACTACAGTCTGACAGTGACAGAAGAAGCCCATGAAGTGAAAAGAGGAAGTTGAAGAAAGAGAATGTTCCAGACGTGACCCCTCCGTAACTTCATGTTGTTATCATTATGTGTAATTATGAGAGGAATGTCAATACTTCCTGCTTTTTGTCCCTGCTGGCATTCGTGAAGGTTAGAAGGCACTGCAGATAAATGCTTGGGTGACATCAACAGGCTTCAGACTTTGTAAAAAGCAGGATTAATACTAGTAAAATATAATATAATTGAGACAGTGAGGGGTGCAGAGCACTGTGGATAAATTGTAACTGTTGGGTTATTAAAGGAAAATGTTATCACAGTTTGATAAAAAATTAAAAACAACATTGATGCTAAGTTTAGAGGAACACTTATGTCTATGTGTATAAACAACACACACCTTAACCTACCTGTCCGTCTAAATGAAGACACGAGACAATATTTTATATTCAGATTACTACAAACTATCCCTAACCCAAATATTACCCTAAAATAAAACATTCTCCATTTTCCAAAATCAACGAATACATTAATTGAATTAAAAGTACCAAAAATACATGACAATTTAACCTATAGCTTAATAAATAAAACAAAATGTGATTTTCTAAGCTGATGCTGTAGTGTATAATCATATAAAGATGTCCAAAGCAAAGGGAAAATTAGAGAATAAATCAGAGAAAAAAAAGAGCAAATCAAACAACAGATAATGAAATAAATACAGAGAGAAAGAGAGAGAGAGACAGATTCTCTGTTGATGATTCTTCAGTAGGGGGCAATGCGATGCTATGCAGTGTGAGCAGGGCTACACTTACAGAGCCAGATTCTGCTAGTATTAAAATATATATTTAAAAATATATATATATTATATGGTGCTCTGAAATATTTAATTCTGATGGGTCAGTTGTTGAATTCTGAGGTAAAAAAATTAAATAAAAATCAGTGGCGATTAAATGTTTCCACATATTTGTGTTAGTTTCATTGGCCTCAGCAAAATAATATTTATTTATTTTTATTTATTAATTCCATCGTTTGCATGCTTGCCATGTGCAATGTAAAATAAGAAATAGTATAGATATTTATAGAGATATAATATAATATTACAGAAATATTACTTTTTTTTTTTAACTACCATATTTTTTACCGTATTTGCAACACTATCTCATGACCAATTTGTACATATTTTATGAGGTGGCTAATTCATACGAATCCGTACGACCTCACTCATTCCCAGGTGTAGGTCATTCGTACAAATTCATACGAATTGTGCAAATTATCGTAAAATACGTACGATTTGTCATGAGATCGGGCTGTTATTTCCCAAACTTCACGTATTAAAAATGACCATAAATAACAATAAAGGAACATTTAACATCATGGACACTCACACAACTGTTATTTAGCATTAAACTCCAACGTTTGGTAACAACAACAAACACAGTGTGAATAATCATACTTTAACACTCTACGCAACGATAAAAATATACTTGCTGTACACAAATTCTGCTATGCAATTTGCTGAATTTGGGAGATTGCGTCTAGAATCTATTGTAGACTTAATTAAAAGTTTCATTTAGATCAACGGCTTGATTAAAAGTGCCGTCAGGTTTGATTGAGGAACAATAGGCGGAGGAAAAGCGCAGAGTCGGCGCTTTGGGTTCAGAACACATCAGCAGCTTCTGAATCTTAACATGCAATTTGCATATTCAAATGCTCCTCTAATGACTTTCCTTCAGTTCAAGGTAATTCCTTGGCTGTTTCAACTTTGAACTATACGTTAAATACGTGCAAATGTATGTGTAGGCATGCACAGCTGGTATATGTAGGTGTGTGAAAAGGCAATTAATCATATAAAATGACTTGCAGATACATATTTGTGCGAGTTACATCGTGGAGAAGAGTCATTTAACTATATGAAATGTAAACTTTGAATTGGGATAGTGCAATTGTTCATTTAAGGAGAAAAGAGCCTGGAGAGGTTCTTTTTAATGGCATATCTGAACAGCTAATGTTGGGACAAGTCGAGCATTGACAGAATGAGAGAGAGAAATCAAACACATGACCATTATGAATGCATATTCTGAAGTACAAAACAGCTTTGATGTGTCTTCATGGCCCGCAGGTCAAGAGAACAAGTGCTTCTTTATCTTAATTGAAAAAATTAATTCATTAACCTGATGCCTCAATATTTCCGCCGAACATTCTCATTTTCATTTTATTTTAACAACTGAAAACGCGAATGAGAGAGCGGAGGGCAAGAAAGACGGGACGCGATGGACAGAGGCAATAAAATGAAAGAGAAGACGTGAATTAAAGAAGAGCTGGGAAAGTTTAGCAGGTGTAATTTGATTAATAATGGTAAATGGAGACAGCGAGGGAGAGATACAGAGAGACACAGACGTGAGGACAGACACAAACACAAGACACGATAACACATACACACACACAATGAGCAACAACACAAAGCTTCTACTGCTCTAGAAAAGTCCATTTGCTTTCATTATTGTTATCAAAGAGCCTTAAACTAGCCCTATAAACCACAAAAAAGACAAGCTAGCTAATACAAGTTAAAAGAATACAAGAAACTCTACACACACACACACACACACACACACACACACAAAACTGTATGTGTTCATTTTAATTTGAATATGTATATACTGCATATCTGTATTTTATATTAATGCACCAAGGCTATATCTAAAGGCTAGTGGTAGGAATGTTTATTGTAAATATTATTGATCATAAATTCTTTTTTTAATTAATTTATGCTTAGCATTTCTGTTGCCCTTATTAAAGCCACCTGGAGGCCATTTTTCACATTTGCACAGAAATGCATTCTGATTGTGTATTAAATGAGTACCAACATCATTAAAAAAGACCTTCTGTTGCACATTTAAGACCCTAAAAAATAATTTTTCACAAAGTGCAGATGAGCTATACTGATACATATCGATAAATATATGCACTACTGTTCAAAAGTCTTTTATGCTCACCAAAGCTGCGTTTGATCAAAAATACAGTAAACGGCAGTGATAATAAATGTGAAATATTACAATTTAAAATAGCTGTATTCTATTTTAATATATGTTCAATAATCCATAATCTTAAATAAGAGCACTAGTAGAAAAAAAAGAAATAGAAATGGAAAGAAAGTGTTCAGTAGCCTATCATAGCAGAATGGCAATAAAGTGTGCTTGAACTTTAAGTAGATCATGTGCTGCGGGAGTCTGTGATCATTTTTTTTTTTTTTTAATCAACAGAGCGCAACAAATAATTTGGACCCTCCAAAAGCCTTTATGAAACATCGTTTCTTTATTCTTTTTATATAATTAAATGTAATGCCATTCACGAAAAGGGCAAATGTAACGTGTTTTTACACTCATTCACTTTACACATCCAGGCCCATAGCCAGCTATGAGGTCCAGACCTCTGTAAATGTTTCATGTTCCAAAATAAAATTTGAAAACCTTATGAAAAATTATTTAAAATCTTGTCGCTGAATAAATTCATGTGGCTGACTCGCAGCGGCTGCGAAACACAGGAGTGGAGGAGCTTGGCGCAACTGCAGCCTCCACGCCGCTCCGCCATGTTGCCAGGTCTAGTTATTTTAAGCATCGCTGGACTTGTATTTATACTTAATGTAACAACGTTAATAAACTAATTAGGGCATTAATAAAGTGGGAGGATGAAAGTGGAGATTAGAGATTATGTTTCCTATTTGCAAAATACAAGATTTAAACTTATTTTGGTGCATTTTTCAGGAGATTGGTTGTGTTTGTTTTTTTGTAGTAATATCTGGCAACACTGCTTCGCCGGCACTGACAGGCAGCAATCAAAAAAGGAGTGTGCGGATAGTTTATTGCTGAGGAGACCACATTTGTTAGACAAATAATAAATATATATAAATATTCCTTAACCAGATGTTCAATTTAGAGAGAGAAAGAAAGAAAGAAAGAAAGAAAGAAAGAAAGAAAGAAAGAAAGAAAGAAAGAAAGAAAGAAAGAAAGAAAGAAAGAAAGAAAGAATACACAGAATAAACTACTTCCTTGTGTAAAATTAAACACCAACGTTGTTGTAACGCACTTCACTGGCACCCCCTGACACAATGTTTGACAGATCTTTAATATATTAATCTTTCTGTCTGCATGTATGCGGGTAGCTATACTAGGATATGTTCAACTGTCAAAACACAGTTAGTTAAAAAAGAAAGACGTGAGAACCACTGGTGTGTTTGGTGTTCTGCCAGTCAAACAACTTACTAAATGCAGGCTCAGTGAAGACCATGAACACAGAGTCTGGATCTGACAATTAACACACAACTTTGACATGAATATTTAGAGACTGAATTTGTTCAGAATGTTTCTAACAGTGAATTAAACATTGTAGAAATGGTGGGCAAACAAATATGCGCACTGATATATATATATATATATATATATATATATATACTGTGTATATATAATGCAATTGAAATCGAATAACATTACAACATTAAAGAAAATTAAAATCAAATAAATTAAATTCACTCTGCCATCACCCAAAAAATCCCCAGTCAGTTGAGGGATTTTAAATATCTGGTTGAGAGAGAAAGATAATCTGCAGATGAGATACAGAATAAAGGAGGAGTGCTGGGTGAAAGGGGGGACAGAGGGAGAGGAGAGGAGGGTTTCCACACCGTTATCAGGTCAAGCACAGGAGAGAGGAAACGATTACCATCAAATCTAACCCAGCTCTTCACACACACACAAACCCTTTTGACGGACAAATATATTTCCATTTGAAAAGGCCGTCTTTAAAAGCTGATTTCGTGGCTGAATTGAGGGTCGTAATGTTTGAGCTGCAGCCAGAAAAGCTGTGTGTGCGTGTGCATGTGTGTGTGTGTGCGCGCACATTTATATTTGTAAATATCTACGATTCAGAAGCATGTTCATTCAAATAAAAGCACACTCGGACTTGAATGCTAAGATTTCGCAAATCTCACTAGCAGCATTCATGCATCGATAAACTATGTTGACACCAGCAGAGCCAAAGAAAGAGCTTGAATCTGGAACCGCTTTCGTGTTAGAACTCTTTCATTCTTCGTCTTGCGTTTTACATCCAAGTCAATCCAAATGTCTAAAAAAAAAGACATTTTTCAAAAAGTTTTCTCAGTCCATTATAAGTGTGATTGGCTGAAAATCAAATGTTAAACAAATAATTGGCCCAAAGAAAACTGTCATTTCTAACAGACCCTAATGTTGCTCCAAACCCAGGTGCTGTTTTTTTTTTCTCCCCCCCCCCCCCCCCCCCCGTGGTATCCAAAAGTACGAAGAATCTTCATACAGTTATTTTCCATACAATACGTTCAGAATCACTATGTCTTTCGAGCTCCAAACCTTAAAATAGGTCTGTATGACTTGTACACTTCTGTATTTTTTTCTGAAACCAAGAAATAGTTTTGTGTGCAGAACCAAAAAAAAGTTTGACTGAAAATTCTGAAAAATAAAATTCAGAAAGTCAAATGGGGGGGAAAAAAAGTTGGTAGGCAATACAGCTTCAATAAATATATGTAAAAAATATATTTAAAAAAAATGTGTTTCTAAAAATATTGCCTTCAAAAAAGTCAAATGAAATGTATTATATTTCTTTGAAATTATTCAACATTAACAAGACTCTTAATAATATAATTCAAAACTTGTGAACGAAAATGTGTTATTTTTTTTTACTTTACGTGAAAACACACTAAAAGTTTTTTGGGTCACACTTTATATTAGGTGGCCTTAACTACTATGTACTTACATAAAAAAATAAGTACAATGTACTTATTGTATTGCAAAACACGTTTACTGCTATTGAGGTGGGCTACGGGTAAGGTTAGGGACAGGTTTGGTGGTATGGGTAGGTTTAAGGGTGGGTTAAGGTGTAAGGAATGGGTCAACAGAGTAATTATAAATGTAATTGCAGAAATTAATTACAGATGTAACTACATACTGGTATTTTTAAAAATATAAGTACAACGTAAAAACATGTATGTACATAATAAGTGCATTGTATCAAATGATTAATTTAAATGTAAGTACATAGTAGTTAAGGCCACCTAATATAAAGTTTTTTGTTTAAAAATAACAGCACATAAATTTGCAAGGACATCAGGGTCAATAAATAACAGAATTGAATTTTTTGTCCGAATTATTTCCTTAAGTCCATGACAGGCCATGTGTATGTCTACATTGACTGTATTATGAATTCCAATGCACCTGCAGATCTTCACACACACACACACACACACACACACACACACACACACATACAGAGTGTGCCAGCGGCTGGGTGGGTACTTTTGACAAGGTGAACTTCACGCATCGTGTAAATGATGAATAACTTCACTGAGAACCAACAGTGAAGGTCAAACTAAGAGAAAGTATACTGTCTCTCTCTGTCTCTCTTTTACCACCATTGCCTTTATCCTTCTCTTTTATGTTCATAAAACTAGAGGTCACTCTTTCAACTGGTTATGGCATAACGGCAACATTTTTCAAACCACTGAATGCAAAGTAAACGAGTATTATTTTATTTTTTTCTTTAAAGAAAAGTCATTGACCCCAATACACAGCCATGATACATGTACTGTTAAGAAGTTCACGCGTAGTGTCAACGCAGGGGGAAAAGGACATCTCAAGGACGCATTTTAGTATAAAGGTACGATCACATTTACTGTTGTTTGCTGAATTGTCATGGTCTAAACAGAGTAATTTTAAGAGGAATCCACATAACGGAATTTCATTTGAGGGACATTTCCACATGCAGAGTTTGCATTGGTTTCAGGTCGGTCACGCAAATGTGCCTCGTTTGCCAACAGAAAGATGCTTGGTTTGGAAGTATCTTTGCTGTGAGCTGTACCTCACACAATCGCTAAACTATTGACAATAGATAGTCTTTTTGCCTGAAAAATGCCTAACCCAATTTCATGTTAAAATGTAAGTATATTACAAGCGTGAAAATCATGAAGATCCACGCCTAACCCCCTTCTGTAATATAACTGTCATTGGGGGCCTAAACAAATTTAACGAAAACAGGATTAGATTGTACAAATGCATTATCAGTTAACCAAAAATTTTAAATTTCCGAATTGCCACAAGACTGCTGTCAGCAAACACGACGGGACACAAGAGTAAGTCAATATAACAGCAGGTTTATTGTAGACTGAGGCCAGTGTAGACAAGACATCAACATTCAGGCAAGTACTCAGGTAAGTGAAATGGATAGGGAGCTTAACTGTGTGAGGTAATGAGTCCTTTCCTTGCTTTCAGGAGACTAGGCCGGAGCTAAGGATCGGTGGAACACTGGAGAACCAGAAGCAGATTGCTGGAGCACTTAGTGAGTAAACAGAGGTGAGTCAGGCAAGTCAAGTAACACAACTGTGAGACCAGACAATGAGAGTATGGAGTGAGCATGTTCTTATGGGGAGCTTGATTAGCCGCAGTAGGTGAGAAGGATCCACTGATGGATTCCAGGTGTAAGAGATTGATAAGGGAGTGCAGGTGAGTGGCAAGAGGGATGCTGGGAAATTAAGTGCAGAGGCGGCTCAATTGGTGACTGTAACAGTACCCCCTCCCCCTCCCCCTCCCCTCGAAGGAGCGGCTTCCAGACGCTCCAATAACAGTCCAGGAGAGAGGTGGTGTATAGGCAGAACCGGGGGGAGAACGGAGGACCAGGTCCAAGCCACAGAGATCCACATGAGGAAGGCAGAGCAAGAATCCAGCCAGGGCGGAGCAGATGAAGCCGAAGCCCACCAGGGCAGAACTGATACCCACCAGGGCGGAGCAGACAGAGCCGCAGTCCTCCAGGGAGGAGCAGGTGTAACTGTACCATAGGGCGCCGACAGATTACCAGCGTCCACATTGTTCTTCAGGACAGAAGTAATCATTGGCACTAACTTGCGAACTGGGACAGGCTCTGGAGCAGATTCAAGGTTCGGGCCTAATCAGGAGATTGGCTGAACTCAATACTGAGAGTAGGATCTTGGTTGAGCTCTGGGATGAGAGTAAACACAGTTCTGTGTTCCAAGGCTGAAGGCACTGAACTGTGCTCAGACAATACATCTGGTCCAGGATGGTGTTCGGGAATGGAAGCCCTCTCTGTGCTAGACTCAGGACCTGGAACATTCTCAGGGTAAACCTCAGGATGTGGAGCCACCTCCCGACACTGGTCAGGGGTTAGGATAAACTCCCAACTCAGGTCTGGGGCTAGAGTGAGCCTTGGACTTCCAGGGGAGAACTTAGGGCCTTCCTTCTCCGGATCTGAATTGGACCTCACACTCTTTGGAACAGATTCAGGGACAGCATTCCTTGGGTTGGATTCCTGGACTGGGGCAGGCACGGTACCTGATATAGGAACTGGAAAGTGCTCCTTTGTTTAACTCAGTGACAAACCCTAGATCCAGGCTACGCTCTGGTAGAGGAGGCGGGAACATTGGAGTGCGCTCCGGGGTTGGTCCCTGGACTAGAGAACTGGATTCTCTGGGACTGGGAACGGCACTCCCAGCCGTGACCCGAGAACTGGATTCTCTGGGACCGGGAATTGCAGCTCTGTCAGGGGTAAACTTAAGAACTGGATTCTCCTCGGGGCTAAACTGAGGTATTGGAGCCCTCTGTGGGCTGGACTCAGAATTGGGATTGTGCTCACGTGGAGTAGGCACCGGAAAGGCGCTCTCGAGGAGCAGGCACAGCAGAGTGCTTACGTGGAGCAGGCACTGGAAGGTACTCAAGGGCTGAAGCCGACTCTGGACTGGATGGAGTTCTCGTACAGGCCTCAATTCTGGGGTTGGGACAGATTCTGGATTGAACTGGATGAAATGAGCGGAAGCATTCTCCCGGGTCTGAGATTCAGAGCAGGAAATTTGCTCAGGCTGTATTTGAGGATTGCGATTGCTGGGATGCCTGCTGCTCGCACTGACCTCAACAGTGGAGCCGCCACCTTGGACATTAGTCTGGGGTTCATCCTTCTGATAGCTGGTGCAGGTACCTGACCTACAAGATTGCCATCAAGTCTCAGCCAGAAAAGGGTCTTTAACACATCACTCCAAGGCACTAAGGGAGAGAGTCCGATAAATTCCTCCACATACTCCTCGATAGGACAAACATCTTGAGTACTGGAGTAGAGTAGTTCAGCCGGATCGAACAAAGTTAAGCTCATCCTGCTGTGTTGTAGGTCTAAGGACTGGTCTTCTGTCAGCAAACACAACGGGACAGAAGGGTAAGTCAATATAACAGCAGGTTTATTGTAGACTGAGGCCGGTGTAGACAAGACATTGACATTCAGGCAAGTACTAAGGTAAGTGAAATGGATAGGGAGCTTAACTGGGTGAGGTAATGAGTCCTTTCCTTGATTTCAGGAGACTAGGCCGGAGCTGAGGATCAGTGGAACACTGGAGAAACAGGAGCAGATCGCTGGAGTACTTAGAGGTGAGTAAACAGAGAGGTCAGGTAAGTCATGTAACGCAACTGTGAGACCAGACAATGACTACGTTTACATGGACAACAATACTCCGATTTTAATACGATTAAGACAATACTCTGCTTAAGAGTCTACCATGTAAACAGAGATTTTTGATTACCTTAATCCGGCTAAAGTCATAATCGAAGTAAACAAATCGAATTAAGACATGTGGAGTATCCCTATTTTAGTCGCATTATTGAAGTGCAGTACAGACATGTAAACACCTTAATCAAACTATTACCGTCATGTAGGACTTTTCGCTGCATTTTGCGACAGGATACACACACGGCAGTGGTCAACCATTTGACGGCAAATAAAATAGCTTCAACACCGCCGTCATCTGTATGCACATACAAATAATTAACTGCACTTGAAGCTTTCATAAAATTAAAAATGAAACATCCAAAACTGTATTTAGCATCATCATGAAGACAAACTATATGTTTACACGTGAAAGGTCAGATGGCGTCACGTGGGGACGTAATGACGTGTGCCATTAATCGATCTATGTACTATAACATGTAAAACGGGAACATGAAAGGATTATTCTAAAAGCAACTCATTTAAACACCTTAATCATAATATTGTCTTATTCAAAATAAGGTAAATAATTAGATTACTGATGTCCATGTAAACGTACTCAATGAGAGTGTGGAGTGAGCATGTTCTTATGGGGAGCTTGATTAGCCGCAACAGGTGAGGAGGATCCACTGATAGATTCCAGGTGTAAGAGATTGATAAGGGAGTGCAGGTGAGTGGCAAGACCACTGGTGGTGGTTGAGGAGAGACCCCCCACATGATTGTAAAGTGCTTTGGGTGTACAGCAATACACAATAAAAGCGCTATATAAATGCATCATTCATTCATTCATTCATTCATTCATTCAAGAGGGATGCTGGGAAATGTAGCGCAGATGTGGCTCAATTGGTGACTGTGACAACTGCTTTTGAAATTTTGCAGAAATTTTATGAATGTAACCACACTTTTACTCTTTTAAGGGACGACAGTTGATTTTTCGAATTATCACACAGTTATCAAACCTGTGAAAAAGATCTCAAAGACTATGAAATAGAATAGATATTTTAGTATTAAGGTGTGATCACATTTACCGTTTTTTTGCCAAATTGTTGCGGTCAAAATTAAGTCCTTTCAATAAGAATCCAGGTCATCCAAAATTCAGCTTGACTGAAAGATTTCCACAAGCAAATTTTACACCAGTTTCATGTTGATTATGCAGATTTGACAAAAATGACTTCTGTGTGGTCTACAATTTACACATTGCTACACTAATGACAATAGACTTTTTTGTCTTTTATTTATTCGTATTTTGGTAATGTTACCACACATTTACTGTACGATTTTCAACTGATAAATGAAAAAAAATAATAATAATTCCAAAGCTCTGGATCTGAGCTAAATCTAGAAACTAGAATATAGCAACTCAAGCACATTTTGGGGGCCCTAAGCAAGCGGTCCCTGGGGGTCCCCCTCAGTAGAAATCATGTTCCAGGGGGAAAATCGGTATAAAGGTCCAGGGGGGCCCCCTATGCCTTGCACGCTACTGGACTCAAAGATGAGACAGCAAACACCCAAAGACCTTAGCAACTTAATGGCAACACCTTATCAACCACCCCATGCAGCATTGTGCATTCTCACATATTTATGCATTCATTTTTCATTCATTCATTCATTCATTCATTCCCCAGAAAATGTACAATTTTGGTTTTAGTCCGGTCTTCATTCAATATTAACAATGCTAAAAGCATTTGGTTTACAATATAAAATATCGAAGTTAAAGGGATAGTTCACCTTCAGTTGCTTGTCCCCATTGACTTCTACAGTATAGAAGTAAAAAAACACACACTATGTCAATAGGGACGAAGATGAACAATCCTTGTAAGGGAGATGGACAAGAGAGAGAGATACTGTATGGATGAAATGAGTTTGTGTGAAAGAAAGAGAGGAAGAGCAAGAAATAGAGAGAGAGAGGAGAGAGAGAGAATGAGAAATAATAATGGTAATTTAGGCTTGTTTGCGCTCTGTTGCACTGCAGCTCTTGGCAAGGCTAATAGCCTTTCATTACACGTTTCCTCTTTAGCCAATTAGAGCTGCCCTCTTCCTGCCTGCCTGCCTCTCAGCCAACCAACTCCACCCTTTCATCTGCGCTTTGGTCACTGACGCACATCTAATGACCTCGTGCACACACACACACACACACACACACACACACACACACACACACACACCACCTGTGTGACACACCTGGCCTCATAAACACTCTGGCTATCTTTAGATTATAGCATAATGCCAGACTGTTCTTACTGCTTATAATATAGTATGTAAACTGCACACAGTATGGATTACGGAATACCTGTATGACAAAATGCAAAAATGAGCATTTTACAATCAGAATACACTGCATATATATATATATATATATATATATATATATATATATATACATATATATATATATATATGCAAATTATTAATATATAATAATAACAATAATAGTGTTGTTGTTGTTTTTTGTTGTCGTTAACTAAAACTTTGTTTAAAAAAAAGATGAAATAACTTATTTTATGATTTGAATTATTATTGTATAAGTTACATTAGGAACAAGTTTAAGTACTAAGAATGCTAAAAGTAAATCTGAAATATAAATAAAGCTAAATGAAAACATAAGAATATTATAGAATTATGTTATTATTATTAAAAAAAATACACAACTACTTAAAAGCACTTACATTACTAAAACTTTAAAATCAAGATGAAAACTGAACATATAAAAATAAAATCTAATTCAAAATATTAATACAATAACAACATGTAAATAATACAAAAAAAACACTGCTATACCTCTTTTTGCCTCACATGTACATATTTTTGCACTGGTTCCTCATTTCATTTCTTGTTCTTTTTTTCAGCCGTTTGTGCTGTATCAAATATGTATGTAAAAATTTGCTCTCTTATGCAACCTCACAATGACTGTGCTATTGGATATGAGTGGGTGGATAAGAACTTTCCACATGACAGCATCATAGTTATATGTTTATTTGATCCATGACTCCAGCTCACACTGATTCCATTATTCAAATGTTATTTCTAGCACCGCCCACTTGACGGAGGATACTGTGACATCATACATTCCAAGTGTTAACTGCAAAGGAATTCTCCACTGATACAAGTAGATATCAAAGCATTAATCATAAAAAGGTGAATTCACTAAGATTGTAGTGTGCTAACTTAAAACAATGAAATAATGATAATGTATAAAATAATAACACTAATAACATAAAACTAATACGAAACCACTAATAAATAGTAATATGAAACTACCACAAATAATATATTGTAACTGTAAAACTACTAATTGGGTGATCGTATGATTGAGGTGTTGTGATGATAAAATACAATATTAATAATAGATGTGCATGTGTGTGAGAGTGTTTTGATAAAGGGTGATCTTCACTAATGGCAGTTTTGTAACCCAACATAAACCCGTTATCTCCTGCACACAGATTTCAATCACACCGGGACCCCTATTACCATACTGCCCCCTTCACACACACACACACACACACACACACACACGCATGCATGCATGCGCACAGAGCAGACCGCAGTCTCAGAGGATCTCTATTAGCATATTACCCCCTTCAAACTGGGCAGGGGGGTTAATCTAGACAAAGGGGGATTCTTTAGCCCAAGGAAATAAACACACCCATCTTAATAAATAGAACATTTCAAAGCTGCGGGTTTATCTGTCTCCCTCTTTAACAGGCCTGTACATTTTAATGGGATTTAATTTGTGATTGGAGTAACAAAATGTGGTGCGAGTCCACTGGGATTCACACTAACATCCGTGTGTGTGTGTGTGTGTGTGTGTGTGTGTGTGTGTGTGTGTGTGTGTGTGTGTGTGTGTGTGTTTAGAAAAGTGCCATTTACACTATTTTGTTAGTTGTGTTTGCCTAGACAAGCATAATTATTATTATTGCTCATATTTAATGTTTGAACACACTTGTAACCCTAGGCATTTTTTTTTTTTTGCCATGTAACTCATCCTTTCAAACACATGCCACTTACTTAGCAACGTACTCTTATATTTATGTTGGTTTTACATGCCTTTTAAAAACCTAATCATTTTCTAGAAAAAGTTTGCATTTTATGATTTTGACCATTTTATGATTTTGACTTTAATGACGAAAAATACATTTAATTTTTAAGTATATTTTTTAAAAGATTTATTTATTATTTATTTATTTATTTGAAATATAATTTGTATAATTCATTATTATTTTGGGAGTCAAACCACATTTCATTTTATGACCTAAACTAACCTTGCATCAATTTAAAAATAAATAAATAAATAAATAAAAAAGTAAATAATCAAATTATCTGACATTTGAATATATTTATTAACACTTAAGTGGATTTATATTCATTCATTCATGTTTTTTGTTTGTTTGTTTATACTACATGCTGGTTTCCCCACACAACATGTTCAAATATTAATTTAATGTTCAAAGATTTTACCAAAACCACCTCACTTTTTTTTTTCTAAATAATAATAAAAGTTATGGTCACACTTTAGTTTGGCGGTCCAATTCTCTCCATTAACTAACTATTAGCTACAACTTTTGCTTCAATAAACTCTAATAGATTAACTTAAAAGCACCATGTTAAATATTCACCTTAGCAACACCTTGGAAACCAACCGCAAAACCCCATTGTGCTGAGGGGTTTTCAAGGGAAAGTACCACACACATGTTCTTCAAAAACTGCAAAAATGTAATATATTATGGTAACACTTTAGTATAGGGACCAATTCTCACTATTAACTAGTTGCTTATTAGCATACCTGTTATTAACACGCTGTTTATTAGTACTTATAAAGCACATATTCTGCATGACCATATTCTACATCCCTAATCCAAATACCTAAATTTAACAACTACCTTACTAACTATCAATAAGCAGCAAATTAGGAGTTTATTGAGCCAGAAGTTGTAGTTAATGGTTTGTTAATAGCGAGAAATGGACCTTAATATAAAGTGTGACCTATATTATTTATATTATCCTACATAGCCGTATGCTTTTAAACCAAGTAAAGAACACCCAACAACTTTTGACATGACAATAAAAGAAACTTTCCTCTTGTCAAGAATTAACTCTAAATCCTAAACCCCTGTCTATTAAAACCATTACACTTCAGCCAACCCCTATGTTGTGTGACAGTTTGCAATTTGAGTGTTATAAGCATTACTTCGGGCTTAGCATTGTTTCCTAATAGAAACATTATATGTGCCATCTCCTATTATGTTGTTGCATGTAATCCTAAAATTGCAGGATACTTGTATCCACTCGTTGCAGGTACACACATTTACACACTCGCGGTGCTGGTGCTGAGCTGTATGGAATTCACAGGTAGGTGTGTGTGTGTGTGCGTGAAAGAGAAAGAGACAAAGCAGGTGTTTACGTTCTAAGCAGGTCATCCTAACAGCTATGTTTAATGACAACATCACCTTCCAATGACCCAGCTAATGAGAGGGGCGAGAACACACTCAGCAGAACATTATCAACACACTATCTATCTATCTATCTATCTATCTATCTATCTATCTATCTATCTATCTATCTATCTATCTATCTATCTATCTATCTAATAATTTAAGTATGTAGTTTTATATTGTATCCTCGTGGTAAGTTGATAATTTGAATTCATTCATTTACTTATAAATAGGCTCAAATAGAATCTGTTGACTTTTTTCTGCACTGACTTTAATGGAGAATCTACAGAATTCTATGGAAAGGATTTAATCGAGGTAAAAGGCTTTGAGTGTTAAAGTAAAAATACAACAATAGAGGTATGTGCTACGTGTTTGACCTTCTAGTTTCCTGTTTGCCCTTATTTGGTTTTGTTCTGGTCTTTGTCATTAGTTAATCATCGTTTATCATCCCCACCTGATTTGCATTTATTATCTTGTTTGCTCCTTTGTTCCTTTTCCTTTATAAGTCCTCAGTTTTCTTTGGTCCTTGTCTGAGCTAAATGTTGTATAATGGAATATGTGTGTTGAAGCTTATTAAAAGATGTCCGTTTCATGACTCCTTGGTCAAGCCCTTTTATCTACAACCACAACCGGTAACAGTATGTATGCCAAATATACATATATTATGATTAAATAGTCAAAGCAAACTTGCGACAATATTTACTAAATTAAAAAAAAGTAATGGCAGCAGGATGTGCAGAAGCTTGATCATTATAATGATCATTATATGATCATTATAATTTATTTTATTTTATTTTTTTATTATTATTATTATTATTATTATTTTTAAAAAATATGTTTAATTTCAGTTAGGATAAAAAAAAATATAATGGGAAATATATTTTAAAAAAAAATAAAAATAAATAAATAAATAAAAAGAAAACTGAGCAGTCACTGTTGCTTGTCATCAGTCTGTAGTGAGATTTTTATTCACAAATCAGAACTTTTTTAGCATTAGAAAAATAGATGTAAAAATAGAATGATATTATTGCATTTATATATAATTATTTAATTCATGAATCTGATTTTGTCTGATTTTAACCTCTTTTTTTCTCTAAAATAAACACACGAGGAATTATCTGATGAAGTCCAGGGCTACCAAACTCTCTAATATTGGGTCAAAATGTAAGGCTTGCTAAATGAAATGTAAGAGATAAATAACACACAAAGCATGTCACCTGAGAGAACTTTTCAGGTTTTGTTGCAACCTGGTCATTCCTATGGTGTTTTTTACTCATTGACACCACACTAGAAAACTTCAAAATACCCTAAAGTCAGTGGTGTGACACACACGTGTACGTACACACTCTCACAGATGATTACCATACTCTACATTACTGCTGTACAGATAAGTGCTGTCTTCCTCAGGGAACACACACTAGCACACACACACACACACTTTTACAGATAAGTGGTTGGCTCCTGAGGGCCTGCCAATCCAGAGTAATCCTACAAACACTCTGAATTTTCATTTCAAACAAAAGGCAAATCCACACACAGACACGACCAAATCTGTTGCCCTTCTCCCCCTTTCTCTCCCGCTCTTTTATTGTTCCCGCTTTTTCCTTTCCCTTTCCTTCAAGCTCAACCACTTGTTCCTCCTGCTTTATTTCAACCATTTTCGTGAAAGAATGAAATGTGATGAACAAAAAACGTCAATGACAGAGGAAGGAGACTGCTAAGAATATTTAATTACCATCCATATTCTTCAGTCAATTGGTTTATTGTTTTTAGGCCATTTGGTTCAAAAATTATTACCGTAGCTAAAGCATAGATGCAATTTTGAACTGTTGGTGGCGCTAGAGAGTCTGAGATAGAAAGCTTAAAACTGAGATGGTAGAGGGTGAGATTCTTTTCTATTTATCTGCCAAATTTCACAACTTTTTATTGTATGGTTCTAGGAGTTTCCTAGACA
The DNA here is from genome assembly GCA_036784905.1 of Acrossocheilus fasciatus. Lineage (NCBI taxonomy): Eukaryota > Metazoa > Chordata > Actinopteri > Cypriniformes > Cyprinidae > Acrossocheilus > Acrossocheilus fasciatus. Next base: position 17,721,731 of record CM071941.1, read on the forward strand.
CAAACAAACAAAAAAATAATACTAATAATTTAATCAAAATGTAATTTTGTTACGGTGCACACAGCAGGGAGGGACGAGGAAGACGGACACGAGGAGTAACTTCAAAATAATAGTCTTTAATGAGGACATCAGGACAGGGCAAGACAAGGCAAGGTTCACACAGACAGGAACACCGGGGAATAACGAGTAGACCAGACAAAAGCTAACTAAACAGGCAGGAACTAAATACACATGACAATCACTGATAATAACTAAAACACAGCTGGACAAGACTTAACTAATAATCACACTTAACGAGGACAGGAACAAGACCAAATATGGACACAAGAGGCGGGAACACATGACACACACGACAGAGGACTTTTACATTTTTAACAACATTTTACATCAACAATACAAACATATACATTAAACAGTTAATTTCAAGTTGCCTCAACACCTTTTTTATAGAAAATTATATTTGTGTGATTTGTTCATTTAAATAGTCATTATTAATAAAAATAATTAAAGGAATAGTACACCCAAAAATGAAAATTCTGACAATTACTCACCCTCATGATGTTATTTATTTTTGATTAAATTCAAGAGCTTCCTAACCCTGAAGACCCCTGAACAAATTGTTGGATAAAGTTGTTTTCTTTGCACACAAAAAAGCATTATTGAAGCTTCATAAAATTACAGTTGAACCACTGTTGTCACATGGACAATTTTAATGATGTCCTTACTACCTTTCTGGGCCTTGAATGTGTCAGTTGTGTTGCTGTCTATGC
>CM071941.1:17727500-17745000 GCA_036784905.1 Acrossocheilus fasciatus
TGTCCAGTTCGTGCCTTGTGACTGTACATAGACAGAACTCGAAGCCTCAAGACCTCAGACCAGCTCTTGTCTGTTACGGAGGCCAGCAGAAGGGAAAGGCTGTCTCCAAGCAGAGGATGGCCCACTGGATAGTGGACGCTATCGCCTTGGCTTACGAAGCACAAGGCGTGCCCTGCCCGCTCAGGTTGCATGCCCACTCCACGAGAGGCGTGGCATCCTCCTGGGTGCTGGCTCGTGGCGCCTCGCTGACAGATATTTGTAGAGCTGCGGGCTGGGCGACACCTAACACGTTCGCTAGGTTCTATAGCCTTCGTGTCGAGCCGGTCTCCTCCCGTGTTCTCACCTCAGGTCAGAGGCACGGAGAGGTGCCGGCTTAGTGTCGGCTTGCAGCGTTACATACGCTTATTGCTCCAGAGAGTCCCTACAAGGCAGACCCTGTTGAGTTCTCCGATCACCTTCGGCAGCCAGATGTGGCGGAGCGTCTGGCGCCAGGCCTTTACTCCATTGTATCCTTGAGAACCGGATTTAGGCTAGGTTCCGTATGTGTGACCCTACGGGGATCCCATATGGGGTATTCCACGGGTTGCTCCTAAACAAACCCGTGTCTTTCCCTCTGGGAGAACCCACCTCTCCTCAGGTTTGGAGTCACCCCAGTACTTCCATATGTAGTACAGCCCTACGGGGTTAGTCCATATGTACTTCTCCACATAACTCCTTCGGGGAAGGATGTGGCTTCCGCAGCGTTCCTTTCCAGTGAAAGGGTACGCTTTCCCAGTGTTATCCAAGGTCTCACTGAATGGGTTTTGGGGAACAGCAGTGATTGACACTCTCTGTGTTTGCCCTGTCCCACCGTCCTTAGGCAAGGGGGTACAGGAGGCTGGCTACAGAGCGCTGGAAGGGGGCAGCTCCTGTGGCGCTTTGGTAGGGATTCCTATTCGTCGGTCAGTCCGACGTACGTCGAACGTCGCCACAGTTGCTGGACCCCGCTGATGCTGCTGCCTTACCTGTTCGGCTCCTCAGCGAAAACCTAAAGATGCAACGCACCTGCTGCTCATTATATACCCGCGCTGCGAGGTGAGCAGCTGCTGCATATGATTGCATGCCAATGTGCATTGGCTCGTTTTAGTTACACTCGAAGTAGATTGGCCTCTCTAGCGAGATTCCTATTCGTCGGTCAGTCCGACGTACGTCTCCGTTCCCTCCTTCAGGGAACGAGGGTTACCTATGTAACCGAGACGATATATATATATATATATATATAAGAAAAATGTTTATACATTTATATATTAAATATATTTATATATGATATAAATTATATGAATATAAATATATACATGTGAATGCATGTAAATATTTTCAAAATATGTGTTGTATGTGTGTGTATTTATATATACATAATAAATATACACAATACAAACACATATATTATGTAAACAAGAACTTTTATTTTGGATGCAATTAATCAGCACACACACACACACACACACACACACACATATATATATATATATATATATATATATATATGAAAAAGGGTTTTTTAGCATAACAAGTGAAATACTGCTTTAAATGTTGTTGCCCCCCCCCCCCCATATAATTTAATTGTAATTTTGTTTTTGTTTTTCTGAGCAAAAAGTAAATATCATACATTTTTTTCCTGATTTATAGAAGACACCCACTAAAATGTCATCCAGTGTAACAATCTTGTCAGGCATATTTACAACAAAAATCAATTTATGACATTAAGACTAATTACTTTCACCCCAAATACTAATTAGCTGTAATTTTATATTTTTAAAATTTTCCACTTTCCTAGGTTTTGCCCATTTGTCAGTAAGAATTTTTTACTCAATAAAATGTAATATGCTCCCTTATTATTTTATATATTTGAATATGTACCAGTCAGAATAAGCATGTTGTTTGAATTTTACACTGTGTTACACTGAATGACAATTATTATGAATTATTTCAACCAAATTTTGACATTTTACTCTCCAAAAACTTATTTGAAACCTTAAAAGTAGACATTTTATTTACATTTAATGTGCTTTCTATGGACATAAAATCCAAATTTGTAAATTTGCTTTGATGCGGACATCTTTGACCCATATATATAAATACACACACACACACACACACACACACATACTAATATATCTTATATATAGATAAATAATATCTTATAACAAACCTAATATATATATATATATATATATATATATATATATATATATATATATATATATATATATATATATATATATATATATATATATACAGACTAATATATCTTATAATAAACCCTTTTAGTCTTTGTAGACAATACACAAGTATACAAATCTCTTACTTGCAGACTACAATGACAGCCCACCAGAGACACATACAGGTAAATGCATTCACAGACAGGACTGTCAGCATGACCATTAGGTATGTCCACTCCTGTCTCGGACTGGCTGAAGGGCCCGTTGTTTAGTGGGGGCCCGGGGCCGGAGCTCTGACCCCTGGCTCCGTCCTGCTCCATTAGAGTAATTATGGCTGGGGACAGAGAGCAGAGCAGGGGCCAGGTGAGGGCAAATTACAGCCTACCGGCCCCACATGAGCACAGGTTAGAGTTACACACAAACACACGTCTGTACTGAGAGAGATTTTTTACAAATCTATAAATATACACTGTTTTATTCTATTTTTTATTTTAAATTATTTTATATTGAGTGGAGAGTGTGTATGGGTTACAAAAGTGATGCTAAAATAATATGTCTTACTTATTTCAGAGCAATAAAAATTATGTGCATTAGCGCATAATCCGGGATAATTCCTAAATAAAAAAGCAACTGATCATGTGTAGTCTAAAATATATTTACATAGTCTGCTTTAAACAAGTCGCCATGCTTAGCTTCAGAGTAATTAGAGTATTTTTTTTCTTTCAGATTTGTTTTAGACTTTATAGTACTTAATAAAAAAACATTTAACGTTGAAACAAATTTGACTTTTTAATTGCCATTTTAAATATCAAGAGATGTATTAAAATATTACAACATTAGCAACATTAGCAACCTGCTACATTTTTCAGGGTGACAGTTAAATACAATTTACTTTCACACACATTCGTGTCACACTGTCACTGCTACACACACACACACACACACACACACACGCAGGTGCACTTGTTATTCCTGGAATGTTCCCAAAGTGATTAACTTTGAGAGATAAAGCTAGGGGTAGCGATGATGTCACATCCTCCACGCGCAACACAGGCGCAACACATTACCCAGGATTCAGTGCTGTCAGCACATGCTGATAGAATCTCCAGAGGCCTGACCTCTCGCTGCGAAAGGTCAGCAGATAAACATTACAACACACACTTCAAATTAATAGGAAGTGTTGCAATCTCTGTTTAACAAACCAATAACACAAATAGAATAAAAAGTATTTATTTTGTGTGACCATTTCAAAAATACTTTCTAACAAAATAAAATAAAAATTCACATTTGAATAACCATAGCAAACAGCCACATTGCAGTGTTTTGCCATATTTTACTCAGACTAAAATTACAGTTTGTTTGTTTTTTTTTTACAAAAATACCATTTTAGTTGACAACAATGTACAAAATGACCTTGGTGTTGCAGGCTCCATGCTCTGCTTTATGGCAATTTTGGAGTTACACATTCTGACTACCGATAAATATAAAATGTGTTTGATCTAATCATTCAATGTGCCTAACTGTTCTGAATGTGCACTTGCAGTGTACTTCAAACTTCAAGTTATATTTAATAAAATGTACTTGCTGATAATTTAATGAAATAAAAGTCCAATTAAGTGTACTTAGAGACCATTTCATACTAAAAATTGAATTTTGTACTAATGTTAAATTAAAAGTTTTAAAGTACATCTGTACTTTAACGTACATAAAGTAGATGCATCGTAACTTTAAATCGTACTAAATATATTTAAGTACATGACAAATTCTAAAAGAAATATTTAAGTAAATTGAACTTTATCATTAAATACTTGTCAGTACATTCAGCAGAGTAATTTAACCACGTTCCAAAGATAACAGAAGTAACTATAAAATTCTATAAAGATATACTATGAAAAATAAATGATTTAAATGAGAATTAATAAATGAAAATGTATTATAATTTTAATTAATATTAAATAACATTAGATATACTTTTGTAAACAAGTAATTACTAAGGTATAATTATTGTCATGATGGGGGAAAAAACGTAAATAAATATTTCCATTAGTAACTGTATACACCTGTAAATATGAATAAAACAAATGTTTTGATCCTCATACACCCGGAGGGCTGCTGTATTCCTAATAATGTCACACCTCTAGTGATGTCACAATCAAATAATCATTGTGTGTGTGTGTGTGTGTGTGTGTGTGTGTGTGTGTGTGTGTGTGTGTGTGTGTGTGTGTGTGTGTGTGTGTGTGTGTGTACTGGTTTTTGTGGTTTACTGGGACAGAATTTGTATAATGACATGGGTATGACAGAGGTATTACAATTTGAAGGTGGTTTATGAGGACACTGCCTATGTCCCCGTAAATAAAAAGGCTTAAAAAAAAAAAACATACTAAATGGTGTTTTTTTTTTTTTTAATCTAAAAATGCAGACAGTCTCCTGTGTGTTCTTGTTTATGCTACATTGAGGGGACCAAATGTCCCCACAAGGATAGTAAAACCAGTAAATGTTGACCTTATGGGGACATTTTTTAGGTCCCCATGAGGAAACAAGCTTAAAAATCATACAGAGTGAGGTTTTTTTTTTTTTTTTTGAGAAAGTAAAAATGCAGAAAGTGTCCTGTAAGGGGTAGGTTTAGGTGTAGGGTTGGTGTAGGACAATAGCACATACAGTAAGTACAGTATAAAAACCATTACGCCTATGGAAAGTCCCCACAAGGATAGCAAAACAAACCTGTGTGTGTGTGTGTGTGTGTGTGTGTGTCTGTGTGTGTGTGTGTGTGTGTGTGTGTGTGTGTGTGTGTGTGTGTACTCATTCTAACTCCTCCAAACCTTTCCTCGTCAGATTTTGATAAACCAATGTAGAATACCAAAAAAATCTACTAGTATTCCAACCTTCAAATGTATCTATTGACAACAGTATATTTAAAAGCCACTGTCCACCAACATAGACACATAATGGTAATTCCCAGAAAAGATTTTAATTCAAGGAAACAGAATCATTTTACTAATGCAAATAAAACAAATGCACATTTAATTGTTATTTCCGTATCTGTACAAACATTTGCATGCCTAATAACTATGTGTGTGTGTGTGTGTGTGTGTGTGTGTGTGTTAGTAAGGGTGTGTTCTAAAACCAATAAAATAATTATATGGACAATAATCAAATTAGGAATACTGCAAACAAATGATTATTTGTACAAAAAAAAAAAAAAAAACTTAAGCATTCACATCAGTTAACCACCAAATGCATGTGTATTTACTTGACGTGTGCTGCACCAGTACTTGTATTGCATATTATAATAATGGGTCAAAAAATAAGAGTTGATATTACTTCTTGTTCATTTAAGTAGACTGCATTGCATTGCGGGATACTTTACCTCATGTAGTTTGTGATTTACTGCATCCTTTATACAGTATATAATCAGGTGCAGAACAAAATCTCTGTACTATAAGGACACAGTGGTAGGTTAGTATGCTGGTCGGAACTGGTTTTAGTGTTTGTGTGGCAGGCAACAGCAATGTTACAAACCGGTTAAAAACTACACTCATTAAAGAGTTCATGATAGATTAACTACGCTTTTCTCAAGAACACATTATGTTGATAAAGATTTCAGATATTCAGACTATTATAGTGGTGTATTCATGTTACTCCGAATCAAACGAACGAAAACAATCGTTAAAAAAGATCAATGATATGTTTTCATTAAATTAAAATCTAAATGATGGTTTATCAAGACATAAGGGGATGTATTTCCATGCTGTACTCCAGATAAGAAATTAATCAGGCATTATAAATTAAGATGCAAATGTACAACGCTAAATTCAGAGGGACAGATAAGGAGCTAATGGAAGACACATCCTTACATCTAAAGAAAGACACATCAATACATGATGAAATATGTATGCAAACCAATATGTTTGGATTAAAGATGAACTTTCTCTGTTTCTAAAGGTTACAGAGTGTAGTTGGGTGGATTAGGGTTATATGGGACGTCAATTTAACACAATATAGTTATATAGCAACACACCGAGACAACATAGTTAAAATATGGTAATATTAATGCAGATTTACTTGTTATGAAGTGATACATTTATAGTGTAAAAATTGCCCCATATAATGGAAATAATTCAACTTTGGTACTGCTTTTTGACATTTTAGCATTTACTAAAATCCTACTTCTACCTCTAACTATTTCTCTCTCTCACACACACACACACACACACACACACACACACACACACACACACACACACACACACACACACACACACACATATAGGAGTTGGATTACAGGCTCATTTTATTTAATGGTACATTGAAACTAAAACTGTCATTGCACACTTTCCCTATTATTTTTCATACTCTATAAAAGTGATTGGGGGTAGAGGTAAGGGATCTAGAAGATATATCTATAAAATGGTAAAAATAAAGATTTGTTTCATTGTAATTTGGAGTTATGTTATCACTAGAATATCACACTCCTCTCAGCCAATCAGATTCGAGGAGCAGAAAGAACTGTTGTATAAATATGAATATAAATAAGTATGTCATCTGTTCATCATATAAAGCAATCAATGAATTCAATATAAAAATAGGTAACACTTATGGTGTCCTAACCTTAACCATATAGTACATGTAGTTGATTAATATTACTCAGTACTTAATTATATATATATATATATATATATATATATATATATATATATATATATATATATATATATATATATATATATATATAATTACACTGTAACAAGGACACCTTAAAATACAATGTAACCAAAAAATATTTTAGTTTGCGATGATCTTACATAAATTACGACAACTTTTATTTTGTTAATACTTTTAATATAAAACTGTTTTATTAAGCAGTAAGTTCGTTGAGGTCATACTGTATTGTGAATATGATTAGACCTATATTTAGGTAGCTAAGTAATTCATTTTACAATGAGGGAACATTTAAATATAAGAAAATATTTAAAAATGGAAATAAGTTAAAAATCTGTCATCTTGCTATTGAATGACAGCACTTCAATTATGATCAGAAGGCAAAAATCTGAGATGCCCACATAAGAGATGAGGGGCATCTCACCTCTCCAGCCCCCTGTTGAGAGGGTCTGCCCTGACCTCTGACCCCCTCCATTCAACAGCTACCTGAACTCCTGTGAACAGCACCTGATATGGCCTTGCCTTGACAGGTATGTCTGGCGCTCGCACCCCCCTCTTTCTTACAACACAGCCGTCTGGTCGGACGCACAGCGAAGAATGGAATGTCCCCGTTGTGCTTTTGTATCAGAGACGGTGTTCATTTCGTTTAGTGTCTGCACTCAATGCATTCATAAATCAACCTGGTTTAACGTGTCATCTGTCCTGTGAAGACAAATCCATTCTGAGCCTTAAACAAACATACACAAAAGTACTGTACACAGACTACTACAAGCTAATGTTGATCTGTTAAGTGTGCTGTCACTGTATGCAAACTACTGTCTGACCTAAATAAATTCATGCTATATTTTTCATGTAGATTTTAACATCTATGCCAGACAAAGTTTCATTTGGCGCCCTTCTTTTTTCCATTTCAGTTTCGTTTCTTAGTGTGTTTAATGCTACATATACAATGACGAAATTTCTTTAGAATCTAAAGTTGCTTTTCCAGAATTGAAGACAGAACCATTCATCAATTCTCGATAAACTCTTCATACAGTAAGTGATTTTCCATTACGTTAGCGGTTTTTAAACATTTGCATACTTGCACAAATGCAAGTGGAACAGTGTCTTAGTGTTTCCTGCAACACGTTGCACCACTACTGAATCCAAAGTACAATGGAAAAAGAAACAACATCAAAAAGCACGACCAATGTAGTCCAGTACATTATAAAGTGTCGGTCTCAAAAATTCTCAAAAACACATACTCACAAAATATAGTACATCCACCATATTGCCGTTGTCATGTGACCTACGATCTCAGCCACACTGGTTGCCTGCCATATATGAATATGACAAATCTCATGGCCTCATATAACAGGAAAGTGTTCAGTGTATCATATCCGAACATACTTCTCATTTTACATACCGCTTTTGCATACTATACTATACTACTATACTATTTTTCAGAAAAAAAAGTACAAAAGCTGTCACTGAGGCAGTACCCTTTTATACTAGTTAAATAAATAAAATACTATGCCGTAATTTATTTAAAATACATAAGTATACTAAAATACGTATTTTATGTATTTATTGACACATTACTTAAGATTTACAGATATAAAATTATAATTAAACTTTATTTGAAGTATTTATTTATTGCACACTTATTAATATTATGCCTAAAATGTGTTTTAATATTACTATTAATAAGGATTGTATGATCTCTGTATAATATCAGTCTTTAAATGCAAAATATTTAAAGTGTACCTGAAGTATACTTGCAATAGTTCCACTTTAGCACAATCAGATATACTTCAGTAGTTGGACTTCAGCACTACTTACACACAATTAAAGTACATTAAACACAACATTAGTTGTTAAAAATTAACAAACTTTAAGTAGAACATTTCAAATACATTTTTGTCCCTGCTAATATGCACCTTTTAGGGGTAAATAAGCTTCAAAAGTGTACCTTTTGAAAAGATACCACCCCAGTGACAGCTTTTGTACCTTTTTTTTTCCTGAGAGTGCATAGTAGGAAATTAGGCATACTTGGACATGGGGAAGATATAAGTATGAATCAGTCTAATGAGTCACTCACTAACTGAATCATTTGAAGTGGTTCTTCAACTAAGAACAGTTGAAGACTTTTGGCATGACGAAACTGAGAACTAATGTTATTTCTAATTAACTACATGCTGTTACTCTAGTGTATACTTGAGACTAATTATTTGATTTGGGTGTTACTTTCTTAAAAGAGTCATTAATAGAATCCTCAAGGAATCAGAATCATTAAATAGTATCCGATTCCGGTTCCTGGTTGGAATTTTAAAAATATGACAAGCTTAAATGTAGCACAATTACATATAAATAGATTAAAACAAATTGTATCTGAAAGTGTAACATGCAAATATGTGTATGTACAGAATGAGAGACACAGACAGCGAGAGAGAAAGAATAGAGCACTTGTGTAGCATTGAGCCGGGGTGCCTGCAGGCAAAAGCAGGATTTGTAAGCTCTTTGTAAGTGCCAAGGCCACACTTAGAGAACAGAGCATAAGTGTGTGCGTGTTTGTGTATATATGTAAGCGTGTGTGTAATCCCTGATGGACATTTTAATTGAAAGCGTCAGACCTTTCTCGTGCGGCTGCTTTCAGAGATTGCGTCAGAAGATTCCATCACTTTCAGTCTAAGCTCTGATTGACAAGGTTCCCTCTCTTACACACTACAGACTCACTTAACTAACCTGAAAACACTGACTGACTGACAGAAAGACCATATTGTGCTTAAATATTCTTGGCTTGCCGAGTTCATTCATGGGCTAAAGGGTTCAACAATAGGAGATGGTGCAAACTAAATTATATTAAGTGTGTAGTGGGACAAATGTAACTGTAAGAGTGTGCAAGATATTGAAAAGGTGGCACCAATCAAAGACATTCATAGACATTCATGTTTACAGTTGGGAAATTCCAATTGATTTTTAGCAGATTCAATTGGATGATTGATTTCATTGTACCAGTTGATTTCATTTCATTGATTTTCATTGTTTCCAGTGGTCCAGTCTTTATGGCGCCAAATTCAATTACAATAAATAAACAGAATTGTGAGATACAGTCACAATTATAAGAAAGGAATTATATGAATGGTTATAAAAATCGCAACTGTTAAAAATAAATGTCAAAATTGTGAGAGAGGCAAAATTATGATGTACTGTATAAATTCAAAAGTATGAGAAATAGTTGCAATTGTGAAAAAAAAAAACTGTTGTTACAATTTAGTGGCAATTATTAGATATAATGTTGGAATGTTGGAAAATTACGAGAATAAAGTTGCAGTTGTGAAATATAGTCACAACTGTTAGAAATAAATGTAAAAGTTGTGAGAGTCAATTACTACAAATGAAATCGCAACTTTGAAATATAAATTAAAATGACGCAAAATATAATGTTATTTGATTGCGAATATATAAATATACTAAAACTTTCCCCGCCAATGTTTTTTTTTTTTAAGTTGCCAGCCACCGCCAGCATTTTTTATCATTTTCACAACATTATACAGAATATTTTGTTGTATGAATATCTGAAAATGCAATATTTCAAAAGAAAAAACAGAGCCTCTTTATTTAAACAAACAAACAACACCTTTTATTTTAAGGTCGCTTAACTAGTTGCTTATTAGCATGCATATTACTAGAATATTAGCCATTTATTAGTAGTAATTAAGCACATATTAATGCCTTATTCTACCTGAACTTATTCTACATCCCTAATCCTACCCAATACCTAAACTTAACAACTACCTTACTAACTATTAATAACCAGCAAATTAGGAATTTATTGAGGGAAAAGTTGTAGTTAATAGTGAATAAATGTTCCCTATTCTAAAGTTTTTTTGTCAAAATTTGAATATGAGCAAGTTTCATTAAAAAAGCAACATTTTAAACAAAGCCGAGAAAATCGTGTTTTTGCCCAGGAGAAAGATTCAGATCTATGATCAAAACTAATGGAACAGATCGCTTCAGTAAACACATCAAAAGCTTGCACGTTCCTATACCGCTTCCTGGATAGTAATTTCATTTGGTAACGTCAGGAAGTTTTGATTCATATAATGATTCATGTTTGATAATCGCGTTATTTTACATATGCATCTTCTCACGTATGCGATCGCTTTTTTCTGCTTCATTGATGTGTTTTGATCCAGATGTTCAATACTCTTTCAGAAGATGTGTAACAGCGCCTCCTACCATACACCGGTGAAAACACAAAAATCCGCAAAATTCCATCAGTGGCGGGAAAGCATTGTCTCATAAATGACAGAAATTTGAGTGTATGGGGAAAGACTTCATATATGTTTACATATAATTACCAAAGTTATGAGAAATAAAGTTAAAATTGTGAAATACATAGTCGCAGTTAAAATTTCAAAAGAGCTGCAATGTAGTAGTCGCAAAGTACTACTTTTTGTAAGTAGCTCGTAACGTCGCAAATTAATTGTTGTTGTTGTTTTCAAACGTGGAGTATTACTGTAGTATAAATTGGCGAGAAATTGAAAATTAGACGTATTGATTTCTAAATACACATTACTGGTTTTATTAAAATAATCAAATTAAAATAAATTATTATATTTGATCAACATGTACTAAATTCTTCTGCTTTTGAAACAACTTTCCATTTTGAGTGACATTACCAAGCCCAATTATTACTTTAAATGATCACTTATTCATATTTCTTTCATCTTTTACTGAGCAATATATGAAATATGGAGCCTACAGAGGCAAACGCACATACATAGACAGACCACTAAATTATGACGGTGTTGACAGGGGTCAGTGGGATTGGCCCACCTGACCTGTAGGGCTTAAAATAACATCTCACCAGCGGCTTAAATTGCCTTCAGTTTTATCAGCTTTACCCACAATTCACTTTACGTTAAAACAGCACATAGCAGCCACTCATTTAGTCTATTTACACACTTCACAAGCTTCTCTCTGTCATTTCCTCTCTGTCTCTCCGTCGGTAGCCCACAACTTACGCGACACATCATCTACTGACAACGGCGCTTAATTAAAAAATGTTCAAATAAATAAAAACAACAAAAAATATACATAACTTATTGAATTTGGAGCTTCTTTGATAGATTTATCCCTCAAACCAGAATAATGCAAAATAAGATTTAATAACACCTTTCATATTCACAAGTACAAAGACGCAATATTTGCATAAAAGTGTGTGTTTGGGTGCTGGGGAGGCCGTATGGCTTTAAGCTCATTGAAGTGCGGTTCAAGGCAGCGCGGATGTATTGTTTCATGTTAAAGCCTGATGGAAGTCAAGGTGATTATTAACACGGGCGGCTCAGAAGACTAGGTTTTGAAACGCCAAAATACAGACAGGCTGACACAAAGGCCTTCACATGTTTGTTTAAAAGAAATCCTGCAGAAAGGAGAAAAAATACATCATTCACTGTCACCGCGCAGTCATCCGCTCAGAAAAAAGGGATAACCACGCTGCTGTTGTTCAAACAATTCCAAACTGAAAGAATTTTGACGTACCGCATGAGATAGTGTGGCATAAACTATTAGCCGGCGGTGGAAAATAAATTATATCTGTCAGTTTTAACCGGATTATGGTCTTTGTTAACGTTTGTTTGTGAGGTTAACTGTGTGTATGTTTGGTTCTCGTATTCATGAGGTTTTACCTGTAGTATCTTTGGCTATAACTCTGCATCTGTATTAAGCCTGTCAATATAATGCATTCATTTAGTTAATTATGTTTAAAAAAAAATAAAATATATATATATATTGCAGAAACACATTTACGCAATTAATCATACCATTCCGTAATGAGGGATTTTCCCGCAGTACTAGCATGAAGTAACACCCAGTGTGACAGCACAATTGAAAACAATCACTGGTTATGCTTTCCTTCATTCAAAAACAGCTGCATAGAATGCAATACAAAGGAATGGAACACAAGGATCTCAATTTTGCTTTTCAGACATGGTGTATGTCTTGCACCATGTCTGAAAATGATCAGACCGTCATTTAAAAATATGATGCAGAAGAAAATGGCAGTTTGGATGGTTTTATGTTGTATGTCTGAAAGTCACATTGTAATTTACTTATTTAATGATGCTTTATTTATTTATTTTTAATCATACTTTCATCATTTACTTTTGCTACTTCATATACCTATGCAAAAATTTTATTCTTTTCCCCTTGTCCTACATCTAGACTTTAAATTTTTAAATATGAAGATCCATTCTAAAAATATGAATTATCACATTTTAAATTATTATTATCTAAACAAAAAGTGAATTAAATGTTTTTTTTTTTAATTACGAACATCTCACAGGAATCAATTCCACCAATTTGTTTCTAATAAAGTTATTAATTATTTTTGTTTGTTTGTTTGTAAAGAAATTAGAAAGCAATCAAGGTATTTTGTGATATTATGCAAAAAGTGGGAAAATACTAGGTAATTAAAATTTTAGCTATGAAATTAGCCTTAGCAAGCCAAAGGAGTTAGCTATGTTTATTTTAAAAATGTAAAAAAAAAAATGCATTTTCCACTACATGTTGGAAATGTCACTGTGGTGAAATTTTAATTTCTTTCTAAAGCCACTATTTGCATGTATTCCATGGTTTCCTTCAATGTTGTCTACATTCCAGGTTTTCATCAGCCGCAATAATGTAATGTCTTTGAATTATCTTTATTTAGGGAATTTCCCAGCAAATATTGATGCATGTAATTGATTAATTAGCATGTCATGTAATTAATTTGATTCCAATTTGAAATAAATGGACAGCCCTAATCTATGTACGTATGCCTGTGTATGTTTTTTGCTTATCCCTGCCTTGATTCTAAGTTCAAACATGTCAAGAAGCCCATTCATTCCAGCTGCAGAGCCCTCTAGGAAACGTTACTTGCACACCTCGCTCACTAAACCTCTTTTCCATCAGCTGACGTTCTGCAATAAGATTTATGGACACAATTAAGCAGATCGAGGTAGGAATCTCCCCAATTCCGTAAGCACACAGTATGTGTGTATCTTGGTAAACATTATAAAGGGTAAGGCTTGTTATCAGATGCCACTGTCATAAAAAAGACTGATTGATGTATTTCCACAATTTACTTCAGAGAGATGCAAATCCAGTGTTTATAGAAAAATGTGTATATGCATATGTAAACACACTCTTAGGGCAAGTGGTTGTTTAGACAGTTAATTGTTCTTGAACAGGTTAGATCAGATATCTGATTTGATGGATTGCTCTTTTAATAAGACCAGAAAAATCCAATTTGGTGAATATAAGTATGGCAGGTGTTTTGGTTGATTTATGTTTTTAGATATATGCCCTACAATTTACAAGTAATTTTGGTGGTGATAATAATTAAATACAACAGTTACCAACATGTGCAGTAAACAACCAGAATACATGCTGATGAGTACTATATCCCACAATGCAACACATCAAACTGAAACAGAAGGGGCATTAATTATCTCCTTCTAGACTCTTTGATTGGATGGTCAAAATTGGATTAAAAATGCAAAATGGTCATTTTAATTGCAAAATAGACACAGTCACAAGTTACATAATAACGTAGCATACTACTATTTGAACTGTTGCATATAAATAGTATGCATTAAATAAATCACTAGTATTCCAAATATAGTCTGTGTGTATGTGTTTGGAAACACAGCTTAAAAGTCATGGACCAGAGATAAAACTTGGAAAGCTTTGAGTGGTTTACAAGACCATCACGCAGGTTTGTGCTTGTGTACCATTATCAGCATTTCACGGTGTTAACATTTAATGCACCCGAGGTGTGAAGGTTTATATTTGAGTTAAATTTGAGCGGTTGTTCATACAAATACATTTATATCAATGCAACTATCTCACAACACACATTAGCTGAATCAACATGAGAACAGTTGTGCGCATGCATGCGCGCACACACTTGTAAGCCAATGCTTTCCCATTATTCTTAGAGTATAACAAGGCAAGTACATAGACAACATTGAGAGGGATACAAATGAAAACCGCATTTAATATATAAATATTGGAGATTATTGGAGACTTTGGCTTTGGCTTTGCAATAGAATACTATACATGCTTTAAACTTTAGTAAGCATTGTTTTCACATGACCTCAATAGATTGTATGTGTAATTCAGAGAGTGACATCTTATATCACAAATTGACAGCAATTACACATTTATAAAGCATTTATAAATATGCATTTATAGAAATTGGTGTAAAATGTATAAACTTTCCGATCAAAACTGTCCAAACAAATAAAAATCCTGTTTGATCCAGAACATTCCTCATACTAAAAATGAAAGGTTAAGTTGAAAGCATTGCATTCTGGGACACATACAGCATACTGTGAAAAAGATTGGTTGATTTTGAAAAAAAAAAAAGTTTATGGTGACATTTCAGAAAAATGATATTACATTGCTTCTTGCATATTTCACAACTTTCAAAGTGAAATGTCCAGTGAATGGCACTAAAGGTGTATTACATTTTCCCCAAAACAGGTAAACATGAACGTAGCAATATTTTACTGTACAAATCACAAAAATTCAGAAAAGTAAATTGTACAGTGAGTGGCACTAAAAGATTAATGCTCTATTGTGAAACTAGCATACCACCTACACTAAACACTACCCTAAACCTAACCAATAGTGTTAAAGGGATAGTTCACCCAAAAAAATGACAATTCTGTCATCATTTACTCACCCTCAAGTAGTTCCAAACCTGTATGAATGTCTTTGTTCTGCTGAACTCAAAGGAAGATATTCTGAAGAATGTGGGAAACAGAGCAGTTCTGGGGTACCGTTGACTTCCATAGTATTTTTTTCCTACTAAGGAAGTCAATGGTGCCCCAAAACAGCCTGGTTACAAACTTTCTTCAAAATATCTTCCTTTCTGTTCAGCAGAACACAGAAATTCATACAGGTTTGGAACTACTTGAGGGTGAGTAAATGATGACAGAGTTTTCATTTTTGGGTGAACTATCCCTTTAACAAAAGCAGATAAAAATGCATTTGCTGAATCAACCATGCCATTTTAGCCCCTACAAGTTTTTGAGCTCTTTTATTATGATTTATGGGACTGGTACTCAAGTGCTCCATATCACAAGTGCAATGTTGTACCGGGTGAGCTAATGAGCAAGTTTACCATGTGTCTGAAAAGCCTGGTTATGAGATGCAAACATATGTACAGTAAATGTATAAACAAAATGTATTAATTTAAAAATCATGCAAAAGCAAAAGTGTTTTGAGGTCATAATATAGTACTGTGCGAAAAAATGCACAAATGTATTTGATTTTATTTATTATTATTATTATTATTATTATTATTATTATTATTATTTTGTCTTAATGTTCTTCATTACCAACTATGGTTCCATAAAAGACCTTTGGTAACACTTTAGTATAGGGACCAATTATCACTATTAACTATTTGCTTATTAGCATGCCTATTATTAATATATTGGCTGTTTATTAGAGCTTATAAAGGACATATTTTGCATGACCATATTCTACATCCCTAATCCTACCCAATACCTAAACTTAACAACTACCTTACTAAACTATTAATAAGCAGCAAATTAGGACTTTATTGAGGCAAAAGTCGTAGTCATTGGTTTGTAAATAGTGACAATTGGACCTTAAAATAAAATGTGACCAAACCTCCATCCATGGAAACTTTCAAATGTTCAAAAGGGTCTTTATTGTAGAAAAAGGTTTATTAGATTATTAAAATGTTATTCGCACTAAATAAATGGTTGAATGGTTCTTTGGGCAACCCAAAATATTCTTCTATGGCAAAAAAAAAAAAAAAAAACTTTTGGAACGTCTGTATGAAAATGAATAAAAGTAAAAAAAAAAAATAAAAAAAATTCCCATATGCCTATTCTGGCAAAATAGTATATGCAGTATGGTAGTATGTCATGTAACACATTCAATGGGAAACATAAAATGTAAATGAGATGAGAAAGTGATGTCCAGAAATGGGAATGAGATGATAGCAGGATGGGGAAGGGTGAAATTGATCGATGTTCAAGTGCAGTAGGTGACCACGTAGGGTTGAGTCAAAGGTGAAAGGTCACACGGCTGTTACAGATAAGACCAGCCACACTGAGGTTGAGTGAAAGGCCAATCTAATGCTTGACAGCTCCTTACATAATCAAACACAAACACACTAACGCTAATGGCTAAATCACATTCATCCAAGTGGAAGCCACAGAATTTCACTGCCAATAAGTAATATGTTATCTATCACAGCGTATATTGCACGTTATAAGCTTTCCGCCACACACAGATACGCAACAATCCTAAATAGAGTAATACTCCATTGCACAATACTTAGCCTGTATTACAGCACAATGCAATAATCACAAAACGACAATATAGTGCAGACGCTGACAGGACATGTGTTTATGAGAGTATTGGAGTGTGTAAGTGTGTGTATACACAGCGAGAGGTTTAGCAGGATGAGTAAGACGCGGTATTGTTTGTCTCGACTGGCGGGCGTTGCTGCTGAAAAGGCGTCGTGCTAGCATCCCGCGGGCTAGTGCCAGACATCAACAATCGCACTTCAATCGCTCAGCACTGATCCAGCGTGCAGACAGCACTTAATCATCTGCTCTTAACGCAGGCAT
>CM071941.1:17750000-17812500 GCA_036784905.1 Acrossocheilus fasciatus
CATAGTGGGTAGCACATGTACTCGTGACATAGGTTCCCAGGTTCAACCTGGGCCTGGTTCATGTCCGGATCTCATTCTGCCTCTCTAGGTTTTCCAGTCTCTCACAAATGTCTTATACATTTTTTTTTTTTCAAAATCTGAATTCTGGAAAAGGTCTATGAATCAAATTGGGCAAATAAGACTTAGAAATAGTGTGTGTGTGTGTGTGTGTGTGTGTGTGTGTGTGTGTGTGTGTGTGTGTGTGTGTGTGTGTGTGTGTGTGTGTGTGTGTGTGGGCATGTTTAGCTATACTTGTGAGGACCTGACATTTTTGACTTTGTGAGGACATTTGGCCGGTCCTTACAAGGGAAATAAATTATTAAAAATACTGAATGAAGTTTATCTCAAAATGTAAAAATGCAAAAAGGTTTCTGTAAGGGGTAGGTTTAGGGGTAGGGATGGTGTAGGGCAATAGAAAATATTGTTAGGTCAGTATAAAAACAATAGAAGTCTATGAAAGTCCTCACAAGTATAGAAAAACCAACATATGTGTGTGTGTGTGTGTGTGCGTGCCCACAGTTTTTTTTTTTGAATGAAATGGATATTTCTAGAAAAAAAAATAGGGCAATTTGCATTAAAAGTAGTATTATCTGCAATATATTATACATATTATCTTCCAAATCAAAAATACATGCAAACAAACAAACAACACAACAATGCATTTGCACAAGGGAAACAGATGTATTTTAAATATTAACATATTTCATTGTTTCTACAGTATAATGTACAGTATGTATAATGTATGCAAAAAGCACACAGCTTAAAAACAGCAACAAAATATTGTTAAACTATGCATTCATTATTCTT
This sequence comes from Acrossocheilus fasciatus, assembly GCA_036784905.1. Lineage (NCBI taxonomy): Eukaryota > Metazoa > Chordata > Actinopteri > Cypriniformes > Cyprinidae > Acrossocheilus > Acrossocheilus fasciatus. Next base: position 17,750,847 of record CM071941.1, read on the forward strand.
GTCCTTTCTTTTAGAATAAAATGTGCATGTCAACTGAATTCTGGAAAAAAAAAAATAGGAAGTTATTTGCATCGGTGAAGTGTATTATCACCAACTGTGTTACAATGAAATACACATGACCATAAACGATGATCATTCTGCTGAAATGTACACAAAAAAGGTGGTAACACTTTAAATTAGGGAAGATATATTCACTATTAACTAAGAGTTTTCTATGAATAAACACCTAATTTGTTGCTTATTAATAGTTAGCAAAGTAGTTGTTAAGTTTAGGTATGGGGTAGGATCTAAAATAGATTTTAGGGATCTAAATTACGCTCATGCATAATAAGGCATTAATATGTGCGTTATAAGTACTAATAAACAGCCAATATGCTAGTAATATGCATGCTAATAAGCAACTAGCTAATAGTGAGAATTGGTCCTTAAAATAAAGTGTTACCAAAAACATCTGTAGTTTGCATGTAAAACAGTGACAAAACATTGTTAAACTGTGTATGCACTATAATGTATTCCGAATAAAATTGTCAGTTTGACTCTTGAAAAAAATACTAGGTTATTTACATTGGTGAAGTGTATCATCAACAGTTTAATGATAAAAATAAACATGTCCATAAATGATAAACATGCTGCTATGAACGTATCCAAAATGTAACATGCAGTAAAACATGCTATATTTTGCACGCAAAAACAGTGACAAATCATTGTTAAATTCTAAATTGAATTTTGTAAAAAAAAAAAAACTAGGTTGTTGTTTGAAAATACATCTAGCTATAAACAATAAACATACTACTTTGCATTATATACTGGAATTCAGTATACTGTATATGTAAACATACATGTAAACATGTTTGTTACGTCTATGTGGAAGGTGAAACGTACGCAGATATACAAATAAACGTAAATATAGACGTAAACATCAATAGGCATAAACATTTGAAACAAAAGCCAATTTAAAACTGTCTTTTGTTTTAAATACAATTGTCTGTTCAAAGTCTAGGGAAAAAAAACTAGGAAGTTATTTGCATCAGAGAAGTGTATTATCAGCAAGGGTTTTGCGTTGGAATAGACACGGCGATAAACAGGCGAAATACGCCGATAAGACTGAAGAGATTGCGAGGATCTGCTTGACACGCACACAAATGCACACAAATATGAAATCACAATGATCCAGGTCGGTGTAAAACACACACTCTCTCTCTCTCTCTCATATCTGCCTGTTTCTTGATTGTTGAGAAACAGGGATAAGATGTTTTAATCATCTTGTTCCTGGGAGGAGTTTGCAGTGACTTATTCTTTGTATCTGCACTAATGCTGTATATCAGCGATGACAGTATCTATCTCTGTGTCTCACACACACGCGCTCACAAAGAGAGAGTGCACTGGCTCAAGCAAACCCTGATAAGGATCGGTTAAGAGTTTTATGACATCATCAGACCGTGACAGGTTTTTGGTTTAGGAAGCCTGCATCTGATTGGTCATTTACGCTAATGGTGCCAAAAGATCAATAGATTGGTGCCAAGTACAAGGCCTTCATAAAGGAACACTCTACACTATCGCACTTTCCATCACACACACACGCAATCACCATAAAAAGCTTTTTCAGCCATTAGTGGTGTTTGCTAAACAAGTTTTAGTATTATTTTTGGTTATTAAACGTCATGGAAATAATGTCACATCCCTCAGAAATCATTCTAATATGCTGATTTGGTGCTCAAAAATATTTTTTATTATTATCAATGTTAAAACAATTGTGCGGCTTGATTTTTTATTTTTTATTTTTTTTTGTGGAAAATGTATTCCTTTTTTGACTTTATGATAAATAGAGAATTCAAAAGAACAATTTATGTGAAATAGAAATATTTAGTAAGATTACAAATCTTGTTACTGTCACTTTTAATCAATTTAATGCATCCTTGGTGAATACAATATTTTTCTCCATACATTCATTGTACGTACAAAAATAGTTTAAATGTTCTTTAAAGCATCTTCTTTCATGCAGGTTTGGAATGACACGAGGGTGAGTAAATGATGACAGAATTTTCATTTTTGGGTGAACTATCCCTTACAGTTTCAGTTATAGCCAGACCATTCCTGGTTTTAAAGACCTTCTCTTTCTCTCTCACTCTTGGTGTCATGTTCCACTGCACACATGCCACTTGCCATTAGAATCGAATTCAATTACTGTTACACTAAGCAGATTGGCTACAACCTTTCTATTAACAAGAAAAATATGCACACGCGTGTGCACACACACACACACATACACACACACACACACACACACACACAGAGAGAATGAAACTGAAGTCTTGGTTTCCACACATATTTTGATAATGATTTCATGGTATTTGCGTAGAAGTGAATATTGTTTCCCACGACAGATCTGTGGGGATTTTGTGAATGTACAAAAATGCACACAAAGGCCAAATATAGATCTTGGATACTAAGCAGAGGTTTAGATTAGCCTTTAATGCTGCAAATATACAGTATATCAAAAGGGTTATACCGCCATGACACAGGTCAAATGTCACTTAAAGTTTGAAGAATTTCAGCTTTCGACTTTCTATCTCAAGATGTGACATTAAATTTCCAATCACCCAAAGTTCTCCGATCACTGTCGCCCTGTCACATGCTTTTGTCGCAGTATACACTGCTGTAATAGTGCCCCTTCGTCTTACACACATCTTACCGTATAAAATGTTGAACTACATCATGCTGTGTAGTGCAGCTTATATGCTAAAAATTCTACTTTAAATTCTTTCAGCATGCTTTTTTAGCTATATTTTAAATCAATGTAACAGTGTGTTTATGTTTTCTTTATTTAAAGTTATATTGTGACTGTGTTGACTATGTAATTATTGCAACTTAGTTTTTCCATCTTTGTAACTGACAGTGAGAGGTTAAATCTAGCATTTATCTTGTTTTTTTCCCCCCTTTTTTTCGCAATAAAATCTTGCAACTGTGACTTTTTCGTAACTGTGACTTTATATCTCGCATTGTGATGTTAAATCTATTTGCACATTTATTGGAATTGCAACTCACAGTGTGATATTAAATTTCGCAAATGTGACTATATCTCAGTGCGATGTTAAATCTCATATTTGCAACTTTTTTGAAATGGACGTTTTTCTAACAGTAAATCTCGCAATTGCGACTTTTCTCATAATTGTGACTTTAAAACGTACAGTGTGATATTAAATCTCATATTTATGACTTGTTTTGCAATTGCAACTTTATAACACAGTGTGACGTTAAATTTCGCAATTATGACTTTATATAACACAGTGTGATGTTAAATATCATATTTGCGACTTTTTTGGATTAGCGACTTTGGGGGGTTTTTTTTCCTAACAGTGTGATTTTAAGTGTTCAATTGTGACTTTTCTTATGACGTTAAATTTCACAGTTATGACTTTATCTCTCACAGTATGATGTTAAATCTCATATTTGTGACTTGTTTTGGAATTGCGACTTTTTCTATTTTTTTGGAAACTATATCTCACAGCATGACTTTGTTTCGCTATCTTTTTTCGTTTTATTTTTTTAATCCGAGGCAGAAACAGGCCTCCGTACTTTTCACCAACCGATCAATTCCCTATGGACAAAATCAAGTCACACCCTATATATTTTTTTTTCTTTCTTATTTTCACAATTTCACTCTGAAACACTTACCATTACAGAAGTCAAATGAGTTTGGAGAGCCGTTTCGTGTCGATTTTGAGGCCCGATTATTAAAAGTGCATTTTAACATCGTATTTTGATCTGTCTCACATCCACAAAGTCAAAGAGATTGAAGCTAAAATTGGAAAATCGGGTGGAAAGAGAGACCGAGGCGGGTTTAAACTGGATGTCTCCCCCCTCGGCAAGGGTCACTTCAGGAGTGTGGCCCAATTCCACCCCCTCTCATCACCTTTTCATCGGCAACTCTATTTCTCTGTCTCTCCCTCTCAACAAATGACACGGAATCACATAAAAGCATCCCCAAGAGCTTCCTATGTAGCAGCCACAGGTCACACAGACACACGCGCACACACAAAAACATCTCCAAACGGGAGATGAGTGAGGCAGCCAATCAGAATCGCTCGGTCTTATCAGCGTGCACCCCATCAGCGGCAAGGGGTTTGGGGTGTGGGTGCAGAGGGGTGGCGGCGAGGGGGGACGTTCTACTGAGGAGCTAAGTCGCCGCGGCGACCGCTAAGCCCGCCGCGGTTCCACTAGCTCGACGGGGCTGTGTGAGCCCCAGGCGGGATTTGTGACAGCGAAATCACATCAGCCTATGCTGATTAGCCCTCTCTCTCCCTCTCTTTTGCTCTCCCCCTCCCTCCGATTTACAGAGAGAGAGAGAAGGGGAAAAAAACTATCTTACACTGTGCTTTTTAATAGGAAAACGATCACTATCTGCAAATTGAGTCCCTGCAAACTTTAATAAAGGCTACAGGGTTGAGTGGCATTTTGCATGCTGATTTCAGGCCGATTGGAGGCTTTTTTGATGAGAGAGAGGTTGCCATGGTAAAGCTGCGCTCCCAGCGTTCCAACAAACTGCCATCTCACAGAGCAAGAGCAAAGAACGAAAGACTTCCATGTGGAATCTCGTTTTTTCTTCTTCTAAATGTGATTGACTGTTGAATAAGTGAATGTGTGTGTGTGTGTGTGTGTGTGTGTGTGTGTGTGTGTGTGTGTGTGTGTGTGTGTGTGTGTGTGTGTGTGTGTGTGTGTGTGTGTGTGTGTGTGTGTGTTGGGTAGGACACATAAGGATATTCTCTTTCTGGGTGTGAAAAAGTGAACCAGATCATATGCCTGGGTAATATGGTAGAGAACATGGCATTAGTGTACACTATGGAGGGTACGTAATTATTATCACAGGAGAGGGGAAATGCAATCAAGCAACGCACAGTTTTGTGTCCCCTTGAAAACTACATTGGTATTAGTGTCTATTTATAACAGTGTCTTGCTTTAATGCGATGAACGGCTTTATTTGTATAGATGTCGGATAATCCTAAAGACTTTATATGGTCCGAGAGATTTTCCCAACGTTTTCATTAGATATAGCACAGCCATTCTGATGAAATTCAATAGTATTCTGCTAAGTTAACTCTCTGGCTAAATACTCTCATCACAGTATGTCTGAGTGTGACAGAGAGAAAAAGGCCAGTGGAAAGTAAATACAAATATAGGTTGATCTAGATTTTTTTTTTTTTTTTTTAAAGACTATTTTATTATATCCACCAGAATTACTTGTATTGTGCAAAGTGGGCAGACCTGGCTAGGATTATATATATATATATATATATATATATATATATATATATATATATATATATACACTGTACCAACACATATGAACACACCCACTTGCATATATGGTTTATGTCTTTTCTATCCCCTTACCCTAAACCTTCCCCTCACAGAAAACTAATGCAATTTTTTTTTGAATGTCAAAAAACTGTGTAGTATGGTTCCTCAAGTTATTTGGTTTACGAGGATGTGGAAGTGTATAAAATATAGAAATTTGTAGAAATTAGTCAACTGGTAGAGATTTTGGACTATCGTCTCTTTCGCGGTTACATGCTCACATGACGTTGCTGTGCTACTAGGTCATGAAAACTTATTGTTTGCACATGTTTTAAGCATTGCGGTTTAAAAACTAGTGATTTAAGCCGTTGAAATGCAATCAGCAGGGAAAGAGAACACGTTATCAGTTTATTGGATCCGGGAAGCTCTAAAATTCAGCAGTCTAAAATTCCTGCTGTCTGTCATTCATGTTAATCAAACAACAAAAGAGAGAAAACTGTTCTTGACTAAATCACTTTTGTAACTTAAATAAGAAGAAATATACATTAAATTTGCACACTGAAGAATATGCAGTGTTACTCTTGAGTTCAGTAGTCATCTTGAACAATCTATAAAACCAGCTCATAGGAGTCATTTGCTTGTGAATCAAACTTTGTTGGTCTCACTGATTATACAATAACCTGTGCAGTCTACATTACATTAGCAGCAATTATAGTCATTTCTGAGTCATTTGTTCTTGGCTTTTTTATGCACTAATGAATCCTGCACAATGAGACCGGGATTATTTAAGAAAATAGTGTCAATAACTGTATAAGCTAATGTGTATGCATGCACGCATGCACAATATGTAGACAAAATTAGACAAAATATGTCACGTAATAAACATGTGTTAACAGATTTAGAGAAATGAGTGAATTCATTGAATTCATTGAATAATTTATCTGCAAACTCCCTCTCTCTCTCACACACACACACACACACACACACACACACACACAAACACAAACACTCTTGGTACATACTTCTGCCAGCTGTATTACAGCCCTAAAGGTGAGTGAAGCTTCCTCGCACAGCCAGACGGCCAAAACATGCCGTGTGTCTGTGTGTGTGTAGCTCTCCAGAGATCTTCTCATAGGGCAGGGTGCCAACGCTTGGCACAGTTGAATACCCAGTGCCTGCCACTCCATGCCACCCAACCCCCTGGCATCAGCCCTTCACCTAAAGGCACTGCGAAATGTGAGCCAATCAGATCTCAGATCATGGAGGGGGCGTGGCCACATCAAGGGGCTTTGTAAATCAATCTGATAGGGGGATGATGCAAGCTCCACATATATACAAACATACCACAAAAACACACATTTCTGCTCGTTTAGTGTAGAAATGTATGTATGTGTATCCGCCTTCAAGTCCTCCTGTGAAGTTCTGAACTACGACTTGGAAAATAAAATTATTTCACTTACTGATGGGTGAAATGACCAGAAATCACTTTTTTTTTTTCTCTCTCTGTATCACTGAATATATTGACTTACCTGTTCGGTGTTTATTGCGTTTACCCATTTAGCTACTTTATAGCAACTGCCTATTTTAAGACAATGACAGCTTTAAAAATAATAATAATAATAATTAATTCATTGTCAAATAAGGTTCTGCACAACAGAACTTGTGCTGTGTGAATTAAAACGGATGAAAAAATATCCTGTTTGTATTATAATTGCTATTATGAGAATTACATTTTTAATATCCTGTTTGTATTATAATTGCTATTATGAGAATTACATTTTTACTATGCAGTAACGTTTTTGTCATAATATCTTCAAGTTAAATCAAACTTTTATTTTGGCAACTTGCCATGAAGATGCATTATCTGTGCATACCCAGAGAATGATGGGAAACATAAGTCTGTCTAAAAGTCTAAAAGAGTGCTATTTTTCATTAAAAGTACACAAAATGAATTCAAACTAAGTTATTTTGAATGCAACTAATTGTTTTCAGTATGCTCAGTTCTGTTAAGAGTTTCTTCGCCGATGTCAACTCTGACCGACTTATGAACAAATGACACCTATGAGTCAGTCAAAATAACTTTTCGGAATCAGTGAGTCACCGTCAAACGTTTCTGAAACAGTGTGAATGGTAACTGAATGAATATCTCGCTCACCCTGTAAACCGCAAATCGTCACTACTCAAAATAAACTAAGAATAATTACTGAAAGTGAAGTGAAGTGACTTGACGTGTGACCAAGTATGGTGACCCATACTCAGAATTTGTGCTCTGCATTTAACCCATCCAAGTGCACACACACACACACACACACACGCACACGCACACGCACACGCACACGCACACGCACACGCACACACACACACACACACACACAGAGAGCAGTGGGCGGCCAATGCTGCGGTGCCCAGGGAGCAGTTGGGGGTTCGGTCTCACCTCAATATCACAACTGAGGGTCTCACCTCAGTTGTGATATTGAAGGCGCACTGTAAAAGAAATTCTGTAAAATTAACGGTAAAAAAACGGCAGCTGTGGTTGCCGGAATTCTACTGTTAAATATACGGTAGCAACGTTTTAGGTTTTACTGTTTTAACTTAAATTTACAGTTAAATATCGTAATTTCATTAACTGATATAATGTTAATATACCAACCTATTGAAGTACTGAAATCTGTTTTGTACCTTTGAAATACACTGATAACCACCAAATGCAGGTGGTGATGAGAGTCACATGATGAACTAAAGCCCTTCACAAGCAGCTTTTAAATAATAACATATATAGAAGGTGCACAGTGTCATTCATACAAGCACTAAACACCATCATGGTGAGACTCATTAAACTGAAATATGCAATAAACATTAATTTAACAACATTAGATGTAACATACAACCCTAATAAACATAACTGATAAAAAAAACTAAGAAGAAACATAGTTATTTCAAAGAAAAAACATCAAATTCAAACAAAATTTGAAATGCAACGCATGGAATTCTAGGAACATCAAGTTACAGGTTTTCCCTGTAAATTTTACATTCTTTTTTACTTCCAAAAGCGGTATTTCACCGTAAAATTGTCTGAATTGTATATTACAGTTTTTACCACATATATTAGGGGAACTTACGGTTAACCATTTAACAGGTTTTTACCGTAGCTTTTTCACAATTTTTTTACCATTAAAATCACAGTCATTTTTTACAGTGTGGAGAGAGTGCTGGTTATTCACTCCCCCCACCAACAATTCCTGCATGCCAGAGCTGAGACTCAAACCCGTGACCTTTGGGTTACAAGTCCAACTCTCTATCCATTAGGCCACGACTGCCTGTACTTAAGGTTTATGAGACATCCTAATACGTTAACTAAACTAGCTGTTTATACGACAGTGAGAAGTTAAAAATACCCATTAGAAACACAGTTTGCCATAAAATACTTAGGAATCAATTAAGAGTCATTAAAATAATTCTGTACATCAAAACATCCCTTTATTTGTTTAAATACTGTACACTGAACCATCTTATCAACCAGAAACCAATGGCATGAGTCTCTTCGAAATTACAATTTTCTGCTTTAAGGAATTACAATCAAAATCAAGAGCTTAAAGAAAGTAAAATCAGAACTTCCCCCTTTTTCCAGTTTAAATTAATTGAATGGTCAGCATTCACAACTATAGTTATATATTTAATAGCAATTAGCAACTACCATTATTCTTTAAATGACACAGTCCAACTCATAAAGCCTGAACTCAATGAAAATCCCACTAGTAATTATGACATTGTGTTGCCATTCATGTGCACTCATCTCGTAAATATGATCATTCCGACGTGACTTAAAGGCAGCGCGTGTGTAAGCTGACCAGAATGTATTGAAAGGGTATGCGAGATGTATTGCTATAGCAGTTTTTTTTCTTCTAAATATAGAGTTCAATACATTTAGTATTACTGTAAGAGTCTGCGGTCATGCCCTGAATTGGATTGAATTATTGGGAGGAAGCAGAGAGAGGGGGAGAGAGAGAGCGAATAAACTAAAGAAAAGGAAAATAGAGCCCTGTTCGCTGGAAAATGAAGGTCTGAGCGTGGGAGAAATGCCTTTTGGACTAGTCACTGTTAAAACTTGCAAATGTGCTCAGAGCGATGAATTGTGGTGATGCCTTTCTGCAACACACACACACACACACACACACTCACACGTCCATCTGAATGGATTGAGAATTGCCAAAAGTGGTGTACTGAGATGGTCTCATTCTCACATTTGGTCATAGCTGACATAACTTCCACCCTTAAATAGCATGTGCCGTCAAGCCCTGGGTCTAAAAATGGACTGAAACGACGCGAGAAAGACACAGAGAAAGAAAAACTGTGTTGAAAGGTAAATACATAAAGCTTAGCTGTCCATTTCCTTACAGATCCCATACATATACACCAGTGGCATCTGCTTTAAGATTCCATGAAGCACAGCTTCTTTTGAGATTTCGTAAAAATGTTATGAATATTTTACCTTTATCAAATGTCTCTCTCTCTCTCTCTGTCTCTCTCTCTCTCTCTCTATGCATTCTTTTATATTATATATTCTTATACACTTGCATTTATTTGATTTTAAGATTTTAAATAAGTATTATTTAATACAAATCTATATAATGTATTAATTTATTTGTAATTATGTATATATATATATATATATATATATACTTTTTTTTAATTAATACAAAATATAGAATTACTATCATTCCTGGTACATCACAGAATTTTATCAATTTAAAATTATAAAATAAAATGGATAAATGTAATATATAAAAATAAATATTTATTTATTTGTTTAATTACTGCTATATAATTATAATATAATATAAATCACTTTATTTTTAATTTTATATATTTACAGTATAAACTATATAAATTTAAAATTAATAAATATATATTACATATCACTCCTGGTACATTACAGTATTTTAAAAATGTATAAATTATATGTAATATCTATAAATTCCAAATTGATAAATATGTAATATATAAAAATACATATTTTCATATTTATTTATTTATTTATTTATTTATTTATTTATTTATGTAGTTATTTATTTATAAATATAAAATATAATACTATATAATAATAATACAATTCACTTTATTTTTAATTATGTTATATATTTTGAAATTATTTAAATTTAAAATGAATAAAAATATATTACATATCACTCCTGGAACATTAAAGATTTTTATAAATTTATAAATTGTATACAAATATGTATAAATTTCAAATGGATAAACATGTAAAATACTATATATTTAAAAAAATATATTTATCATATTTATTGATTAAAGTTAATAAAAATATATATTACATTTCACTCTTGGCGTAATTTAATATTTTAACAAATAAAGGTGTAAAATATTATACAGCTTTATATTGCTGCAATAGATCAGTAAAATGCTTTATCAGCTTTAATCTACATTAATATATGCATATGATTCCCAAATGCCACATTTGATACATGCTTGTGGTTTGGCGAAGGTCGTCGCATGTCCGTGATGTTCAAGAAATCACAGGGTGCCATTTATTTTCTTTACGTACTATCACTTTTAGGAACAACATTGTAGACATCTGAATTTATATCTATATATGTATATAGATATAACTGAGTACACATTTTGCCACAGTGACATATATGCTTCTCCTCTATTGAACAGCAGCAGTCGTCACTGGTATACACACACTCTCTCTTACATGCACAGGCCCGGGACCCCTGTCCCTCTTGAGGCCTTCTGCGGGCCGATAAGATGCTATCAGTTGGCCCTTAAAGCACTTGAGAGCCACTTTAGGAGATCACTGGGGCAATTACCATGAAAAGTAAAAGATACTGCCTATATTGATGTTAGATTAATACTGACCACCTCCCCATTGATTTTTCTTCTTCCTCTAGCACAGTCTTACCCCATCTTACGCTAGCGGTGATCTGAATTTCTGATGCTAACGTTGTTTTATGGGACGGTCTCTCTTACACGCTGCCACCCCGATAAACCTTTCGCTCGAGTGTGCTATCTATGGTTTCAGAGGCCGATCTAGAGAGGGAACGCTCCTTATCGGCTGATGTTATTCAATTGTCCCACGCCGATCAGGACCATTAGCGCTTGGTGCTAAATAATGCATCCTGTTTTAAAAGGCCCCTTATCTGCTCACTGTTTGTTTCTAACATTATTAGTATCGGAAGGGTAATGACAGTAAAAAGGACGATATGAACTGATTGACAGAGCTGGGTCGTCTAAAAAGGACGCCGTCCATTTGGGAGGAGACGTCGAGGTTTATCTTATTGTTATTCAAAGGGCAACAATCCACCAGGGGACCCTGGAAGGCGATTTAAATGCGACTAATTTAAGTGCCTCTGATGAATCTACACACACTTTTTCGCTATCTCTTGCTCTCTGTTTCTCTTAGACATACAGTCCGTTGCTATGAGACAGATTTATACGCCATACTGGCCTCTGGTCCTTTCCAGCTCTTATCGCTGAAATTATGGGATGGCAGAAAGCCATTAAAATTCTGCTTAGGTTTCACTAAAAAGCTGTAACTGTGGTAACTGCTGCATCTTTTAAGGCTACCTATCACAATATCAATCAGATGTTTGCACAAATATACACACTTTTACTTAATGACCATATATACGGTGAAAATTGCTAATAAAACAGACTAATTGGTGGGCTTAATTAGACTGGTTTAGGATACTGTCAATCAATTGCATTTCTTGTTCACCTTGTGCTTTTCATCTCTCATAAAACTGCCCTCTTGTTGTCTGGAGAATGTATATAGATTTGTTACTTTCCGTTAGCATAGGCACCAACAAAATTATAGTCTTCCCATTAGTCTTGTTTCACTTGGCACAGACACTCAAAGTTGGTCTTCATCTTAAAATTTATGAGAGTCAGACAGTAAACAAACAAGCTGGTAAGACGCCTGACTTTGATGTAGCGGTATCGTTCACAGGAACATTTGGCGGCATCAAAGTTAAGATAACAAATTACTCCTTCAGGCTATTGTGTAGACAAACAGTCAACCTGGATACACATTACAATATATGGATATTTATTGTTAATACCTACAAAAACAGAGCACAATGTTGTTGATGATGTTTAATGATGCCCCAGCACGAACATAAGATACATTTAAGATGATATTTAACATTGTTTGCTTCAACAAAAATTACTACTAATATTGCTCATACTCAGGGTTAGGGGGCTTTCAAAAAAAAAAAGTGTTACTCGTTCCACACTACTGGTGCTATAAACATGAATTTTTCCTCAAATCATGCACCTTGTTATGGATAAGGGTGCTATTACTTTCCTAAGTAATCGCATGTACTATTTCCCATGGAGGATGGAAAAATTCCAAACCAGAGTCATTGAAAAAATGTGTCTGTGGCATCATTTCTGCAAAATGTGATGTTATGTTGCTTCTTGCCCATTTTGCAACACTATCAAAGTGAAATGTTGAGTCAATGGCATTCACTTTCTTCTGTAACATTTTATTACATTGGTTGTTGTATGTATCAAGGCAGCTGGAAAATGTCTGGTGGAAAAATGGAAATGCCTGGTAAGTGGCGCTAAAAGGTTAAGGCTCTACAACAGAGGATCTCAGCTCTGGCCCTCAATGCCTATTTTCCTGCAGAGTTTAGCTCCAACCCTAAACACACCTGAACAAGCTCATCAAGACCTTCAGGATTACCAAAAAGTTACTAGCAGGTGAGTTTGATCAAAGTTGGAGCTAAACTTTGTGGGAAAGTGGACCTCGAGGGCCAGAGTTGCGAACCCCTGTTCTACAATGGGCTCTTATACCCTACCCATGGGATAAAACATGGGATAAAAATTTTGTCTTCAAGCTCTTTTTCTGACCTGAGTGTTCCATATTGCAAGTGCAATGCTGTACCAGGTGGGATATCGAGCAAGTTTACCATGTCCGAAAAACCATACATATGGTGATGATTATGTGATGCAAACATCAAAATGAATTAGTTTACAATTTATGCACTGTGATAAAAATGTTTTGAGGTCATATTGTGTTGATGTTTTGCAAAAATGTAGGCATGGTTTTCCAATGAGCCTATATTGAAAAATTCCCATAAATTTGGAGAAGAGTCACAACAGAATATAATACATAATTGGGCGTGCATGGGTTCTTTTGACTTTGGCAAGTAATCAACCATCTAGTAACCACCGAGAACACCTTAATAACTCCCAAACAATGCCCTGGATACCAGTCAGCACCACTACAATTTAAGGGGGAAAAAGATTTTTGATCTGTAAGATGATCCTTTCGAAACAGGGAACACATTTACTTGGGGCAACCACACAAACATTATTACAAGCGCGTGTGTGTGTGTGTGTGTGTGTGTGTGTGTGTGTGTGTGTGTGTGTGTGTGTGTGTGTGTGTGTGTGTGTGTGTGTGTGTGTGTGAAAGAACGAGAAATGCCAGCTAACTGTTTGTCTTTTCCATTTGAAGCTGGCAGCAGCATCAGTTACAGATCCCGTCCATAATCCATCTGTGTCCCGCTCACCCCTCTCAGTGTAATCAGAGCACTAATTCAAATTTGGGAGGAAGACAATCCGTGACGGACGTTTTTTGTGCAACTCCGAGTGGCGTCCCCCATGACCGGTGAAAATGTGGTGCAAAACTGTCTAAAGGAGGGGAAAAAAGACTGTGAAGTGAAAGAATACCAATGAGTGCTTACAGAAAAGGTAACGACATGGGCATACACAGTGAATTAAAGTTACCCGAGCACTTAGGACTGCCTAATATAAAATAACACCTCGTCTTCTACAAAATCATCATTCTCCGCCTCATTTCATCTATCTGCGGAGGAGAATACACCCCAGACGTGTAGAGTAAAATAAAGTAGACTATCCTCCACAGCCCTCAATTATGTGTGGGTGAGAGGTAATAGTGAGGAAGAGGTTTCGGATAAGGTACTGTGCTCCCATGCTCCTTTTCTCTGCCGGCAGCCAGCCACATCTCTGCCGCGGTTTAAGGCAGTGTCTAGTTACGGCTCAGCAAACCACGTTATTGCATTTGCAGCCTCCTTCCTCTCATGAGCCTCCGCTGCAGCTAATTAAGACGAGCGCGGACTCATCAGAATAATACATACCTTACAGAGGAAAGAGAGGATTCTGAGAAAGCATAGAAAAGAGAAATTCTTTGCGGACATAATCTGTTCCCATTCACTCTTTCACTTTCGGTTTGATATAGCAATTTGCCTTTGGCTTGCATCCAAGGATGTCTTTGCTGTATTTACTGTTTGACTGCACTGTTGACATCGTCATGCACGTCCTCAACAGACACCCAAACTAGAATCTCTTTTAATACAGGTGACAACACCCACTGTTTCCCATGTGCCAACTGGTCTTACAGCTTATTGTTGCTCACTTGATAAACATCTGCAATATATTTACTCTTAATGATCTTATTTTTCTTTACATATTGTGCAGATATATAATACAATATTACAAGTTACTACAAAGTTACTACTTCTGAATTACTTCCAAAGAGATAACTTCCTGCTAGGGTGATTCTATGTAGTAGCTAAAGTGTTCTGAATGGTTTTTAACACTTTGCTATGTGGTTTCTAATATTGTTCTTTGTGATTGCTTGTAGAGTGATACCCCACCCCCACCCCTTTAGTGATATTCTTCAGAGTTCAATAATATCATGGATGGATCCAACCCTGGCAACAGAAATGCTATCTATCAGGACATGCTTCCAACACTGTACTGGGTTTAAGGTTAGGGTTTAGGTTGGGACTTTGGATTATAATGCTGTTTATGCAATTAGCACAGTGATTGACATGACCGATAAAATCTTTAGAATCAGCTGAATTGCTTTGGGAAAAAATTATTCTAAAATTCTTGAAAACTCTGTCATGACAACTCTCTGAGAGTTTAGCATGGTAATATACATGACAATGTTAATGTGTTTGGCCTTGGCAGAGATTAGATTAGCGACATTGCTGCATCAAAGTAAGTACCGAGACTTGTTACTGGCAATCAGTGTTGGGGAAAGTTACTTTTAAAAGTAATGCATTACAATATTGCTTTACTCCCTAAAAAAGTAACTAATTGCGTTACTTAGTTACTTTTTATGGAAAGTAATGAGTTACGTTACTTTCGCGTTACTTTTTAAATATGAGCAGGGCTTGATTGTTTTTAAATTCAAAAAGTTCTATTTATAGCAAATGTAAAAGCCCTTTCACACCAAAAAGTTTAACGAATAAACCTCAGGCTGAAGGAAAAGTAAATTCACGTCTATACAGTAGAACACTGGAGAAGAAGGTTCAACACTCTTCAGCAATAAAAAAAAACAAAAAAACAATGAAGCACAATTGTTAGTTTATCTAAAGTGGGTCGCGGCACTGTTCTGAGTGGATCGTGGAGTGTACGGCCAAAGAAACGACATCAACAACAACAAAAAATGTAGTTCTAAATGTTTTTCTTATGCGGGACTTTAATTTTAAAAGAGGTGCATTAAAGCTGTTGACACTTCTGTCATATGCAGTTTAAGTAAAGCTCGAGTGCCTGCCCCTGAGGGGGAAACGTGATTTCTATTGAGGGGAATGCTAGAGCCCTGTATTTCAGCCCGGGACTGACGGCCGGCCCCGACTTTTTTACACCTCTAGGGCCGGCCTCGGTTGGGCCAATTTTCACGTCTCACGGGCCGGGCCTCGGGCCTGTTTTAGGCTTCTCCTTATTTGTTTATTTTAGACATCCATCAATTAGTGATTGAAAAAAAATGCCGCGCTGTTGGAAACAACACAAGACCGTGCCGCGACTGGGAAGAGCATCTCGACGGTGTTTAGAGTCCCGCAGCAGCAGAGAGCGCCGTCAGCGCAGATGAAGAGTTCTGCTTCAAATACACACAATAGGCTGAAGCTTGCCGCAAAGCCCCAGCAAAATTACCATGAATGTGTCCGGGGGAAATAGTAAGGAGATATTTGAATTATTTATTAATAAACTAGTCTAAACTATATCTATAGATTTTATTTTAGGCAAGTCGTGATGATTTGAGAAGGCTACATTGATCAAACATAGGCTATGAGCAGCCTGCCGGTCTGCCGCTGGCCGCTTGGTCGTTACTATAAGAAAGAAAAAACTTATTTAATGGACAAAAAAATGCTCCAAACGTTTTTCTAAATTAACTTAATAAAATAACGAAACAAAATATAATCACTTTGCCATTACATACAAAACTGAACTATTTTAATAGCTGAAACAGTATTATAATCTGATTTGGGAGAAGGGTAAAAAAAGACGGGCTCGACTCGGGCTGTAATATCACATTTAGTCTAGAACTACAGTAACATCATGTTCACACAGCGCACTGTCAGTCAATAAATGGGAAGAAAAAGGAACTGGCGTTACTTTTTTGAAAAAGTGACTCAGATATTTTCTTGTAAAATAAAAAGTAATGCGTTACTTTACTAGTTACTTGAAAAAAGTAATATTATTCCGTAACTCGCGTTACTTGTAATGCGTTACCCCCAACACTGTTGCCAATAGATCTACATAAAATATATGGATCATATAACATATGACATATGAAATAACCCCAATATATAACACACATGAAATCATCCCATAGCAGATCCATACAGGTGGAGCTGGGGAAGTTGAAGGGTTTCTGAAGCGTGCTGCAACTGCTACAGCAAACAGCCGAGTATTTGAATGTTGCTGTACCATGTGAATATTGTCATTATGTGAGTTTGTTGACAGAACACTGGATATAATGTGAGGTTTATAAGATGTTACGGTAATAGCTAGAATATTTCTAAGGTGTGCTGGGTATATCAGTTCTTGCATTTAAACCCAGGACCTTGGTGCTTCTAGGACCATGTTCTACTGGATTGTCCTGTTTCCACAACAGTTGAACAAAAACCAAAGAACCAAACTCAAGTCCTATTTTCTATATTTGTGATAGCCATGAATAACACCTGTAACCATAACAGTGACCAACATGAATTGCAAAAATGGTGATCCTTCCTTCAAATGCAAGTTTGTTTGTTTTTTCAGCCATTTTCTTATTAATTTAACTCTGTTTGCTTAGAGAAGTAATAAGACTCATGTCCTCACCAAGCTGCATGGTCTACATCACCATACCACAAACACTGCATGACAGGTTACACACAGAAGTTTGTAGCGAAGTTTGTTCAAATTAGTATGGCCAATAGTAACAGTGATGCTTGCCTCGGTAAACATAACTAATGACAGGCTGTACATCTTGACATGAGCTGATCGATTACCGTAACATCTGCATACACTGCTGACTGATATCTTAACCCATGTTGAGCTCCAATTTGAAGCAGCTGGCTGCAAGCCTTCGATGAACCAATTACGATGTCTACAAAACCTCTATAGCACTCTGTAATTCCACCAAATCCTTTAATGCCAAAACATAAACCACACAGCCATTGTCGACATAAGCCATATGCTTCAATCACCAGCATCGCCTCTGGTCATATGATCATTCGGCATTCTTTCAAAAACCTGAACTCACAAACACAGCAACACATCTTCAGCATATTGTCGTTCTGTTAGTGCTTAGCAAGTGTCTATTAAAAAGGCATGGAAAATAGTTATTACTCTATGGAAATAATTTAAATTAATAAATGTATTTATTTATTTTGATTTTTGGACGTCAGGGAAATTTATTACTATTTATTTACTATTAAAGTTTCTATTTAGAATAAATAAATTATTAAATTATTTAAAATGAAATTGGAAAATGCTATTAACATGTAACTAACATGTTATTAATGTGTTATTAATATGTTGCTATGCACAATCAGCATTCAAAATAAAAAGGTATTGACTTGTATCCACTTATAGTGAAAGATCACCTCATTGTAAGGGAGTTGTGTGAGGTTTTACTAGAAGATAAAATTAAATCCAGTTAATAAATATGATGAACTGACAACCCTTCATTGTAAATCCAAACCAAAAGGAAGGAATACTTACTTATCACAGGCGTATCTGTTTCCTTGATGTTAAGAAAGTCGGCGCTAGCAATCTTAAGGGTTACGTGTAATCTTGACCTCTTCAATTAGAGAGATATTTTTATAGTATATTGATTAGCCTACACATGTAATGTAGAATATGGTTCATATTTCTCATTGTGTCTCACTTTCTGTCTGTCCTCAGGTCAAAATCTAGCCAATAGGCTTGGGAAAAGAAACTGAAGCTCTCTGCTGCCTCTTTATTATATCCACTGTCAGTAGCATGGACGTACCTATCAGAAAACATGAATAACACAATACAGATTATTTGAAAAATATGTATTAGGAAATAAAAAAGAATAAAATAACTGACCCTAAACTTTTGACTGCTACTGTATAAAAATGTGCACTTATTTCAGTGATTTCATTTAGGAGAATGTCGTGTATGTTTGCAAAATCCTATAAAATACCACTGATATGTAGTTGAAAATGAGAAAGAGGAGGAAAAAATGTCAAATGTTTGAATGTCAGGTGTTATATCCACACACATAAGCATTTGGTGCTGGCAGGGGGTTAAACCACGAGAGGAAGAAACCTTTACACAGTCCTTTATTAACTTCACCTACTACTCAAACACCTCACCACATCCCCCTTCACACACACACAGACACACACACAAACTCACACATACAAACTGCCTTCTCAGAAACTGTTAGTGACACCTGTTCTGTTGTGCAATTTTCCTAAAACACATTTTCCAGTGAAATCACATGTACCTACCACAAAAAGAAGAACACTTCAATACACTGTATTGCATTATTAGGTCCAACTTAAAAGTGTCTACATGACTTCGTCAAATGAATATGATTATGATACAGGTTTCAGAGATGACAGGATCAGTCAGTTGTTCAGTTGTGTGTTCTGTGGTATTTGCACATTTTCTTGACAAGATGTAAAAATGTAGATCAGTATGTTTTGACACAGACAGGAGCAGTTTAGCTTCACAACTGTGGGAGAATTTTTGCTGTACTCAGGAGTAGAGGCCGACGGTACAGCTGCTTCCTGCTGTAATGTGGGCACACACACACACACACACACACACACACACACACACACACACACAAACACGTTTACCAGGGGCTGTGTGACTTAAAATGTGAAACCCGTATTAAAGAAAGATTATAAACATGTGATGGCTCATTCATTTCTATTTGGTCTAATATACTGATTTTAAAATGAATTTTAAATAATACTATAACAGCAACTCACACACACACTTAAATGTATTTTTATATTTATATTTAGAAAAGTAAAAAAAAAAAAAAAAAAAAAAACATAGCTTTTCTATTCACTTCTCCTTTTTTTTTTTTTTTTAATATACACACAAAACTATTAATTTCAAAAAGAAAAAGAATGGCATTTTCAATGTTATAAATATATGAATATAATGACTACAAATGAACCCAAACCCTTAATAACCTTTTTTCCTTTCCCCAAATGTACCTGATTTGTCAGGTTTAAGAACATCCTGGGCAAGTTTTGTCCAAAACTATAAGTACACACTCACTCACACACACACAAAAATGTTTTAGAGACCTGGCCAGAGCTGTAATTTGTTTTAATAAATACGGTAATAGCGATCCTCTGCTTTTCTAACCTGGTCACTGGTGCCCTCAGGCCTTTCCTAACCAACAACCCTTTCCTGTCATTACGAGTGTGTGTGTGTGTGTGTGTGTGTGTGTGTGTGTGTGTGTGTGTGTGTGTGTGTGTGTGTGTGTGTGTGTGTGTGTGTGTGTGTGTGTGTGTGTGTGTGTGTGCATGTGAACTTCATCCAGGGTTAAAAACACAAATAGCGTGCATTTTTAAAAGGTTTTTTTATTGTGTGTGTGTCTGTGTTGGCTGCAGTGTTTTGTTTGGAAGAAAAAAAAAAAGAGGGGAGGGGACGCACGTAACTTAATTACTTCACTGTAATAGCAATTATTTAGTCTGCGCTCCTTATCTTAATTATTTCAAAAGGCAAACTTCAATTAGAGGGGTGAAGGTACGTCTCCAACAAAAACACACCTTTTGGAGAGCATGCATGCAGACAGAAACCACACACATATTCATATATGCACACAATCAGACACTGTAAGTTTACTGCATGAGTCTCTAAGCATTATAAATTAGTACAGAGAACAATTTAAAATAAATGATATTGTGAAAAAACTTAAGGACTAAGTGTAAATAAATAGCGTAACACAGTAAACAACAACATTATGCTGTCTTCTATGACAAATTCAATAACAAATTTAGATTTAGGAAAGCCAATTTCTAACATATAAGAAAATCATGCTTTGGTAAGTCATAATTACAGCGGGTAAAAATAAGTATTGAACACGGCACCATTTTTCTCAGTAAATATATTTCTAAAGGTGCTTTTGGCATGAAATCTTCACCAGATGTCGATAACAGCCCAAACAATCCATCCATACAAAGAAAACAAAACAATTAAGTTCAGAAATTAAGTGACACAGGGAAAAGAACTAATGAAATGTATTTAATACTTCGTACAAAAGCCTTTGATGGTATAATAACAGCTTCAAGGCACCACCTGTATGGAGAAATTGAGAAAAATATGATTCATGAATTAAAAATATCAACATAATTAGTTCAATCATATGTAAATGGGCTATTTGACTCATTATTTGTGTGTCCTGTGTATTTTTAGGGTTAATAGTGTGGCCTTGTGTTAGCTTAGAAACTTGCTAACACCAAACTCTATTAGAATCAGTTGTGAGTCGAGTCTTTGTGTGTTTTACATGAGGAGGACTATTAGTGTACAGTGCAAAATTTCTGTAAAGCATTTCAAATCAGTCACTTATGAGGTAACCTACCACTGCAGTAACTTAGAAGGTTGCAGACAGCAAAGATACTAACTAGGTTTCAGAAGAGTTAGTCCAAACTGAAATCCCCAGAGGTCTACAGAAAAGGACTTTGCACTGTAGCATGAACTTTCTCTGTCATGTTTGACCCTCCAGAGAACTCACCATCGATGGTGTTGATAGATAGTACATGACACAGAGAGTGCCCACAAACTCAGCACTGTCATTCTTCTAGGGACAGTGTGTGTGTTGTGTAAAAGCACATTTCATCACCTCAGAAATGTCATATATTGCTTCACTGGTATTTTACTGCCTAAATGTTGTGGTAACATATGCTTTAACAGATGTATCATGTCAGAATCTTTGTGACGACACTCTACCCTCTCACCTTTGAGTTCTCCTGTGAACATGTCAGAATTTCAACATTTGAGTGTAAGGTATGAGGTAAAAACAAACAAACAAAAAAAAAATGTATGCCTTTATTGCAGTCATTTATTAAGAAAAAACAACACAAATCCTTGCCTGTGCATTATAAACTCACAATGCTGTATAAAATATGCATTCTTGTTTTACTATATAGTTGTTGATCTGTGATAAATGTAGTTTACTTGAACTGAAAGAAAAAAACGTAACATAGAAGACTATAAATCTATATATCCACTACACTGTAAAAAATAAATAAATAAATAAAAATTAAATTTAAAAACAACTTAAAATTTTAAGGCAACCAGCTTCAGCAGATTTTTGAGTTTTCTCAACTTGTCGTTTTAACAACAAAAATTAAAAAATAAGTTGAGCAAACTCAAAAATCTGCTGAAGCTGGTTGCCTTAAAATTTTAAGTTGGGTCAGCTTTTTTTACAGTGTAATGTCCTTTGTGTCAACACTGATAATTACATCCATAGAAAAGCAGAATCACCAACCATTTCTATTTAACACCTCAGTTGTTCCTCATAGACAACAATGTGATTAAATGGAGACTTCTGCTTGAATCTTCTACTTCTCAAATGTTTCTACTGAGAAAAAGACCCTAACAAAATAATGGGTTTTCAAACATACATTTTTAGGTCCCAGTTATATTTATATTTACGGAATGATCAGAAATCATCACATTAAATGTGATTATTTAATTCAACTGGCAGCACTTTTTTTACAGAAAGAATAAAAAGAGAAGTTTGATGGCTAGCTTCAGAACTTATCTTTTGAAAAGAAAGAAAAAGAAAGAAGTTGTTTTCATTTTGACTCCTCCTAAAGAATATTAGGAGAAATATCTGAGATATCCAAACGATACATGACTGAAAATATTTCACTCTGATAGTACAACAATATATGAATTCCAGCTTGTGTGCCTAAAAGCTTCTGTATTCGCAAACCTACACAGAGTATGTTTCAGGCCTAAATCTTACAGAAAACTGGGTAAAATACAGATTTGTGTTTTTGTTTGTGTATCTATATGGGGATAATCTTCTCTTATACCAGATTTACCTGTTTATTTACTGAACTGATACCATAGTACATCCATATTCAAAGTTAAAATGAAAAATATGTTTTGAACAGAGTGCATGTACTTGCGTTTATGTGTGTGAATGTGTGTAGAAGTGTGACTATCAGCTGTACTGTCAAGTACTATCAGCATAAACATAAATACACACATGCATCAACAAACCAGAGTCTCGATTGATCCTGAAAGAGTGGAAAACCAAATAGGTTTCATGGGAGAGAGTGAAGGAGAGGAAAACATGAAATTCACAGTATATCTCAGCAGAGCATACTGAAGCGCTGAATAGCACTGATGTGTGTGTGTGTGTGTGTGTGTGTGTGTGTGTGTGTGTGTGTGTGTGTGTGTGTGTGTGTGTGTGTGTGTGTGTGTGTGTGTGTGTGTGTGTGTGTGTGTGTGTGTGTGTGTGAGGAAGAGAGAGTCCTCTAATACTGATTAGAAATAGGATTAGTGGATTATTTGGGTTTGGGATGGAGGAGAATGTTGAGGGAGACACTTTTCTCCCATCATTCTGTTCATCCAAAGATTTCTCCGTCTCTCTCTCTCTCTCTCTCTCTCTCTCTCTCTCTCTCTCTCTCTCTGATTGTGCATATTTGTTTTGTGACTCTAGAATATCTCGAACAGTAGATGTATTTGTTGTAAATAAATACTGGTTACAATGCTCTCGATGCATGCTCTATCTCTGCAGTCTTTAGATAAGCTCAAATATCACATTTTGACATGGATGCACTTTTACAGACCGTTCTGAGAGATCCGATGTCCACCAGTTTCTATACTGGTGTATGCTTCTGTGAAATAGGTGCCTTTTTCTATTTTGAAACAATGGCATGATTTTAAACACTGATAATTTGAACATTACTAGTCTTGTGCTTGAGGTCATGATACTACAAGGTGCTCATTCGAAAGAAATTTGTATACTGATTATTTCAATAACCACTCACTTTCCAAAATCATCTTGACAATTTTAAGTTGTCCTTGACAAATCAAAACAGTAGATAACGTCCATTTATTTTGTTCAGTGACAGGTGTATTTTTTTTTTTTTTTTTTTTTAAATAAATAAATAAATATATATATATATATATATATATAGAGAGAGAGAGAGAGAGAGAGAGAGAGAGAGAGAGAGAGAGAGAGAGAGAGAGAGAGAGAGAGAGAGAGAATAATAAAATAAAAGCTTTCAAGTACATATATTTCTGTTGGATAATTCACCCAAAAATGAAAATTCTGTCATTAATTATTCACTCTCGTGTTGTCCCAAAGTCGTAAGACCTTCATTCATCTTCGGAACACAAATTAAGATATTTTTGATGAAATCCGAGTATGTTGTGGTAGTCTCATGAATGCATGTCGAAGACTGACATGGAAGAGAAGAAACTGGTGAATAAAGTCATTATGTTTGTTTTCTTTGTGCACAAAAAGTGTTCTTGTAGCTTCATAAAATTACTACCTTTTTGGGATTTGAACATGGTAGTTGCATTGCTGTCTATATAGGATCAGAAAGGTCTTAGATTTCATCAAAAATTTCTCAATTTGTGTTCCGAAGATGAATGAAGATCTTACAGGTTTGGAACGACATGAGGGTGAGTAATTAATGACAGAATTTTCATTTTTGGGTGAACTACCCCTTTAACATAAAAAGAAGATAAAGTAAAAATAAAGCTACTGTTTTTTTTGTTTGTTTTTTTATGCATTTAAAAATGTCAATATATCAAATAAAGTAAGGTATGGTTTGTAAGTTATTGTCTGTTAAAATAATTTATGTTAATGAGGAACACTAAACACAACTGTTTTGTCAAACGACCCATACAATAACATCTGGACCAATTTAGGGATGCTAAATCAAAGATTACCATAAAATCCATGTTCATGTGGACTGTTTTAGGTGTGAATATTAGATTTTAGAGTTGAAAGAGAGCTATTATACACCACTTCCTGTGATGGAATGTGTCATCACACCTTTCTTTCTTTCTTTTTGAGGGAAATTCCGCTCCAAAAAGTGATGAGAACATGATGAAAGGCAGAATTAAGTAATCAACGTTTTTAACCTTTCTCTGTTCTTTAGCTTTGAGCACTATATGCCAGCTTTGAAAAGAGAAGGTAGTCAATGTGTAGCACAGCTGAATGATGAAAATAAGACAGACGGAGCAAGAGAGACATTTCATTAAGTCTATATGGAAATTGATGAAAGCGGACCGTAAAATAGGTGGTCTTGACGTTAGCGTGCTCATTGAAGGAAGACTGAGACATTACACGACCGTGGCAAAGATACGTGTAACCTCATAATCTGTGTGTCATCTAATAACTCCATAAATGGCCTTTTTATTTTCTCTTCACAAATCTCCCAATCCTTGTCCAGTCATGTTACTTAGGCCCAAAACATACGCTATGCAAGTACATGTTCAGTTCAGTCTTGCATAATGAAATGTCATAACAACATTCATATTTACCAAAGAGAGTGAATTCACAAAACAGCTGTACCGCTGCATGAAGCTTCATGAACCACCTGCAATCCAGTTAAAGCAGACACTTAATATACTGGTACGGTACTGCAATATGAGTACTTAAATAATTGTGAATCTTCTCAGTGCTAGTTCCTCATTTTGTTTTTTGTTTTTGTTTTTTTTTCATGAAAATGAGGTTTATCATAGAACTTGACATACTCACAATTAAATATTCACTTGATTGGGCAAATGAGCAGATTTTGGTGCCACCTTTAATGCTGCCACAAAGGGGGCGCTATAGCAGGTATTAGCATAAACTCTCTTTTGCTATGGATAGTTTTGCCCTTTCAACACGTTCTCACTCCCAACTCGTCACATAATGAAGCTTGGTCAGGACCACTTGGCCTTGCTTTTTGACGCTCAAGGTACCCCTTTAGCGTAATTTTTCGACTTGTGGGGTCCTACATTGCTTTAAATAAGAAACCCTTGTCGTCAATATGCCAACGCGAAAGGCACTGGGAATTTTATCGTCATGATTAAATTATATATTGGGCAATAATATTGCCATTATTGCGTATATGTAAGCAGACACAACAGTTTTATTTATATTCCATTATTTACACATTTATGAGCACGTAACCCAACCCCTGCCCCTAAACCAGGGGCGGTATTTCCATATGGCAGTCGCCATACCCTAGCCCAGCCAGGTGCCAGGTGTACCGTGGAAAATTATCCAAACTCTCTATTATATTTCGTTCTTATTATTTTAAATCACTGTTATTGGTCTTCCTTATGTCTGTTCAAGGGTTTTACAAATATTTAACCAATGAAAAGCATTCAAAAGAACTTGTGACTAAACTTTGTAACGCTATTGGATCTTCAAACTGTCAGCAAAAACTTGTAACTTCAAACTCCAGAACGAAGTGCCGCACGGCGCGCACAGCCTGGAGACAGATCTCCACTTGTTCGCAATGCAGTGCAAATAATAAATAACTGATGTTTGAATAAGTAAAGCATTTTCTTTACTCAAACACTATGTCTATAAAGGTTAATGTTTTTTGTGTGTTTGAAGAGTGGAGAAGAGTCTTAGCTTTCGCAGTCTTGTATAGGCTATACTTTTGTACATTTTAAATATGCTGTGCATATAGTGTTTGTAATGATTTTATGCTGCTTTTTTACTGTCAGTTTCTGCGATAAATACCTGTGACTGCACTTATTGTTACGTGTTTTATATTGTTCAGAAGTGGGTAGGTTTAGGGTAGGGGTGGGGTTAAGTTAGGTGCTGAAATGAAAGTATAAATTTATATAAAATTATTATTTTTTTTTTTACAAATGCATGCAAACCATTAAGCTAAGACAAATAACTGAAAACAACGGAGAAAATTATGCTAAAGGGGTACCTTGACGGCAAGTGGTCCTGACCAAGCTTCTATATGTGACGAGTTGGGAGTGAGAGCGTGTTGGCCCTTCAGATCAACTATAGTCATAGCAGAGCAACAGTTTAAAGAGAATCTTGCTGAGCAGGTTAATTAAACTTAAATTAGCTAAATTGTCGACATGCTACCTTAATAACACTATGCCTGGTTTAAAGTCAGCATGAAACAGAAATTACGATAGTCTTTTCTTCCCTTTTATAACGTATGTCCTGGTGAAATGGCTTCTCAAAAGAAAAAGAAAAAAAAATTGCTTAGCAGGACTTGATTTTGTCCATCAGGAATTGAGTGGAACCAGTGCTGGGGAAAGTTACTTTTTAAATAATGCATTACAATATTGCGTTAAAAAAGAAAAACTAATTGTTTTACAAATTGTATTACTTAGTTACTTTTTGTGGAAAGTAATGCATTACATTGTAATTAACTGTAAAGGCAACTGTAAAGGCCTTTTTACACCAAAAGAGAAATCAATAAGCTTCAGGTCAAAGGAAGTGTCTCAGCCTCTGCACCTCACTCCCAATTTCTCTCAACATGGGGACAGAAGAGGAGTCAATGAATAAATGGGAAAACAAAGTAACGCGCGTTACTTATTTGAAAAAGGAAAAGTTGCTGTAAATTTAAAAGTAATATTTTATTTTACTAGTTACTAGAAAAAGTAATCTGATTACATAACTCAGATTACTTGTAGTGCATTACCCACAACACTGTTGCTAACTGCTGTGATTCATTAAAAAAAAAAAAATAGCAAATTTGATTATACATCCACAGCAATGCACAAATGTGATATGTACAGTGGGAACACACACTTACAATGTGTTGGCTAAGCAATCGTGTTTGCACGAATTGTTCATGGACGTAGAGTCTTTTTTCCCCCATTGTCTCTTTCAAGATGCATTTCATATGTATGTAATATTTAAGATTTGTTTCTTCACATAGAGAGAAGTGTTTTGGATTTGTCAGGTCCTTTTGCAAAACAATCAAAGCTCAAAATGACAGTTAAAGAGAAGTTTCCTGTCGTCAACAGCCCAGGTGTGTGTGAGAGAGAGAGAGATGATGCGTAGGTGAAAAATCGGTCTTATTGCTTCCAATACAAACTCGGTCTTGCGGCGAAGCTTTATTAGACCACAAACTGACATCGACCTCAATCCTGTTTGTGTGTGGGAGCAGGTGTTAGAGAGGAAGGCAGTTTTTTGAGGTACCTTTTACGTGGGTTTGAAAGAAAGAACTTTCTTTCTGCATTTTTCCACCCATCCAACATGTGTGCATCCTAACAGCACAAACACTCTGACATCCCGTAACAGGTAACCTGTATCACCCTCCGCTGAATCACTGGAATGGGGGAAGTCATTTTGTTTTGTGCGCACTCACTCTGACAAAGGAGGTCTTAGGAGCTTGTGTTCACTTTTTCAGGCACACAAACATTCAGCTTTTTAATCACTGCGGGAACAAAGAATAGATTTGTTGGCGGCTCTTTGGTACTTATACTTTAAGCCTTTTGTAGATGTCACACACACACCTGTCACTCTCCAAAAATCACTTTTCAGCTTTACCTTTACCTCATATTCAACAATAGTGATGATTAGCAATGTTTGCTAAAGCAAGAATCACTGTTACTATTGCTTACACTTTAGAGATTTGGCCAAACCAAACTCTTAAGTGTTACAGTTTTGAACCCAACTTCTTTAGTGCACCGATGCCTCAAATTATATGTTTTTGATGTGATTGGCCTTCCAATTTATAGCTAAGACCAAGGGACTTCAATCTGTCCACAGACATCTTTGTTTATAAGTTTGATTCGATCAAAAAAGCTTGAACAATTTAGGGTCATGGGAATACTAGAGCCTATCACAGCATCTCAGGCCATAGGCACGAAAACTCCCTGGATGAATGTCTAGTCCAGATGACTTTACATATATTTGAAGAAAATTATTTTATTTTAGATGTATAAGAAAAATAAAGTTGCTGGAGCCACTATGCAACGTGACATAGATAGGAATGGGAAGTCCATCAATTGACCATTCCTCACTTGTTTTGCATTAGTCCTGCCAGATTGTTTTTTTTTTTTTTTTTTAAGTGAGGACATTATCCCAACCTCTAGTCTAGGATGTTAGTGGTTACTGAAGGTTTTAGGGACCGGCACAGAGGCAGAACTGGTTTTGAACCACCTTTACTGCAGTGGAAATGCATGGAAAGTTTCCACATTGAGTTTCGTCAACAGCACTGTCCCCCTGTTGTTGGAAATGGGACAATAAAGACTGGTGGTAGACTTTTTTTACTTTTTTTTTTTACCGTAATGGAAGTCAAAGCTTACCAAAACTGTTTGGTTATCCAAAATTTTGTGTTCTGCAGAAGGTTTGGAACCACATGAGGGTGAGTAAACAAGAAGTTTCATTTTGGGGTGAACCGTCTCTTTAAGCAAGGTTGCAATCAACCAGTAGACTACAGCAATGACTTTAGCAATGCCCTAGCAAATATCTAGAAGACCTTATCAACTGCTTAGCAACAATCTGGCATGGTGGTGGCATCTTTTTTGAATGAGCAAGAACCACTCACATTTTCTTGTTAACCCGAGTTCATATTTATAGGCACAAGACTGAATTTCGCCCAAAAGCCAAGAAACTACTCTCTTTCTTTGTCAATCTCTTTATCGTTGTCTCTCAATCAATATTCTCCTCAGAAAATCATCATCCTGCTCATCAGCCATTTGTGACTCATAAATCTATCATGTAACATACTTCATCTCGAGTATCAAACTTCACGCTAATTACCACAGCATTAGGCTAACAGGCTACCATTTCGTAGCGTAACGTTTATAATGGCTTGAAAACTTTGTTTGATTTAAGAACTTTCCTCATTTGGCTCCAAGAACTCACTTAGTAATTTATTTCAGACTAATTTTCTCAATCAAACTGAGACAGAATCTTAATTCAGCGTTAGTGCTGGGATTTCCCAGAAGAACACAGAGGTTTAGCGCTAGCATATATAGACCAGGCTTAATCGTGGCAATCTGAGAGGGTTAACCTAATTTAGTAGCCTATAGAAGGTGCTGCGGCGGATTAGAGCCCACCTCGGTCACACCACCGGCCAATTAAAGCCTTAATTATCCCGTTAATTATGCAGACAGGAAGTATCAGCTGCCGCCCGATTGTGTTTGGCTCTCAGAGGACAGGGACCTAATGGCCGATGGTAGTCACCACAATGTCACACACACAAATACACACTAAGTGGTGAGGCAATTTAATTTCTGAGAAGAACAAAGACGGTGTCAGTCTGCATATTACAACAGTTGTAAGGCACACAAATACATGTATCTTTCATGAAGTTAAATTTTTGGCTGTGTTTCGTTTGCATTTGTTATCTGTGTGTGTAAGCCCCATTGCCTGCTGGGATACCACTGCCCAAAGGGATCCTGCGTTTATGTGTGTACCCCATTCTCTTATCTACTGAGGGAACCAGATATTGGTCCCCTATATGATGTCACAAAACTAATCCCTCAACACACACCTAATTACAAATGAGGCATGCCTGCCAGCATCAAGAATCTAATCACATTTCAAGCCAAGCGAGTAAATTCAGCTTTCTGCACTCTATTCCACACTTACACACACACACACACATCTGGCCTAAAGCTATGAAGATAGGGTCCGACTTCCAAGCAGCCAGGAGGTGTGTGAATGTATATATCAGAGTGTTAATGTATTCATGGAAATGTGATGTTTGTTTTCATAAAAATACAAAACCATCTATAAAAGAATTAATTAGCCCTTATTATATTAAATCAAAGTAAGATACACTACCAGTCAGAGGTTTAAAATTATTAAGATCTTCAAAGTCTTTTATACTCACATAGACTGCATTTGTTTTAAATTAAGCCATAGTTTGAAACATTATTGCAATTTAAAATAAAGTTTTAAAGTTTTCTTTATTAATATATTTGTAACTATTTTTTTATTAAATATATTATACATAATTATATAGTAATATTTTACAGAATATAAATATAATAATTATTCTATTTTATAATATAATTATATAATATGTGTGTGTGTGTGTGTGTGTGTGTGTGTGTGTGTGTGTGTGTGTGTGTGTGTGTGTGTGTGTGTGTGTGTGTGTGTGTGTGCTTCAAATGGAGACTTCCACTTAAATCTTCTGCTTTTTATATTATTCTCCTAAGAAAAAGCCCCCTGTAATCTTAATGTCTTAAACTGTGCTGAGATTTCTCAAGATGCCACATGCTGCAATCAAGTCTGAGATCTTCTTCCAAAACCAAAGTATATGATCTATAATAACCTTATTAATTTTATAGTTCACATCAACAATCATCTTTTTTCTCTCTCTATCTCTCTCAACTGTGCAACTGTAGGAGAAACATTTGAGACCAAACTGATACTTGAGTTATGAAAGAGCAACATTTGAGCAGTAATAATTTTCCACAGGGGAGCGAATTAAAAAAATGGGATTGAAAAAAAAAATAAAATAAAAAAAATAAAAAAAAGTGCAGAAAGGTGTGTAGTTCATGACCTGGTTAGGAATGTGGTCCGTCGTTTCCAGAATGCCTCAGGAAACCAAACACCCTGTCTGTCAATCAAAATATTGGGGTACTGTAGAGAGAAGGACTGTCTGCTTGTCTGATTACCGCTCCTGTGTTTGTGTGTGTGTGTGATGACATGCAGGACAGAGTTTGCGTACATAACTACAGAAATTCCATCTTATTTAGCAGATTCTCTTCCAGAAGCTCCTCCCCCCAGTCAGAAAAGGGGCGGTGCTGCCGCTTGACACAGGAGCAAACAGCACTGACAGCTTCCTTCCTCGGGGTAAACACACCCCAACCCATTTACACACACTCACACACACCCCCGCCTCTCCTCAGGGTAAACATATCCTTACCTCTTACATGCAGGTCAGGGAGTCGAACACTCACACACACACACACACACACACACACACACACACACACACACACACACTCCACTTGTCTCTGTATTCAGTGTTTAAGAGCTCTTTTATGAGTGTGAGTGAGTGCTCAGAGTCATTTGGTGAACACTATTTCAACAACCCATTTCTCTCTGTCTCTGTGTGTGACTTTGTTGTTTTTTTGGCCAATTTTTTAAATGCATCCTTTAAGTGTACTACATGGTGTAGTGATGGTAAAGGATGTAATGCTATGAGATATGGAGTGATTACCAAATTCATGTATAGCAGTGTTCAACAAAGAATACCATGGAACCATGTACAAAAACATAGTACACATCCAGCAAAAACTTTAAAGTACTATAGTACATGTGTAAAAAACCTAATAGTACCATAATAATGCTCAAAAGCATGGAAGCACCATGGTACATGTCCAAAATAAAAATAAAAAAAAAACTTGACAAAACCATGTCCAAATAAAACAAAGCAAATACCATGGTAAATGTTGCTACTTTTTAGTGTTTGGTCACCACTGCTGTGATTTCTCGGCTCCTTCTATTTGATAGGAACCTGTGTGGTTTGACCACACTATGTTGCTTGAGGCATCACTAGGGCATGTGTGTGCGTGTGCATGAGTGTATGTATGCATGCATGCACACTGTGTGTATGATACCACCGAGGGTGGGAATGTTATCTCAAGCACTGATCCATGAGTTTGTCGGAAAACAGAGTGGAAATGTGTGTGCATTCAATTTGAGGTCTCACTTTCCAATAATAATGCCAAAAAATAAGTCATTGGTCCTCAGAAATACAATACAAGAAAATTTCTTTAACAATATGACCAGAAGTACTAATAAAATTATAAATGTATTAGGACATCACATAGACGTAATACTGATCAAAAATTTGTAGTTGTGAACCTAAAAGCATATTGTGTGTGTGTGTGTGTGTGTGTGTGTGTGTGTGTGTGTGTGTGTGTGTGTGTGTGTGTGTGTGTGTGTGTGTGTGTGTGTGTGTGTGTGTGAGTGTGTGTGTGTGTGTGTGTGTGTGTGTGGATAGATAGATAGATAGATAGAT
Source organism: Acrossocheilus fasciatus (assembly GCA_036784905.1). Classification (NCBI taxonomy): domain Eukaryota; kingdom Metazoa; phylum Chordata; class Actinopteri; order Cypriniformes; family Cyprinidae; genus Acrossocheilus; species Acrossocheilus fasciatus. Next base: position 17,783,327 of record CM071941.1, read on the forward strand.
AGATAGATAGATAGATAGATAGATAGATAGATGATAGATAGATAGATAGATAGATAGATAGATAGATAGATAGATAGATAGATAGATAGATAGATAGATAGATAGATAGATAGATACTTAGATAGATAGATAGATAGATAGATAGATAGATAGATAGATAGATAGATAGATAGATAGATAGATAGATAGATAGATAGATAGATAGATAGATAGATAGATAGATAGATAATGACAAACTTCTTTCACACCTGTATTTTTCTATGCCAATTTATTTTGACGAGGTAAGTCTGTTTTTTTTTTTAATGCCAGTTTAAACAGTAAATACAGACAGTAACTGTGTTTATATGTGTTTAGTATTTCAGCATGCAAAAAGCCACACCTATTATACGGAAGGTAAATATGACACTGAATATCATTATATTAATTCTAACCAAGCACAAAACCGAGCACACAATATACCAAAGAACAATAACAAACAGAGAGGGCCCTGCCCTGTAAACTTACAGAAGACAGGTCAAAGCAAGTTACTTTTCATGGTGAACACTTTAATGCAGTTATAAAGTGAAGTCTGCAATTATTTATTCATTTATTTTTTTGGAATGATGCACACTGCTAAATCATTTACAATAATACCAAAAAAAAAAAAAAATGCATTAAGAAACTACATTTTGATTTAATTTGTGTTGAACACATTTCACCATTTTTAATCTATTCCGCTCTTCAAAATGTTAGTAAAAATCCATCCATACCATCCTAAAATTCATAGACTCCCCAAACTGTGTTGAAATGGAGAAACCAATAAATGCACACACAAGTGAACTACACACAATGTGTACTGAAAGCTGGACATGAATAATAATTCAGAAAATAAACCACCTAATCTGGACCACTCTACTGTCTCAGGATTAGCCCAGCGAAGTGTGTGTGTGTATGAGAGAGAGAGGTCGGGTCAGGCTCACACACTCTGCCCTGAAGACCCTGCCATGAAATGAAATCCCTTTAATCTGTCATCACCTGCGGAGAGGTGTGGAGTGGAACCTGCAATATCTGCTTCTATGTGTGTGTGTGTGTGTGTGTGTGTGTGTGTGTGTGTGTGTGTGTGTGTGTGTGTGTGTGTGTGTGTGTGTGTGTGTGTGTGTGTGTGTGTGTGTGTGTGTGTGTGTGTGTGTGTATACACATTTTCCATTTTTATTACTGATAGTTATTTAGTATAACCAGCAATACAGGTCTGCAAAGCAATATGAGATGATAACTGAAGGTTTTTAAGTAGTTGATAGTTTGCCCTAAATTGTGTTTTTGTGTCAAAGGCCATTGTTGAGAATCTACCATGTTGTGTAGCATAATTTGTCTAAAATCCTCCACCCAACCCCTATTCCTGTGTTTAATGTTATAACAACTCAAAGAAAGAAAAACAGGACACACACATCCACACACACACACACACACACAGTGAATCAATAGCAGACTTTTTTTTTGTATGTAGGCATACTCATGCCTCACTTTCTGTTTGAATTTAAATATGTGGGCATTTTTTTACTTTGAGGTGGTCCATTTGGCTTGCACAATGCACCACCTCCGCTGTTTAACCTAGTTCATTGAATTGTTTGATGCTTTACATCATGATGCAATGATCCCATGTAAGTTTACCCTGCTATTCTTTACTTCCATGTGAAAAGGGTCTGTGTCAGATGCACAAGTAGACATTTTGAAAACTGTCATGCAGCTCTTTTACATACAACTCTCAGAGGAAAAAAAGGTACAAAAGTTGTCACTGGGGTGGTACCCTATTAAAGGGTGCATATTAGTACCTTAAAAATACATATTAGTTCATATTCATACCTAAATGACACATATTAGTACCTTTTGAAAGGGTACCGTACTAGTGACAGCTTTTGTTCCTTTTTTCTGAGAATGTAGCATGATGTATCGATGTACCAGATAATTGTCGTTGTCTGCAAAAAAGTAATTTCTCCATTTGTGTTTTCTTGGAAAACATACATTAACAGCATTTGGGTTTGGAACAACAAGGGGGTGAGAAAATAATGGCAGTTTTTTTCCTTCTAAAGTTATTTCCTTTTTAGTTCAACCAAACACCACCTTCAGGATCTCATGTGAACTTCACATGATGCCTCTTAACACTGTTTACCACTAGGATAAAAAACAGCGACTTGAACAAACGCGATTGGCCCACTGAATCAAAAAACAAACGCTTTAAATGGGATTCCGAAATCGAATCAAGCTGAAATTTTTTGAATTAGTTCAAAGATGTTGAAAATAAAGTGATAAACCACACAGAATGAGGGGGAAGAAGAGACTGAACAGAAACAGAATTTCAGAGAGAAAAGAGCCATGTTCTTTGGCGACACAGCATGCCCGCAGTTTCCTGTGAGTGAGAGGAAAGGAGACGTGTGGGGGCGAAATACTAGGTGAAACAGCGTGTGAAGTGACACCACTGCTACTGTCTTCCTCCGAAAGGCAGAAAGAGAAAGGTAGGCTCATCCTGTCTTGAGTAGTGAGGTTAAATTGTGTTGATATGTGGGTGGGTTTATTCTGCCATCCTGTCAAAGGTGATGTCAGATCTGGCTGAGTGGGCGCAATAACTGTGGTGAACAGCCAAAAACACAGGCATACAAACACAGGTAGGCACACAGTTACATGATGTACACTCAATGGTGTACACATTGTACACAGACTGCTGTTGATATTTAAAACACACTAAATAATGCTGAAAAAGTAGCGGCTTGAGGTTGTTGTGTTTCAAGATTAGTTTCAAGAATTATATTCCAGATGAAATTTTACTGCCCTTTATTAGCTTAAGAGATTTGCTTGAGAACTCAGTTACATTTACATTTAGATTAGTCTCAGATGTCTCTTCTAACATTCCTTATTATAGACAAAGAAAAAAAAATTGACATAGCAAGAGGTATATATATTTATTGAATTTAGATTCAAATCTACTCAAGATTTGCCTTATTCAGCCTAATCTCAAGAGAAAAGTAACTATTTCAGGAGGTAGCATTTTTGTAGGAATTCAATATACAATATACAAATTAAACCAAAAAACATAATTACTATAGTTAGACCATGGTAGCCACAAATTAACTATGGTTTTGCTACACTAACCATAAACATGGTATTTGTCGTAAAACTGTGGTTATACAAAGAGCAATCAATATGCCAAAAAAACAAAAAAAGTTACTACACCTTTACTATAATAAAACAATGGTTCATTTTCATAAGGGTTCTTACAGAAACACACAATTTTTGAAAAAAAAAAAAAGTAAGTATTTTTGAATTCATCGAAATGAAATATAGTTAGAAATTTCTATGAGACTGTGTTAGCTTTACACCTCAATATTCTCTTATCTTCACATGAGTTTAGCATTGCTAAGCTAAATATGCTTCAGCAGAGATCCAAGTAAAAACTGTAACGTATACGATAAATCAGTTTTAAAAATCATAACTGGCAACTCGAAAGTCAATTTATCTGTAAAAATAAATAGCTACGATATTCTTATCTTGGCAAACAGAGCTAATTAGCGGTTTAAAAAAGCCTAGCATACAGGCTTGAACCGTGGCCAAAACCTTAGCTGCAGTTATTAGCCTTTTAATGATCTTTAACCCGTATTTATGATTAGACACCCTTGTATTTCAAATAACTGTAAATAATGCTGTGAATGTGCGCTCTGTAGGTGTAAAATCAAATGGATGGGAAGGCAAGGGTGCAGTGGAGCAATATATGGCACGGAAAGATTGTCAGGCATGAAATTGAACATCAAGCTCCTCTTAAAATTGTCAAAATGGCTATTTTGTACCACGTCTTTGTATTAAACAGCCGCTCATCTCTGTTTAAAAGATCTCTACAGGTTATGTTTACAGTTGGCAGAGTTGCAATTTTTTTCCGTAAGCTATTAATAGGTGTGGTTAAGTGTGTTTGCTGCTGGTGTGTGGGATCTTAACTCTTTAACTCAACTTGTGCTACATGTCGTCTACAGAATCACAGATATTAACATTGTTAAGAAGAGTCACTTTTAAATATAACAGGTTGTGATAACTAGATCTATCTTTTCACTTTATCTATTCATCCATCTATTCAAAGAGTTAGTTTAAAGCCATTATTATGCTGAGTCTGCTTTAACCATCAACAGTCAGTTTATATAAAACAGATCACTCGTAATACCGAAACGTGGTTCAGCTATCATCAGCTAAGTGTCACTCTCTCTGTTTTCATTCTGTTGAATTAATGTGTAAAAGCCAGTGTATCATCTATCACAGTGTGTCATTTATCAACATTACTGGTAAGTTCACCTTGTTCTTTGGAAATAGGTGTGACCAAAACATACAGTAACATCATTTTATATTAACATTTTAAAAAATGTTCTTTTGAGTTGGGGTTACTTTTTTTATGTAGTCATACAGTTAGCTTTATGCATGCATATAAAACTATACAGTACATCCTCATTTAGATAGTAAAAGTGTGACTGAGTTTTACAGTTAAAGCCACAGGAAAAGGTGGTCAGCTAGTTCTAGCAAACATGTGAAAATGGACAGTATAGATGGCAAGAGGCCCTTAACACCTTAAGGGGCCTACATGCTCACCTACACATACACAAAAACCCTCAGTGTCTCCTGCTGCGAACAATTCTTCTACTGTATTACCTCAAATCGCCTTTGGTTTTATTGCATTTTTACCTTAATTCGCTCATTTTTCTAGTAAATGCAATACAGAGTCAATCATGCATGAACTCATAGCATATAATGCAACATGGAAGGTGATTACAAAGCAAACAAATAGTCTTTTAGCCACACAGACCACAATGGTATTAGCATTAGAGTAAAAAAGTGAAAAGGTCACAGCCTAGAGCGAGACTTCTGGGAACACACAAAGTGCACAAGCGCACTCCAGAACTGGCTTGCCTTGGGTGGTGCGTACGTGTTGAAGCAGTGGGACTGGGTGTCATTCTGACAGCACTTTCACAATACTTCACTATGAAGTGGCAGCAGAGCGTGGCGTACACACGCACTCACTCACACACATACACTTTTGAAGCAGTGTGTTAGTAATAGCAATTACTCTGTTAGCATGTTAGCTAACAAAAGTAGGCCGACGACATTCACTACATCGTTTGATTATCACCGTAATCTGTCTGCTTGACTAGTGTTACAATCTTTTCCATCTAACACTGATGTTTATGATAATCAATGATCAGATAAGAGGTGATTGGCTGCGGCCGCGGCGCTGCTAATTTCACACGCCCAACCCAGTGGTAGGAAATACTAATGCTGTGTTTACCACAGAAATTTGCTCTTAGCTGGTTGGAATTCACTCACATACCATTTTACGAACTAAAACAACAATCAAAAATCACTCTAGCTAAAACTAACAAACAAATAACTAAGTGTTGTAATGCTAGCATGTGTGTGCGCTAGCCTAGCAGCAGGACTAAAATAGCAAACAGCCCGTGAGTGGAAAGTACATTTGAGTTGAACATCACCTGTCTTTTTCTCTCTCACACACAGCTTAAGGTGTAGTTGGTACATTAATGCACACACACAAACACACTTCATGAGGGTTGTGCTGAGAGTGTATTTTCCCATCGTCCAAGCACTGCTAGTGTTTAGAGTGTAAACAAGTGTGTGTGAGAAAATCACCACAGGGCTTTAGCTTTGCATTCTTAGGGGAAAAAGACATGCTGGTACACACGCATTTTGAGTTAAAAGAAACCATCTTTATATGTGTACTTGTGTGCCCCCATTTGGTGGAGCCAGCCTAGATTGAGCAAGTTAGTTACTAACTATCCAAAGACTACTCTGGGGTAAATTATATTTCATTAGGGTAATTACATAAGTGCCCTACACTCTCTGAAGCTCATTAAGATGTGTGTGTTTGATAAACATGTTCTCTGCCTTGCTAACTCCATAAAGACCTATACTAATGGGAAACAGGACAACAGTAGCACGCCTTCAACCAATAAAATATCCATCAGTTATAATGACATCACAATTACCCTTCAGATAATTAGAAAAATTGTCCAGATACAATCATTGAGAACATCTATAGCAATTTCCCCAGAACAAAATTTCCAAGATTTAAACATACTTCATACCACTTATAGATCAGTGAGTGGGTCAGTCATGCATGAGTGGGGTTGTATTTATTACTGACTTCATTGTTGATTTCTAAATATACATTCTTACTATACAAATGTTAATCTTAATACAGCTGGATGAAAAGATATTTGTTACAAACTGGACTTTCAAAGGGATAGTTTACCTAAAAATGAACATTTTGTCATCATTTACTCACCCTCATGTCATTCTAAACCTGTATGAGTTTCTTTCTTTCTTGCTTTCTTGCTTTCTTTTTATTAAGGAAGTAAAGATATTTTGAAGAATGGTGGTACTCAAACAGTTGATGGTCCCCATTGACTTCAATAATATTTTCTTTCTACTATGGAAGTCAATGGGGACCATCAACTGTTTGGTTCTATAAATTCTTCTTCGTGTTCAATATAAGACAGAAAATTATACAGGTTTGGAATAACATGAGGGAGAGTAAATTACAGAATTTTCATTTTTGAAATCCAGTTTCATTGATGAGTACAAAGCAAACATATTACAACAAATAATAATATAATATAATAATAATAATATAAATTCTAATAATCTATCTATCTGCCTACCTATCTATCTATTGCATAAAGTATTTTTATTTCCTTACATGTGATACATACAAATCTTTTTTTCTTCGCAAATGCAATGTCTAACTTCTGTTTTTGAGTGTGTTGAAATATTGTACAATATTAAAGAGAAGAAAAAATCCACCTGCATTTCCATATCACACCTGCTACTGTCTCTTTCGTGATGGAAAGCAAATTGAAACATTATCCCTTCCTTATATGTCATTTGCCACAATCATGTGCCAACCGTCATATAATACGCCTTAAGTCATTCTTGAACAGGAAGGGCCAGAGTGATGACTACATGAGGTCTTATGGCAATTGCGCTAAGTATTGTTTGGACGGCTAGCTGGATCATTACAACACAGGAAGGCACCAGGAAGCCCTGACTCTCTCATTCCAGGAGCTTGTTTGATAATGGGCTAACAAACGTGAGGAAAAGTACCACATTGCTTAGAAAGGTCCGAACTTCTGTACACACACATACACGTACACACAATAGTTTAATGGACGGATGTCATGTTTAGATTAGCCACATTACAGCAACTCAATACACACGTTTTGAGCATTAAAATGTCCCTCATTAGTTTTATCTGATGAATCTTTTTTCCCAAGCTCAGTCCATTTGGCTGGAAAGTAATATTACCACAGAAAGCGCCACACCCATCACACTAAAAGCAATCTGACACGAAATTTTGTAAAATACCTCAGTAGGCAAAGGAAATGTGTCTGGTTCAAACGATGGAGGAAACAGTAGGAATGTGCTCAAGTAAATAAATAAATGGACATTACTTATTTTAGTTTAAATTAGGCTATTCTATAATTCTACCTATATATCAAAAAATAATGACCAATAAACAAACAAAACAATCAGCCTAGCAACAAGACAAAATACTGAATTCCTCTTAAGTCATTTTCCATTTCATTTGTGACACATGATATGAAACTAGTGCCAGTTTCAATTACCGCTGAATGGCACAACTGACCAATCGAAATTAAGGATTCCAGAGCACCTTGTAATATAGCCTTAAAATTCGTGGAGGCTGAACTTTCAAAGGCGAATGAGATTTAAGTGGTATGGTGGTAGGGAACATTTCAATGAATTTCTTCTGACATTTGAGGTTTTGAATGATAAGGATGAGTAAATGATGACAAATATTTCATTTTGGGGTGAACTATCCCTTTAAATAATTTGGAGTGTATTGTGATACAAGCATTCAGGTAAGGCACAACAGTACTGTCATACACATATAGTGCACACAGATTCTAGACGGGGACAAATTCTCCTCATAGTAATGCACGCAGCCTAATAAAAGCATAATGATTTGTTTCAACTGTTTTCAAGAGCTCAACTGCCTTAAAAGCTGATGAGTGACTGAGAGGAATGAGAGAGGAAGCACTGCAAACTGGAAATTCAAGTTGTGGTGCCAGAAGTTTGCATAACACCAGCCCCTTCAAAAAAATGAAGAGGGGGAATTTCTTTGACTCTATCACACCTGCCGATCAATTACAGTCTAGTAATTCCAGCATGTTACAGCTTTTTAATAGCTGAGCAAAGATGAGTTAATCTACTCGCCGCCTAGACATTTGCTTCAGGATATAAAAACAGGAGTAAGGATATAGCATAGAGACGGAGAGTATCAATGAAGTATGGAACACCCAGCAGACTGCAGACACACACACACACACACACACACACACACAAGTTTACTTATATAGCTATCTATATGAGGACACTCCCATAGACTTTTATAGCTTATTTTTAAAAAGCTAATTGTATACACACCAACTGGTTTCTGTCATTTAACACAGTTGGGGTCATATTTTCTTACACCTAGCAAAGTTTTGTTCATTGTTTTCAAGTATGAGGGTTTGTTTAGCTTGGCATCTGCATAATTTGACAAACTTCTACAAGAAACAAATTAATCTGCATTGAAATAACACATAGATTGATTGGACACATGGCCTGTGACAAAAAATGGAGGAAAAAAAAAAAACTTTCTCAGATTTTTTGAAAGGTTGATTCATTTATTTACCATTCATTTTCCCTGTTGTCTCTCTTTTATTATGATTATGATCATTAAATTAATATATCAATTTAAAAAAATATTTATTAAACAATATTATTTATTTATTTATTCATTCATGTATGTATTTTATTTCCCTAGTTGTCTCTATGTCTAAAACTAATAATAACTAACAATAAAACAATGAAACAATATCTCTCTCTCATTATGAATAGTGTTTACATTTGAGGACATTAGGCAAGTTGTCAATGATATTCTGTCAGTGTACTGTCAACAAAAGACAGAACAAACATTGACATATGATTAGTATCAAGAACCATTTACAGTACTATGGAAAACTTCTGAGCATTAATAAGAATTTCCAGTGAAATACTTTATTGAAAAGTTAACTTGATTACGTAATTAAGGATGATCCCTTGTTATAGTTTAATTATTATTTGTATTTTTTTGTATTGTGTATCTTACTTGCTTAACTTTCCATAAGCTAAAGTTAAAGTTTCATACAAAGCAACCATGCCATTGCATAAGTAATCCATTTTGATTTGCATATTCTTTCATTTTATTTTGATGTTTTTAGTTGAGCAGAGTGACAGTACACCTGAGCATTCTGGGTTTGACACCTAACTGTGTGAAAGTGAGGGTTTGTATATTTGATAGCATGGTTTAATATGTGATGTTCTGGGGTGAACCGTCAAATGTAGGTGCTGGATGAGTGTGTGTATGCGGTTTAGATATCTAAAGGTTTCTAGAGAGGGTCTCAAACCCACCAAAAGTGTGTGAGAGTTTACGTAGTGAAGTGTGTAAACTGAACCCCTTTGTTGGGGTTTCTGTCAAACCATATACCTGCTCTTTATACACTAACACCGACCAAGACGGGCCTGTTCTACACTCACACTCCTACACAGACACAGTCACTGTTATTGAAAAGGCACATGCTTTATTTGACAGCTGTTTGTTCATGATGCATAGAACTAAATTGAAAAATGATCACTGTACACTCTCTAGATGGTCACATATTTCACATATTTTGTCGGTGAAGGTCAACACATATTTGGAGTCCCTGTAACTCACACCAGTCACACACAGATGATTTTACACAATGACAGATTAACCTTTGAACTCTACAAATCCTTTAGCACTCTCAAGTTCAATAAGGCAGTTAATGGTATGTATTATGATCATTATCCGGAAATGACATGTCGCTTAACTCTGCACTGAAAACAAATGTCTTGTGAGGTGATCTAAGAAAATGTGTGGAATGTGTTAACATCTGCTCTACCATTCAAAAGTTTGAGATCAACAAGATTGCTGATGTTTATAAAGAAGTCTCTTATGCTCATCAATGCTGCATTTGTTTGTTCAAAATATACAGTAAATATAGTAATACTGTGAAACAATTAGGCTACAATTTAAATTAACGCCTATCTATTTTAATATACTTTAAAATATAATATATTCATGAGGAGGCAAAGATGAATTTTCAATATAAGTCTTTACTGTCATTTTTTTTTTTTTTTAGCAATTTAACACATCCTTGCTGGATAAAAGCATTAATTTATTTAAACTACCCAAAGTGTTGAGTGGAAGTATATATTGTCACAAAACATTTCTATTTTGAGTAAATGCTGTTTTTTGTAACTTTTTTTTTTTCATCAAATAATCCTAAAAAATTTAAATCACAGGCTCCAGAAAATTATTAAGCATAACAACGGTTTCCAAAATTGATTAAAAAAAAAAAGAAAAAAAAAATCAACATTTTAGAATGACTTCTGAAGGATCATGTTACATGACTGAAGTAATGATGCTGAACTTTCAGGCTTGCCACCACAGGAATAAATTATATTTTGAAGTATATTCAAATAGAAAACAGTTATTTTCAATCCAAGCTCATTCGAAATACATGCCTCTAAATACATTTCTGCAACACCGTTATTGCGTACCTTACTGCACATTTCGCGGCAGTTTCAAAGTGAAACATCCAGTGAGTGGCACTAAAACGTGGGTTCAATACGTGACCCTGGCACGTTTTTGTTACATTGATATAGGCACGTATTGCCTTGTTATTATTATTACGTTGCTTCAGGTACATATTGCAGTGTTCACAGTTCAAATATCTGATGAGTGTCGCTAAAAGTTAATGCTCTATCATGTTGGAAATATCCCCTACACCAAACCCAACCCTAAACCTACCCAACAGTGTTAACAAATGCAAAAGAGATAAAAATGCATTTGTTGATGCAGCCGTTTTGTTTTGTTCCGTTCCGTTGTTGCACGGAGTTCGTACCGGAGCGCTTCATTATTTAAGTGCAACGCCATTTCACATGAGCTTCCAAGCAAACCTACTCAATTAGAAAACTCATGAACATTAAGCAGTATATGTGACGACACGTTCAGAAGTATCAGGTTTCAAATCTTGGAGCATGTTAAAATTGTTTTTAATTCATAACGTAATATTCCTCAAGTAATTATGTGAAAATTAGGCTTTATTAATCGAAACTGTGGACCTGCAAATCATACTTTGTGTGAAAAGGAATAAAAGCTGTCTGAGTTTTACTGCCTCTAGTGTTCATTTCAACTGGAAACTGCAGTGATTCATGTGTATAGGTGCGGGGTTTTTTTTTAGTTTCGCAGAAATGTAAGTCGCAGAAATTAGCCTATGTTGGTTATTTTAAATTATAATGGTATTTCACGATATACCCTTTTACCGTATTTTTTATTGAATAAATTCAGCCTTGATGAACATAAGAGACTGTACATTTATTATGTTAGGTTATGCGAACGTTTTTTATGCAATAAATTAGCATTCATGCATAAAATGTACATTTGTATAGACACCTATGCATACAATATTAATGCAATGAATGTATTTAATTGTTTAATTATTTTTTATTTATTATTTACTTTTATTTCATTTTCTTTTTTCTATTTAAATCTAAATGCTGTTATGTGTTTGTTGAATTATTAATTTACTATTAATTAATTATTTTGTATTAACTTTATTAATTTATAAAATACACTTTTGAATTACTTTTATACAATGTTAAAAAAAAGGAAAATGTGCAGTTGCTCAGGTTTATTAAATTCTATTCAGTAATAGTTTAGATTTGAATAAAACTACATTGACGCAGTGTTTTTACACTGTAAGAATAATACAATATCGCTACAAATACATTTGCTGCCTAATTTAAAAAAAGGGCTAAAATGATTCCCTTCTACACTGCACAAATTCTGCATATCATTACGCAAATTGGACCCATTCTTCAGAATCATGAAGTTATTGAAGTCAGATATAAGTGGCTGTTGGATCTATCCAACAAAAAGAAGTGACAGAGAAAGAATCTAGTAAAGTTTGGCCTAAGGGACGAAGAGTACCTCAGGGAGAAACGGCTAAATACCTTCCCTTTGAAAGAACTTTTAGTTTTTGGTCTTCACACGGACCACCTTTGATTTCCAAAGTTCAAAACCCTATGGGCTTCACAAACAATACACACATACAACTACACCCAAGAGAAAAACACACAAACACACACAAGAACCCGGACCCCCTCCCTCATTTGAAAGGGGTACATGGCCCCCTCCAGGCAGGCTCTATTCATCCAGCATGTCTCTGCCTCATTAGGGCTATTAGCATGGGTGAGACGAGGCGGGGTAATTTATCTAATCCTGCTGTGAGGACACAGACACATGGAAGGAGACAGATCCAGGCCTCACACAGGTCACAACACCTCTGTGGTCTTGTTAAACCAAGATTTATTACCATAGCCAGAATTATGGCACATGCAAACTTCTGTGTCAACATACTGAGTCAACTGTGTTGGATGTAAAGGGCTGCTGGTGCACTAAAGCTGCCATGTTGATTGACATGCTGGTTAGTAACAGCAAACTAATTAATATCTGTTTGTACAGGACAGAGAAAAAAAAGGATATGAAAGAAGAATATGTTAGAGTGAATCTACAAAAATACACCATTCTGAGAGCGTTTAGCATCTGCTGTCTGCAGGTCTGTTTTCTCTATGCTTGAGAAGTGCAGATGTATATTTCTATACATGCAAAATCAATGTACAAACTATTTTTTTTTTTAAAAACAAAAGGTTTATAACGGTGTTTAACAGCATTGTCAAACATACTTCAGTAGTCATAAAGATTAGCCTGATGAATAAATGCTGTTGAACACCGTTAAGACCGTTTAATTTAATTTAATTTAATTTAATTTTATTTTATTTTATTTTATTTTATTTTATTTTATTTTATTTTATTATTTAATATTTATTAATTTAAAAATGTATTTATTAGTTTGTTTAAAAAAGGATTTCATTTTAAAATGTTTAATGTTTTATTTGTTTAAAGTATTCAAAAAAAATTATTGTGTAAAATATTTTTAATGATTTACTGCACAAAAAAAATTCATTACATTTTTTAGTTTAAAATATTTTTAATGATTTATTGTTTTAAACATTTAAAGGGTTTTGTTTGTTTGTTTGTTTGTTTGTTTGTTTGTTTGTTTGTTTGTTTGAAGAGCTATCATTTAAATTATTCACTAATGATTTAAAATATGTATTTCTTTGTGTATTTATTGTGTATTTATTTATTTATTTATTTATTTATTCAATTCAATTCAAAAATTCCCACAATTCAACAGGTCTCCCTTAATGCTAATATCTTGGACAGTAGCACTTACGGGCTGCGCACACTCTAGAAAGCCACACACATGGTTCCTAATTAGAGATCTCATTCTCTCAATGTACCATACACACACACACACACACACACACACACACACAACCCGTCACGCTGTAAAATAACTAATCAGAACATGAGCCAAAGCAATGAGTGAAATGGAAACACGCACACTCCCACAAAGCTATAAACACACCGGTTATTAGGTCTTTAAGGTCATAATTAGAAGCAAACCGCTAGGCAGGTTTTGGGCTGTAAACACAACCCAGAACAAATTGGACGGGGTAATCGGGGGGAGTTACGCCCACCAGAACAGATGGAGAGGAAGGCCCCGCCGTCCCACAGGGGTCTCAGCTGGCAGCCATAGGAACGCTAGACACATATGCACCAGTTTAGCCTTTTTAGCAATGAAAGGAGGGAAGCTGTCATTCGTTTGATATTAGCCTGACCCTATTACACCAGTTTAAAAGACAGCACTCTCCAGGGACAAACCGATGCCTATAACAGCAATCAAACGGCTGGCTGAATGAAGAGGAGAACAGGAAACGAGCGATGGAAGGGGATGGGAATCAATCTCAGACTGATTTCACATGCTTCAAGTTTGTTGTCAATGCTGTATTTAGCATTCAAATGAGGGAGCGCTGAATAAACGCTAGCAACGTCACAGGTCAATGTAGGGTGACTGAAGCACATTATAACTTTCTACACAAGGATATCGTTCACCTCAACGCTAAAAAACTAGCAAGACTGATTTTATGCTCGACTTTGGGTTCGAATTTTATGCTAAACCTGTAGCAACGTACACAATGAGCCAAAACACACTACAGTCACACCTTATAAAGGTATTAGCATCATTTTTGGAGGGAAACTGTATGTTTTACTTTAATCTGATGTTTTGAAAGGATTGGAACATAACACTTTAGCATGCTAGCTAGCGTACGTTTACACTCAGAAGCTTGAGAGTTATTAGCGTGTTAATTTAATGTTGCGCTTCTGAAAGACGGGGTGGAGAGGTCAAAGAGAAACACTGAGGCGGCACTATACAGCTACCACACACAATACACTCGCTTAACAGCCCAGTTAACATCCCACTGACCCGCCTCTATACACACACACACTGTCTCCTGCTCTGACTGGTTGTGATTAGCACTATGATGCTGCATAATGCTGTAATCGAGCTTGTATTGGTCTCAGGAGAGACCCCCGAGAGTGCTGGGAACTGGGACCACCCTCTGGTTCTCCAGAGAACCCGAACACACATACACATACACGGCTGTAATGATGAGCTATAATCACCTATCTCTGCTAGCACAGAAGAGCTGGCGATAAACTAATGTGTGATATTGAGATAAAGAGATAAGAGAGGGGCGGAGAGAGGGAAAATGGGAAAAGAAAGAGTGATGGATAAAAGCGGAACAATGGCATGGGAAGATCTCCACCAGAAGGATTCCATGCTGGGAAAAGATGAATATTGACTTGGACATGAAAATAAACCTGTGAAAATTAATGCCTCATGAAATTAATTACGAGCCGACATAAAAACTAAAAATCTAAAAACACCAAAAAAATGATTAAAAACTATATTAAATAATAAAAGTAATTATTTTTATTTAAAAATGTTTTCAGATATATTAACTACAGTATAAAATGTCATTTAAAAATGTGTTTTAATGTATTTATTTATTAACTAATAACGTATTAATTAAATACTTTTATATATTATAAATTGTATGTGTGTTTATTCAAAATTTTCAGTAATAAAATATAAAATATTTAAAAAATGAAAATACATTTAAAAAAGTGTATTGTTAAAGAAATTTATACATTATAACTATATATAAAGTATATAACGAACATTCATATAATTTTTATAATAGCAAATAATAGGATTATAAATATAATCATTTTAATATTAATTCTCACAAGCATGCAATATTATTATATATTACAAATACTGTCTTTGCAACGATTAAAAACATGGTAAATGATTTTGTTGAAGTTTGGCTTATATACATTACAATTCATTTATTACTTCTTTTTTTTATTTTCATTTCTTTAACAGTTTTCAGGATGTTGCAGCATTTTACAACTGATTCAATAAAGCTTTTATATAACAGAAGATATATAGTGTGTATATTCAGTCAAAACATCTAAAACGTTGCCATTTTTTCTGAATAGAAGGGAGGTTAATTGATCAAGACATGCTAATAGTGTTTACACTGAGACAGGCAGGGCACCATGTGCTGATCTGAGCTCATGAATATCAAACACCTCCAAACCCCTCGGCCCTCCTTCTCCTCTCCCCTCCCCAAGGGTCTTCATTGTCCGCCGGAGGTCCCGAGGGCCTGCTAAAGCAACAGTGCAGACGCGTCGACAGAGCCCAGTTCAACAGGTTTCAACACACTCTTCCACTGCCTCAGACCAGACCAATACTAGAACCAGAAACCCTGCCCTCTGCAAAAACCACTGTGAGAGAGGCTCAATTACGTAAACTACCCCCCTGTTTATTGTGTTTATGTTAAACTGTCTGCCGAGGAAGAACTGCTGTGGAAAGATAGCGGTTACAAAAACATTTTAATGAGGCAAGGAGTCGTTAATAACACGTACAGCCGCCTCGAACAACGACACGTGAAAGCACGCCTGGAATTCGCCAAGAACTGGGAGGTTTTCACACAAAATAATGATTTTCTAATGGTATTTTTAATCCAAACCTTCCCTCAAGTGCACAGTTGGTCTGAAAACAAGCCGCAATCATTAGCAAACGTTGTTGTTTTTTCGTCTGAGGAAAATAGTTTGCTTTCAACAAGCAGGAAGCTTTTAAAGTTGAACAGCCTCTTCATCACAGACATTAATCACTGGATAGAAGTTCAGGAGATTGCCTGAGAGTTATTTTGAAGAAAAAAAAAGCCATGGACTGTAACACAGGGATAATTAATCAAATGAATTCATTTTATGGTGATTTTGGAAATTAATGTTGAAAATTATTTGGGCTGATTGACTTGCAAAGTTTGGAGAGACTTTTTTTTATGAATGTAGCCCGAGTTGAAATGCATCTGACAGTTGCACACGCACGTATACACACATCCAATTAACAAGCCTTTCACGATAATTTACTGTCAAGTGTCAGCTCAGTTGGAGAAATTTAATATAAAGTGATCTGTGTATCTTGGCAACCGGTGCCATGACTAAAGGACTGAAATGAATAGATGAACAGGTGTATTTCCATTCCCCTCACTCACTTTCTCAGTCCCTCGTTCTTTCTCTTCATCTCTGCATGTGTTCGGTTTGTGTGACGTTTTGATGCATTGATGTTTCAATAAAAGATCATACAACATGCTACATTTGCACAGTTACACAGTTTGAGATTTATAGCCTTTTTCTAACAGTTGACTACTTTGAAAGTTAAAATATGAGATTTGATAATTTAGTCGCTACATAACTCCATAAAACCATTATGTACATTTGGGTTATTAGTTTTCATGATTTTTAATTATTCTAAAATGTGAAAATTATAGCAATAATATATGAGTGAGTTTGTCCAAACATGTAACAGTTGATGTGATTATTATTTTTATTTTATTTTTTTAATGAAAGTTTGCTTTCACACAAAAAGTGTAAATACGCATTTTTTCTTGATAAATGTTAATATACAATATCAGATTACAAACAGAGTGTAACAAACTAAATTAAAGATATAATTGTATTTAAATTATTGAACTTATACCAGTAATTTAATTGATTATTTAATCATTTTAAGAATGATTTTTAACTGTATATTAAAATGTATTTATAATTAAGTCTTTGTTACAAAAGTAAAGTCATTTTGGTGGAATCAGCGCCTATAAATTTCAATGAAGTTTAATAAGTATACACATTAATGGGTATTTCATTCATTTACATATGTGTGTGCCTTACAGATGTTCAAGCTTTTCTCTTTTTTATCCAAAACACCAGATTAAATGTGTTAAATGTATTACATTTAATGCCATTAAATTATTTAATTATAGTTTTCAAATTACGTATGTTTTAGCTTTCGATACTTCGATATTGTACGTATCGGTTTCTATCCAAACATAAGAGCATTTGAACTACACTTTGTGTACAAACATCTACGAATACTAATGAGATCACATTGTTGCGTGTGACAGATTACTTAACATGTTACCACACACACTCATAATACCACTAACAGCTTTCCAACACATTCAGCAAAAGCACTGCTCAAGCTCATAGAAGCACATGAGCACCCAAAGAACCCTACTTTCTTTATGACACGTCTGTGTTTTCAAAAGTAGTGAAAATAAGTTCACAGGACGGAATTCAAATGAAATCGATACAACACAGACTACAAAATTTGCCCCCACCTAAATTTTCAAGGAACTTCTCTATCAAAGAACCACAGACACAGCTTCTATGAATAGCTATTTTAGTTTCTCATAACACAACTTCTAAGAACTTTACAAGTCTGTTACAAACCAGAAGAGGGTACCTGACTGACTAGAAATCGGGAAAACTAGTCAACTTTAAGCCTAACCTGTCAATATTAGCAATGCAAGCAAAATTGTATTGCTCATTACATGGTACGCACATGGCATATTTGAAAAAAAAACAAAAGTCTTTGACAACAATTTCCTAAACACACAAACATACTGACAGATTAGCTCAAAACTCTGTATTTGTTTTTTACGCTAATAGTTTTGGCATTTTAAGGCAAACATTTGTGTAGCAAAACATTTAAAGTCGTTTATATGCAGTCAAATATGTATGATGACGAGTAAACTTGACTCTAAATTCCTAAAACACACACACAACCACCATTGGAACTGTATTTGATCTTGACTGTTTAGTGTTTAGGTTTTACATTTAGCATCAGTGCTAGCAATGCTAACAAAACGCGACACTGCTGTTTTTAACACAAACATCACATTGTACTGCTCATGCAGTTTTGTAGTCGCGTAAACTGGGGCAATACATCAATCAAACTTGCTACCTGTCAAGCTTTCTCACTTCCACCAAGGCATCCGACTTCGTCACATGTCCAAGAGAAACGCGCTTTTTTGCATTTCTCTTTTGAATAAAATACATGGAAGGTTTTCAGCTATTAAAACAAGTTAGTTCACCCAAAAATGAAAATTCTGTCATTATTTACTCACCTTCGTGTTATTCCAAAGCCGTAAGACTTTCGTTCATCTTCAAAAAACAAAGAAAGATTGGTCATTAAGGCATCGTAAAGCTTTCTGAAGCGAAACAATCACTTTATATGATGAAAACATTTCATTTAAGAACCTCAACCATACTTGACACAAATTGTTTTTTACCAAGTTTACCATATTTGATGTGCATATGTACACATATGTATGTTGATCAATGGTTATATGTGAATAAGTGACCATCTCTTCAAAAGACTTGTATTAAACCATTGAGTTATATGGATTACTTTTATGTTTTTGATTCATATGTATAGCTTTTATGTTTTTCTAAACTTTTTGAAGTGTCAAAGTTTCAGTGCAATGGTCTTTCAATGGAGGAACGGGAATCTCTCTGGCTTTATTAAAGTTTAATGGCAATTTTTCATGAAATCATTTGAATAAATCTGCATCTTTTATATATTCCTCCCTTTTTTTGGTACATTCGTTGTGATTCCACCCATCTTTCTCTGCCCACTATAGCAGAGATGGGCAACTTCGGTCCTGGAGGGCCACTGTCCTGCAGAGTTTAGCTCCAACTCTAATCAAACACACCGGGCTGTAGCTTTCTAGTGATCTTGAAGACCTTGATTAGCTTGTTTAGGTGTGTTTGATTAGGGTTGACGCTAAACTCTGCAGGACAGTGGCCCTCCAGGAGTGAAGTTGCCCATCCCTCCTCTACAGTGTCTGAATAATCACTCTATAAATAAATAAATCTTTCAAAGAAGCTGTTTGGGATTTAAACTCATAAATGCAGTCATTTGTTTTGAAGCCAAACATCTAAAAGCTATGCAGTCAGACATCTATAAAAGGCGAATTAACACTACTTCAACTCCTGAAATACCCCAACTGGAATTAGACTTGATCTTGGCTGTTTCCATTGAGTGGTCATTTATCCATCACACAAAAGCCACCCTGGACAATAGCCTCAAAAGCCCACCGCTGCGCCAAGACCACAAGACACACGCGCTCAGAAACACACACTCACTCCAAGGCGTCACTTGAGCCTGAAACACTTCTCTTGAAGAAAGAAGAGAAGACCTTTGGAAGAGAAAGGCCTTAATTAATATTAAGAAGGGTAAGCGGGCCGCTCAGCTGACGAACTGCAGAGTCTGATCGCCGTATTGTGAATAATCGGTGTAGCTTTCATAAAGACGTACTGTACCGTGGAAAACTACTTTAAATCGGTGTATCAAATGCCCTCTGTCTCCTTCCCGTTTGAGGAGGCTCAGCGTTTAAGGCTATAGAACAAAGGTAAACAAAGCGACATTAACGTCAGGCTACTTGAGATGGTGAGAATTAATTGAGCATTAATGAAATGCCCTATACAAACAGTCTTCCACTCATACAAAGAGAGTTAACCTATCCATAAAAGAGGTGAAGGGTGACAGGCGTGCGTCTCGGGGTGTGGTCTGAAGTTACTGTTGTCGACTGTAATAATTTAAGCCTGCAGGATTAGGTCTGAATGGCAGACGGTGGTGTACCTCAAGTACGACTTTAATCTTCAACACACACACATACACACACACGAGTCAGGCCAACTATTACACCTGCAATTAGTTTGCCCTCAGTCAACGTTAGGGGTAATTTTAGGCCATTGTGTGGAAGAATACTGTCAGTGCGGAGAGAGATAGGGGCATATTCATGTCATTCCGGAGAGAGAGAGTGTGCTACCAACTAGATTCAGTTCCAACGAAACTGTGAGTAGTGTTTGCCCGTGCACAACTGATGCAAAGGTGTTCTAGGTTGTCCACAGCAGGAGGCTAAGAGGTAGCAATATTGTTTAGTTTCTAAGGTGTTTTTGGTGGTTGCTGTTTGGTTGCTTACTCAGGTCTAATACTGAATTATGAATTTGTACCCTTAAAGGGCTGCAGGAAAGGGTCATTGCTCAAAACCCTTCAGTCCCTTCAGGAAGAGCTTTTTACAAGGGAATAAGCAAAGGGTACATTTGAATGTTAGCCTACTGTAGTAATTTTGCAGTTATTAACAAGTGAATGCATTTTCATTTTGAACACTGAGGTAATTTATTTAAGAAGTTACCTGGAAATGTAATGAGTTTACACAAAATTACACCAGGGTTATTATCGATACCGATAACCTCGTGGGCAGCATGCAACATATAGCGCCGTTGCACTTCGGGCGTCTCGAGTTCGAATCCCGACTTGTGGACTTTTCCCGATCCCGATGTCCATTCTACACCGTCCTATCTGAATAAGTTTTGCCTAAAAAAGCAACAAAAAAAAAAAAAGAAAGACAATAAAAAAACTGCAGTATAATATACTTTTGAAATTAAAACAACACTGAATTACACTGCAATACTTGTCATGAATAAGATCAGGAAAAGCAAATAAAATACTCAAAAGCATATTAGTCAGAAACATTGTCTTTCCCATGACGATGAATAGGTGCAAGAGCTGAACGCCCCCCCCCCCCCCCCACACACACACACACACACACACACACACAAAAGGTAACAGAAGAAAATTTGATGCATTTGAAATATGGTTCTACAAAATGCCATAAATAACCAGGAAAACAAATGTGAGGTGCTGGATCACATAACGGATGTCACTGGAGTCTAAGACTAAGACTGACTGACTTGGGGCACATCATGTGTGCAAATTCGCCAGAGAGGTCAGTAATTTTGGGAATAGTCAGTGGAACCAGATGTGGATGGCAAAGAACTCATATGATCAAAGTAGATACCAAGGTGGTAAAAGAATACCAAAACGATAAAAAGGTACTGATCATTTTCTGCCAGTTATGCAATGCAATGAGTTCTATCAAAATATGGTTAAACCACCAGTGAAAAAATAAATATGTGTCTACATTGTGTCTAACTTTTACAGACCTTTCTTAGCGTGAACAAATTTAGCCAATTGTATCATAACCCCATTTTAATTCCTCGCAGAGTGCAGAAAGAGAAAGCAAGCGAGAAATTCAAAAAAGAAGTGGATAAAGTTGTGTTTGCGTGTAAAAGCTTTGGTTTCATCCGCAACAGCCTGATTGAGTGGTCTGAACAAAACATTCAGAGCCACCAAGCAACTCTATAAAGAGCCTAGTGTCAAAGAAGGAATTCATACAGGTCTAAATATGAGCTCCATTTCCACACACACACACACACACACACACACACACACACGTCTGAAGCCAAGACAGTGCGTCTCTTTTTCATTAGGGCCATTGTGCTGGATGAGACAGATGGAGTGAGTGAGAGAGAGAGAGAGACGGTGCCTGAGGTACAGATTTAGATGTCCTTCATTGTGCTTACACGAGTATTGTCTTGTCAGACGCGTTTAGGAGTGCTCTGCATTACTTAACACAAGGGAGAACACAAGCAAACGACAGAGACAGACAAAAAGAAGGGGTTATGTTCTTCTGCATCATGGTCTTTTAAATGTACAGCTGTGCATCAAATTACATGAGAAAACAAAGAGGGAAAAAGAAGCAGAAAAGGCTTTGTGCATGAACACAAAAGTAATACATTAATATACATGTCATAACAGTTTTATGACATTGTTATTACACAACTCCAAGTTGTTATCAGTTTTATTACAACAAGGTTGTTCTTACATTATTTCAACTTAATGTCCAGTAACATATTTCTTATTTACATATACACACACACACACTTGGAATCATTAAGATTTTTTTGAAAGGAGTCTAACCAAGGCTGAATTTATTTGATCAAAATACAATATAAAAATATATTTTTTATTTTAATATATTTTAAAATCTAATTTATTACTGTGATGGCAAAGCAAAATTTTTAGCAGTCTTAACTTCAGTCTTCAGAGTCGCATGATCCTTCAAAATTTTTGACCAGTTAAATATGTATACATGCAGACAGAGAAAGTGAAAGAGAGAGAGAGAGATTATTTTGCTATTAACACTTTACTTTTTGTTTATAACATATTTAAAATATATTTTCTTTATGTCTTTCTGGCAGCAGCAGTTGTTGTTGGCAAAGTGCCACTAACCTGTCTGTCCAGACAACGTCCAATCCAGAAGAACAACACAGGAGCAGGATCACGGATACAGGATCACTCCCTCTCACCCTCCGCCTGTCTCTCTCTTTCCCTTCGTCTTTCTATCACTCCTACACATCCACACAACATAGTTTCACTTATACAACAACTAATCGCATATGCATGCACACTGACGTCACGCAATTGGTGGCAGAGGTTTCTGGAATAATTATTGATTTTGCATAAGACAACACAGAAGTTCAATAGACATTAGCTGTGTGTTGGCATATGCAAAATCGATCTGGTTGTTTTTCTTAATTCTGCAATTTCTCATCATACAAGGCTTGTATGATGTCATAGTACAGCATTATGTTTATGAGTGTGTGTGTGGGTCTAATGTGTGTTCAGCTGTATGTTTAACCAAATATTAGTACTAAAGCCTTATGTGAAGACATGTCAAAAATGTTCTATTTATACAATCTTAGAAAGTATGTGTGTTTTGTCTGTTTGAGTATTCCTCATGTGATCACTGAAAAAACAATGTCATTAAAACTGTGAATATGATCTGTGAGTGTATTTTAGGTGATATAAGCCACTTTGAGAATGCAGACAGACTATTTGTGCAGATGTCCTGAGGTAAAGTTACAGAAAGGTGACATCAGTTGTATCTAGTGTTGAGAGATGTGATCTTTAATTTATTTATCAAATTTAGTTCTAGGCTGTGTGCCTGTGTATGACCGTAGGCGCTGCATGTATCAGCAATGAAATACCTGTCTATCATAAAGTCACTGATCGCATCAATAATTTTGTCTCTTTAGCCCTCAGCATGTCCAAGAGCATGGCTGGAAATGTTTGTGTGTGTCTACACGTAGCAAAGCTGTCAAGTTTTATGAGATACTGCAGCAGAAAAATCCCTTTTCTTACAGTTATGTACACGCACACAAATCTGTTCTAAAAATCTATTGTTTTGCTAGTTTCCTTCTAAGAGATGATCCCAACCACCACAGAATGTCCAAAAGTCTAATTTGTAATGGATAACATAGATGGTAAGTATGCATACTACTAGTACAAATAGTACTCAAGAACTGTAAAACTCTACTACCAATTGATTTCAGTAGAATTCAGTGTTAGCATGTTGCTAAGCTAACAGCCCAATACTCTAGTAAGTAAACAAACATACAAATATAGCTTGTAGAAGTTACTTTTAATTACTTTTACTTTTAATAATTTTTAATGAAATAATAATTTTATTTGTGATCAACTTTTCTTTCACCTCACCCCCCACCATCTTGGATTTATTTATTAATTATTTTAACGCTTTATTGCAAAGCATTCTGGAATTGACTTATTTGTGAAGGGTGAATGTGATCCCATAGATATGTAATACATAGATGTCACATTCAACAGATTTAGACAACCTTTCACAGGTAAGAATGTGTTGGTTTGTGTTTTTATATTACCTCAATATTGCAGGTTTTTATAGGCTACTATAGCAACTATTAGCTAACACCTTGTTGTATTGTGTTAGTTTAGCAAAATCATTTGCTGAAGTCTGTGGTGGTTATAGATATCCATGTGTATAACTATCATTGCAGACACACATTCAACTTGCTCTCGAGTGTTCACGGACCTGCTTTGACCGTTCCAATATGGCGGACGTCTTACATATAGCATCCCATAGAAACAGCGGCCTTTGACTTAAACTATTGCACACAATCCTTTCATTACAATATAAAAAATAAAAATAAAAAAATTGGGAAATCGACCTTTTGGAACTGTAGCTTCTTTCACTTAAATGTATCAAATTTCTCAATGCTACATATGACAAAGAGAAGACATTCAGAGAGGTTTGTTTTTACCTCAGCTCGCATGCCTACAAAGCTATGTGCTCAAATAATGTGACATTAACAACAGTGATGTAGCGTTCTGTCACGGTACATTGCTACTTTAGCTTGTTACTGGAAAAACTGCTCTGTTTTGAAAACAGCCGAGCTACTGTCCCGCTACTGAAAGATTTAGCATCAATACTTTTAGTCAGCAATAAAAACAACAAAGATTGTCTGTTTAAAAGACCCAAAACAATGAACAACTTTTGTTGTCGTCTTACCAAGTCTTGCACCTGCAACACTGATTATACCATTTATAAGAAAACTGTTTGTGAAGTTAAACTGAATGAGAAGTGGAAACAAATTAATACATGAGAAACAAAGTTGGATGTTAAAAATGTATATAACTATCACTGTCCATTCATACTGCAGTTACTGCCTTCTCCAATGAGCAAATGAGAACAGTTTTCCAGTTTGGTCATGTGTTTTCAACATACTTTATAGATTTTTTTTTTATAGCTAAAACATCACGGCTAAACAATAAACCCTGAGAATTACCCTGAGAAATTGAGCAAAAAGTATGACAACTAGCCTCTGTCTGACCTGTATGCCGAAAATGTAAAAATATGGCCATCATTAAACGCCAGATTGGCCAGGCCTAAATTTGAGACAGGCAGAGAGAGAGAGAGAGAGAGAGAGAGAGAGAGAGAGAGAGAGAGGAACAGAAGCCTGACTGGTTTTGCCCGATGTAAACTTCCGTGTTGAGAGAGACAAGAGGGAGAAAATTCCCTGGAATTCCACCGCACTGCTTCCTCCTTCTGAACGTCACCTGAGCTCCCAGTTCCCGAAAGTAAACAAAACACTCTCAGGCACACAGGGGAAAGTGGGGGTGGACAGAGGTACGCAGGAAAGAAAGGGGCAAGGAGGAGAAGAATAACAAGCACTGTGACACACGGACACATAACACAATGTCAAACACACACACTTTTGTCATGTCACTTTTCACGATTTAAAGGAATCGTTCCCCTGAAACTAAAATTCCTGTCATTTTCTCATCTTCATGTCATTCAGAATTCATATGATTTCCTTTTCTTGCATAGGATACGAAAGGAGGTATCTCACAAAATGTCCAAGGTGCTGTTTTCCAGAAAAAGTGGAGGTGTGGTCATATATTGTATGTCTGTTTACTCATGGTTGCCTTGTTGGAGTGGGATTTAAAGATAATTCGTTTTTTAATGAATAATTTCATCTTACAATTGTTACTCAGATACATAGCCTAAGCCTAATGTTGTACTAGATCCACTTTTCTAGAGGCAACTGTCCATGAAAAACCTATTAATTTATATTAATGCAATGGTACGAATCACTGAAACGGTACGAAACTTGGTGGCACTTGACATTTTGTGCCACTGAACTTTCGTGGCACACATAAATATCGTGGATATGATTAGAAAAGGTTAAAGAGGTGGTTAAAGGAACGTCACTCTCTAGTGAACGTGTGTATGACAGTTAGCTAGAGATTACAGTTTATAAAGTTTCAAATATGGATATCTTTCTTATACAAATGCATCGATTCACTTTAGAAAGGCTTTGTTTTTTGTTGTTTTTATATAACTCTGATTGTATTTGTCTCAAAAAATAGAAAGTCATCTAGGATGGCCTGAGGGTGAGTAAATCATGGGGTAATTTTCATTTTTGGGTGAACTATCCCTTTAAATGGTCTTTAAAACTAATCAGTTGCACTAGTGGTCAACAAGAACCACCATATAACTGAAAAATAAATAAACAAACAAATAAATACCAAGCATTTTTTGGGACACAGGCTACAAAAAAAGTCAGAGCAATAAAGGGGTTAAACTCCAAACATCAAGAATTCACAATAGACACACCCACTCACATATAAAACGTTAGAATAAAAGTTACCTTCATTCTGTTTACTTTGTCAGTGAACTTGATTAACCTGAATCTTTTTCCTGCTCTTTTTGTCTTGTTCTCCTTCCATACATATTTTGGCCGTAGGCATACCTATTATGACCTTTAGTATACAATCCTGTTCTACGTACATAAAATAATAACTAATTCTAAACATACTTACCCTAAACATAAACCTAAATATCACCTTAACCTTAAGTCCAAGTAGCTATCTTACATAATTTTTTTCTTGTGTAAGTACAGTACACTTACTGTAAAAAAAAAAAAAAAAAACACAAAATGAAGTGGTTACATTTTATTTTAAGGTGTGTCTGTTACAGTATAATTATACATAAGTACTGAGTAATATTAATTAACCACATGTACTTACATATGGTTAGGGTTAGGATTAAGGTTTGTCTTTGGGTTACTTGCATGCAATTATGCATAATTTATTGTTATTATAATAGTAGCGTGTACATAACGTAACGTGTAACAAGGACACCTTAATATAAAGTGTTACCAAAAAGGCTAACTAATAAATTGATTTTACTAAAAATAACAACTGAATTTAGAGTAAAATATAGATTCTGGGTTAGGGTATTCCCCATAATCTACACATTAGCATTATTTAATTTATTCCATTTATATTTTTTCCCTTAAGTCTGTATATGACTCAAAAATGGACAAAGTTTAGTTTTACATTACAATTTTCAACTTTTTCCAAATTTCTTAGATTTTGCAATGCAAATCACCTCTAACCTTTCTGCATGTAAAATAAGAAATAATATTCTTGTAATGATGCATAATCTGTTAAATCCTGAATAGTCACCATCTATCTTCATTTAATAGTTAAAACCGTCATATTTCTATTAATATGCATTTCAAGATCAAGGCTGGAAATTTCTCTTGCCTTCAGAAGACGTCAGAATCTGCAATTATGCTACACACACGCTGCCGCTGGACATGCACGCGTAAGTCTCTCGGCTTGAAATTCGAACCACGGTCAATCACCCGGACACCGCCACTCACCTTTCCACCCGTCTCCATGGCAATAGGGCCACGTGCGTGAGCGCTGTGGTCAGAGGACTGTGTGTGTGGGGTAAATTGAGGAGTGTATGTGAGCTCTAATCTGCCTTGGGGTCACATGCAGGGGAGCATTTTGTAACCTTAAGTGAACGTTTTGTAATAGTTAGAAAGTATTTTGTATCGGTTACGGCAATCCAAAAGAACCATGCGGGGCGAGCGAACAACCCCTGTTCTGGACGGGACAATTAGAGAGCTGGTGTAGGGGGGTTGCTGGATGTCACAGATCAGGAACTTCGGGAACGCCAAGTGCAGGTGGCCTTTCAGGATATGAATACACACACAACCTTACCTTTCATTCCAAAATGCTCCCCTATATGTAGGGCAGTCACATTGTGAAATGCTCTAGTCTACAAAGAACAATTGTGTTGTATGTGTGTCTTTCGATGGGTTAAAACAGGTATGATGGGAATGAGGCATCAGGTTGAGACATTCTGAGGGGTTTTGGCCAAGAGCTATTAGCTCAAGGCTGTATCTCTACCTTCTTTGCTCCCCCAGCGTTGCACCTGGACTGAATCTAAAGACATCAACATTCCCTCAGGTACACACTTACAGATATACAGCTACATGTATACATTTAGACGTGTTTATGCTTAAAACACATTTAAATATAAATGAGGATCAATGACATGAAAAAGCTTTGAAAAATCAAGTTAAAACATGTGCCAAGTTCTTAGAAATGCAATCTTGTGGTTCATGTTGGTTTCAAAAAACAAAACAACAACAAAAAAAATCATACGTTCTTACTATTTTTATTTCATTTAATGAACACGTGTTCATACTTTACATTCTTTTTTAAAACAAATAAATAAATAACTAATGTGATTAAAATAATAATTAAGTAATTGATTCAAATCATATTTTAAGGATGAATATTAAATATTTGTATTTTATTTTTTTATTTTTATTTTTTTTTTACATATACACCTTATGCTGATATTTTTTTATATATATACAGTTTTACAAATATCATAAATTATTTATAAATATTTAGTTTGGAGGAGTCACACCACATGACATTTTGCAACCTGATCTAATCTTGCCTTTATATGATAATTATATGATATTTAAGAGAAACATATTGACCTTGACACAGTTGAGTTTAAGCTGTCCTTTTGGTTATTTATTTATTCCGCACATTGGTTGCACCACATGACTTTATTTTCAAAGACAAACGTTTTTGTCTCAAAACAAATTCTAATAATAAGTGATTACGTTTTTTTAAGTATGATATCAGGAATCACTCAGATATTTTTCCGTTCATATAAATTTAAAACATGCTCATAACCTAATAAATATGTATATATTCAAGTTACTGCATGTGTGAATATCTTTATAAAAAACAAACACACAAATAAAAAAAAATTAAAAGTAATTAAGTAAAAAAGTAGATAGGGTTATGTCATTGACCTGAATGACATTGTATTAGATAAAAAGATACTAAACCAAGTGTCATCAGCAAATAAATTATTTTTGGTTTTAATATTAAATCTAATGCAGTGACATCCAGACATTTTATAGTGTCCAAATACTTTCTGAGGCCACGTAAACCCACTCTCTTATTCACCCCATGCAACAAAAGCAGCTAACATTTACCATGCCTGAATATGTGTTTTTTTTTTTTAATAGTCCACATACAAAGCAAAAATTCAAATCTTACCTGCAAGAGTGAGAAACCACTCATGCGAGAACAAACACACACTCACACACAATGACAAAAGCCTATTGTTGAGCCCTCAAAACTGAAACAACTGACTCACCAAAAGCACCCAAGGGATGTACCATTCACTACTCAATCAATTCAGAGCCTGTG